>CANTUR010000388.1:600000-989418 GCA_947683625.1 Mallotus nudiflorus
CTAACACCCAAAGATCACAAACTTCTTAAACCATATAAGGTGTTGTTTAAAATTGGCATATAGATGTGACGCCAACCATTAAACAAAACAACTCTACTAATAGTTATGATTAATAAACTATACACAACAACATGTTCTAAAATAATATCAAAAGTCATTGTTAACATCATTATAAAATCCAAATTCACAACTTATCTTCCCAAATATCATCTCCTTATATATTTCTATTATTATTATTATTATTACTATTATTTATTATATTTTTTAATGAAAATATTATATAATTTAAATATCAATAAACTATATAATAAAAAATAAATTTTTCTTTTAAATTTATCACGGTAAATTTCAAACCTCTCAAAATAGTAATTTCAATACTGGAATCAAAGCAATTATAACTTAACCATTCATTATTATTATTATTATTATTATATCTTCAATAGTGGAATCAAAACTAAGGGCAAAATACCTAAACCATTACAGATAAAGGGGACAAAAGATGACGTATTATTTGGGTAAAATAGTAATTTCGTGAATGGATGATAATTGGTTTGGGTCTGCCCCAAGTCCACCGGGCGGATCTTCGTTTTGGCCGAGAATGGGAAGCTCCCACATTATTTTTTTTTTCAAAAAATTTAAGAATCCGCCCAACAATGAAATCTCGGGACAACTGTTCTAAACCAATCGTAGGGCGACGCGTTTAGGTTCAGGTTCGGGAAATCTACAGGCTCGGGTCGAAGCCTAAGGGCGAGGCTGGAGGTGGCGATATAGTAGCTCTGCGGCTATTTTAAAAAGAATGGAAAGGGACCCACAACTCGCATCACAACCGTTAATGATGATGAAATTAAAAGAAAGGGAGATATAATAGTGCAGTACATGATAGCATAGGATATAGCCATGTGCACAGAAACATGATGAACTGAACACGATCCCCAACGCTGATGTTTTTGCACACTCCTGATGGTACCTACGGCTACGGACACACACACCTTAGCCTCACTGCCACTGTCATCTTATCCTTGTCTCTATTTAATTATAATAATAATAGCCAATATTATCGTTATTTTTTTAGGTAAATGTCAAAACCACTTGTATTTTTTTACCACTTAAAACGAATAAGTAAAATAATATAAGATTTTATATGCAAGTGAAAAGGAAATTTCACGATTAAATTTATTTAAAAATATTGTAAAATATAGAGTTTAGATCTTTTATTTATTAAATTTTATTATCGTAGATTTTTTTTTTAATTTAATGGAGACTCAATGAGTTGTGAACTGTATAAAGAGTAGCCATGTTTTTTTTTTTCACTTACTATAGAGGTGATAGTATTGGACCTGAAATTCAAAATCTCCATAATTATTACAGGTAAAAATTGGGGATAAAAATAAATATTTTTGCCACTTAAATTGAAGATTTAAATAATATGAAAATTTCATATAATTTTGAATTAAAAATCTTAAGAAGGTTAATTTTTTTGGAACTAAAACAGTAAAATTTCGGCTAACTATAGCCACATAAAAAATATATGTCATTTAAAAAAAAAACAAGAGTAGAGACATAGATGATATTTTTCTACCGTTTTAGGTCATATTGAAAAGGACATCACTTTTTTCTATTTTAAATAAATAAGGTTTTGAAAATAATTTGACTACTTATTTATTTATTTATGGTAAAATTGTAGTAACGAAGTGAGTCAAATATATGAATTGTGGTTTGGTCCATATATATATATATATGGAGGGAAAGATCCAATTTGTACATAAGGTTTTTTACCTTTTGGACCCTTTTTTTTTTTCTCAATTAAAACTTATATTTCGACACATATTAGAATTTTATTGATTACAATCAAATCATATAACTTATTTTTAGTACAATTAAGTCTTATGAACTAATAAAAAGCTATTTTTAACGGATACTAATAAATTAAATTGATATTTTTTTTATAAATATATATATAACCTAATTATTAAATTTTAAAAATTTTTCAACCTATAAAATATATTTTTAAAGTTTTTCTTAAAATGTTATTCTTAAATCTTTAAAAAATTTTAAATCAAGTGATATAAATTTCAAAAAATGACCAAATTTATTCATTAATATAAATAGAGAATAGATAATTGATCTAAAATTTAATTGTAATAGTTGAATAAAAAAATTTTACTTATCAATTTTTGTGTAGATTTAAAAGTTATTGAGTAAATTTAAAAATTTAAACTAATGAATAAAATTTAAAAATTTTTATTCAACCATTAAAATTTAATTTTAGGCCAATTATCAATTTTATATTTACATTAACGAATAAGTTTAGTCATTTTTTGAAATTTATGTTACTTACTTTTAAAATTTTTAAAAATTTAAGAAAAATTAAAAAAATATATTTTATAGGTTAAAAATTTTTTAAAATTTAATAATTAGGTTACATATGTATTTCTAAAAAGAATTATCAATTTAATATGTTAGTTTTTGTTAAAATTAGTATTTTATTAATTTATAGGACTTAATTATACTAAAAAAAAGTTATAAAATTTAATTATAATCGGTAAAGTCCAATATGTGTTGATTTTCAAAATAGAAGTTTCCTGGGCAAAAGAAATAAATAAAGGTCCAATGTGCTCTTAGGTCAACAAGCTGAGGTGAAAATTGAATTTTTTCCCATACATGAATTGTGGCTGAAAAATAAAATAGTTTTGTGGATTTTTTTTTTAAATGTGAAAGCAACTGTACCTTAGATGGACTGTTCATGGCGTAGTAGGTACAAATAGTTTGCAGCGGGTAACTGAGCTTTGCCCTTTGTAGGTAATAAATCATACAAGTTTTTTTAATAACTCAAATAGAATTTTATTCACTAAATTGAATATTTTAACATATAGACTAACAAAAAAAAGGACAGTTTAATTATGAAAAATAATTTTCATTACTAATTCAGTACTTAAAATACATTACATCAGTATTTTATACATTTTTTTAAAAATTATTCTCACGCTAAACAAAAAAAATATAAAAAAATGTACAACTTGCAAGTATAAGATAAGCTTTGATGACTATCATAATTCCCTCATCTCGTGCATTCATTAATATAAATCAATATTTTTTTAATAATTAGAGTCCGTTTAGATTGAAATTAAAAAAATAAAATATAACAGTTAATTAAATTTATAAATGTAATAATTAAACTACTAACTTTATTTGATAAATTAAAAGTAATTAATAAATTGTAAGGTGATATTTTTTTAAAAAAATTATATAATTAATTAAATTTATTATTCATATTTAAAAATAATAAAAATAAATAAATAATCATTTAAATTTTTGAATATTTATATAATTATTTAAATAATATTTTCATATGCATTTTAAAAAGTAACATAAATATTATAATAAAAATTTAAATTAATTATTACTTTTTTTGTAAACTTGATTTTTGATACAGGAAAAAAATTGAAGTAATATGATGAAAATAGAGAAATAAAAAAATAAAGAGTGATTTTTTAAAAATTATATTTTTGTTGTTGTAGGTGTTTAACTTAGTCCCAACGAAGTTAATAAAAATATATATAAATGAGTTTAATAATTAAAAAAGTTAAATGTCGGCTTGAACTTCTAAAATTTACCAAATAAGGGTAAAAATGGTTAATATGAGTAACATGTAACCTTTTGTAACCCTTATCCAAATATACCCATAGTAAAAATGATTAATTTTCAATATTATAAGAGGAAAAGAGAAAGAGTGAGAAGTTTGAACTTTACTCTCCTCAATGAAATGTTTACACCTTTTGTTAGTTAAACTATTTGTAGGGCTAATATAAAGGGAGAATTGTTATTTACCTCATGTATTTTGATCTATTATTTATGACATTTGAAAAAATATATATTCATTCATGACATTTGTAAAATCTTATACCATTTCATTTTTAAAAAATGATTAATACGTGTTAATACTGTTGTAAATGTCAAAAATAAATAAATAAATATTTTTTTAAATATTAAGAATGAAGTATTGTAATAAATCAAAATATAAGGGACAAATAGTAAGTACCCGTAATATAAATCAATATAAGTTTATATATATATGTTGATTAGATATAGATTAATTGGTCACAGATTAACACAAATTATAAATTTGATTCGTGATGATATCAAAAATTAAAATTTTTAGTTGTTTTATATCTGCAATTTACATTTGTAATATCCAAACTCATAGCTAGGATTAAATATTTCGTTGTTACTAATACTAATAATTAATTATTGTAATTTTATAGAATACCGATAAGTAACATCGTTGTCTCTACAGACCAAGCTGTTGAGGGATATAGAGTGGGTTTCGGATTCGAGGCCCACTATCTCCTCTTCCAAATTTTAGTAAAAAGAAAAAAAAAAATTGTTTGAAAAAAAATAAAAAAAATATAAATAAAAAATACTGTATACAAATCCTTATCTAAAAAAACATATATCCATGTGTCATCATCGTCATTAATTGCATGAGCGGTACAAATGGGTGCATATTGGTCAAGGCAAAGGAATCAATTGGGCCATTGTTGTTCCTGCATTGTACCTTCGAACAAAAGGCCCTTTCGCTTTCTGGGTTCCTACAATGTTATTTGGTAGTATATAATAATTGAGATGATGAAGCAACATTTTTAATTTTGCAATTTTTTCAGTGATTATTATCTTAACCCCCCTGGTTAGTTATCTAATTGGGTGACAATTTGTGCTGAAAATGCTTTACTTTTTTTTTTTAATCTAAGGTGTTTGTTTATTTCATGAAAAATAAAGGTAGAAATCGAAATCGGAATAAGTGATTCAAATTTCTGATATTTAGTTCATTAAAATTTTACATAAGAATGAGAATTGATTTCACCATTAATGGAAATTACTCATTCATTCTCATTTCCTTTACAAGAGTAAGAAATGATTTTTCATTCGCATAAAATCAAATTAAATTAACTTGTCAAAATTTTAGAGTATGATGCTTGTGACTAGGTTTGATTAATTAAAAGTGTCCGATACATTATGTATACCAATGACATTTCATTTTTATTGGTAATATTTGTTTAGACTCGTGAAATTAATGTATTTATTGCATGAAAATTAAGTTATAATATGTCAATATAATATAATATTTTTAATATAGTATCTTGATATAATGTATTTTAGATGTTCCTTTTCTATTTTATTCTATTTGACTAGCTGCAACTTATAAATAGCTCCAGACTAAGGAGCAAAAGAATATACCAAACTTACCTACATCATATATTGACAGTAATTTTTAAGCGTCGCAGAAAAAACATAATATGATGAGATAGAATGTAATAAAAAAAACATAGGAAACAACTTATCACGGTTAAAACAAAAGTTTTTCATTCCAAATTCTTTAACTCTTTTTCTTGTAAAATTATATTACAAACCTGTATTATAAAATTCCCCATAAAAATAAAATGTACTAATATTTTTTTTTTCATTTATGTACTAATAAAATGTAATAAAAAATGCACTAATATTTATGTGGTTAATATTACTTTTTTTTTTTTTCACTGTAAAACTCGATTTCTAATATTATATAAAATAAGGGTGAATAGTCCAATATATCATCAGCCAGCAGGAAATGAGGAGAGGGTCCATTCAGAACGACCAAAAAGATGAGGAGAGGGATGTGACGGCAACTCATTATTTATACTATTAAACAAGTAAATGAAGAAATCCAAGAAAAAAAAAATAGAATGAAAAATCAACAGCATGCAAATTTCCACAAGAATAAAATAAATAAATAATCATGTTATGTATTTTTCTTGGATTGGATCAATGTCGTCTCATGAGTGACGTCTGGGTGCAATATAGATTGGATTCGTTTGCTCTTCTGATATTATCTAATAATAATTACACACGAACCACAATACATTTTTTGTTTTACATTTTGTACATGTTAGGTCAAGACTCGTTGGTCCAATCAATTTTAAGTATTTTTTTTGTTTGTCTTGCCTCATCTACGGTCCATCAACACCATCATACAATTGGGTGTAATTTGGAGGATTAGCTTAGTCTATTTATTAGTAGTATGATTAAGTTATGAGATTATTTCATAAAATGACAACAAAAAAGATGATCTTAACCCTAATCTCGTATAAATAGATGCTTTTCGCTAGCTTAACAAGTGAAATATTATATTTATCTTGCGACTTTTTTTTTTTTAATTATTATATCTCTCGTTGAAACATTTTTAAAAATAACAATTATTAAAAAATTTCATATTATTTCTATCTATGTTATGAATTTAAATTAGGAGCGAAGGTCTAATTTTCTTTCAACATTTGACTTTTGCTATCTTTTAGACTAATTTAACTGTTGAACTATCCAATAAAGGTGGAATTGGTCCTAACAATTTCACTTGCCGTTTTATTGTTTGACAGATAGATAAAAGACTAAGCATTTATAATTATCTCCCTAATATTTTACATATTTAACAAATTAATCCTTATTTGGGTAAAAAATATTGTTAACAAAAAATATTTAAATTATATTTAATGCCTGAATTTTTTATACCAGCTTGTTAATAATTTTTAGTGAATTTAAAAACTATAAATTTTATATTTTCATACAGGAGATAATACGGAAAACCACTATGTGGTTTCACGATTTTAGAGTTTTAAGTATGTATTTTATTTTGTGACAATTTGAGTCATGTGTTTGTTATCATTTAACAATTTTCAGTATACGAGCCTAACGCTGTTAAATGAGTCTGACACATTATACGACCCAACTAAAAACAATTAAAGGTAAGTACGGAAAATCACATTATGGTTTTAATTTTTTACAATTTTAAGTATATATTTCACTTTTTGTAACAATTTGGGTCCTGTGTTTGTCGTCATTTGACGATTTTTCATATATATATTTCACTCATTTAACGGTGTTAGTCTCATATACTAGAAATTGTCAAACGACGAAAACATAGGAGCCAAATTATTACAAAATGAAACACATACTTAAAACTTTAAAACCGTGAAACCAGAGGGTGGTTTTTCATACTTTTTTATCACGACTCAAACCGGGGAGTCATGACCAACTCTAGGGAATGAGAATTCTCATGAATTTGGAACCCGTAATAAGCTTTAAAAATAAAAACACATGCAAACATAACACAAAAATACCTCAGAATTAAAACTTTAATTATTATAAAAGAAATCCTCATATCATATAATAAAATATATTCATACAAATATTCAAATACAAAATCTCTATCTAATACAAAATCAGATCCTACAACAAGATACACTACTATTGCAACATTTACTAAAATAAAAGAAAAGTAACGGTTTAATATTTACATAAGTCGGCCAGAGAGGAAAGAGTCTGGTGAATAGAACTAATGTGAAAGTCTTAAGTAGAAGATCTTGAAAAAAATATTGAGGGGGGGTCAGACCTCATTGAGTAAATTATTATTATATATATACATGCAACATAAAGACATAGACACTCAAACATCAGTATAATAATATATTTATATTTATTTAATATATACATGCATTTCATACAGATACTTGAAATCTATTTTTATTATAACAATAAATGTAGAAGAATTTTGGGTGGAAGATCGGAGTAGAATCCCTAATTTTTTTCGTAACCTTGATCACTGCAATTCACTAGCCAACAGGTTTTCCATAACTCCAAAAATATCCTTTATCCAACTTTTTGGCAGTGGATTGGCCCTGAGTACACAAAGAGTCAACCAAGGATCCGCAATCCCACTACCTGTGCTAATTGGCCCTGAGTTCCCTGCAGGTTAATTGAGGATTCGCAGTCATACCCCTTTATCCATCATTCACCATAATCATTATTTTCATATTCGAAATCAATCAAAGTTTAAAGCCTAATATTTAGCGTACTGTTGCGCAACAACCCTAGTGTGACCCATTAGGTGATACGTTCTACAACTATCCTCCAATACGTTGTTTCATAATTTAAAAATAATGAAATTCACAATAAAATATGAACAACGTCCATTTTCACAATTTAATAATCACATATATATATTTTTTGAAATAATCAAAATAATAACAATTAATAAATTAAAGTATAATGAAATTCATATTTATTCAAAATATGGATGCTCACAATATATTTTCTTCATGCAATGTATTCATATAATAACAACTCATTGTTCTATAGCGCTCCTTTGTCTTGGCTCGGTTGGCCCAGTCTAATAGGTTTAGCTTGCGGAGCAACTAAGGAAAATAATAATAATAATAATATGTTAGAATCGAAATCTTAATTTCATACTTCTAGAATTTCTAGAGAGCGACTCAATCTAGAACACAACTTGATCAAAATTTAAAACTCAGGACAGACCCGATCTTACATTTTATGAGAATTCTACTGAAAATTTGTTAGAGTCTCCTCTGTAAAATAGACATCTCTCTACTAAAAGTAGAGCTAATCTTGCACATAAACACATTTCAAATAATCACAAGGCTCAACTTCTCGGGTTGAGCTCCCGAACTATAATTATTGCCCAATTGAGAACCAACAGAATCAAAATCAATAAAATAATAATAAATACTAATAATTCACCAAAACTCATAAAAATCATAAAATACCACAATTCAATTTATTTAGATGATAAAAGCATCAAATATATTTATTTTCCAAATTAAACAATAAAATCCCATTCATAATTAAATTATATTAAAAAAAATCCATTTTTCAAGTATTCAAAATCAAATAGCATAAATTACAAATAATTATTTAAATTCCCCAAGTATATAATAAAATAACTAAAAATTTCATTTAATCTTAAAAATAATAGATAAAACTATTATTTGAATATATATATGGAAATTATTATTAATTAGCTAAAAATAGTAAATAATTCATAAAATTATTTTAATACTACTTATTACTCAAAAATTATCCAAAACATGATAATTAACAATAATTTCAATTAAAATATAAAATTTAGTAATTTATACTAATTTTTTCAAAATCCAATTTTTACATAAACATTCAAAAAATCATAATAAATATTTGGTGCATAACTTCAATAAATTTTCTTCATGAAATATGTTTAAAATAATTAGTATAATTTATTAAAAAATAAAACACATTTTTAAGCCGGAAACAATACTCGTGAATTGTAATCAAGCTAGGAATAGTGTCCAAATTGCAATTATCTCCAAAATCGAATTTAAATACATTTTTGGAAAGCTTACAACTTCAATTTCAATAATCTGAAGTCAATTTAACATGAATCAAGCCAATTAAACATAAAATCAATAAATGAAACTAAGAACCCCTTAAAACGAGTCCTAAAGGGTGGTGAATAGGACTATCAAATAAAAATGAGAAATTAAAAGAATTCTTTGCAAGAATTGAATGGAAGTTGAGAAGAAAGAATGAAGAACACAAAAATTTAAGGAGTTTGGATTTAACAACAATCCTACGTTTCCACTTAACTTATCTCCAAGTTAGGATTTTCAATCACCCACAATATTATTCACAAGATTGAGATTATACAAGAGTTTTATGGCTCACTCTTACTGTTGGGGACCGTGATGCAAACGCAGCGGAAAAATTAAAATTTTGTCACGTTCCCAAGCCTGGATCCATGTAATTTGACTAATTGATTAAATCTAGGGTTTTTTAAAAATCTTACCAAAATGCAGAAGAGGCAAGATTCTCTGGAAGGATGAGAGGAGGTTCACACCGGTGACACCTTACCTCGAGCTTTTTGGCTTGGTTGTTCGGATCAAGACGTCTCCAAAAGGATGCGTCCTCTATAGGTATCCACACGAATAGCCCTTCACAAAACGAATTTGAGTGTGTATGCTAGCAACCTCTTGACTGTCTCACAAATCAAGAACAAAAGGAAAAACTCTGTCTTTATTTTCTAAGAGGAAAGAAAACGAATTTGGAGGCAAAAACAAGTGTGTGAAACCCTAGAGAATATAACATATTTATAGACTCCAAGTTAGCGTTTCACTTACCAATAACCTTTTGGTAATTTTTCATTTATTATATTATGATTTTGTTTAAAAACAAATCAAAAATAATATCTTATTTATTTATTTAAAATAATATTTATCTTAAATAAATAAACAAATAAATAAATAAATAAATAAAACACTTTAATTATTTATTTCCACAGAGTTTATTTTGGGCTTATTAAACCCATATCCGTTTTGGGCTTATTCTAAGTGTGTGACCCTGTAGGTTCATATAACATTGGCAGTGGGCCTAAATCTCTATTTAGGCCTACAAGTCATAAGTGGCCTCTAGCAAGACATTATGACTACCCAAGTCATGTGAAGTCAATAATCCGACATAACCTAATTACAGTGAATTTTATTGTCCCTTTATCACATGATATCTTAATTGAACATAAGGCATAGAATGTCATCCTTATATAGTTCAATATTATGACTTGATTCCAAGTAGACTGAAAATGATAACTCTTTATTAGTTTATTTCAGCATGGCCATGCATTTTCATTCAGTCTATCTCATCAAGGGGCCTTTAGATATCTTTCTCATATTAATGAGGGATAAATTCCTTCTAAATCACTCACATTCCTCACATAACTAATTTTATATCCAACAACACTCTTTTAATCATCCGATTAAAGATAATGTTAGAATGTGTCAAAACATAAAATAGCTATATAGAAATCCATGAATATTTCAAGGTCAAAGGACCGAAATAAAATTACTGTGATAAGAAATACTTATGACAATAATCTATGTAGTATTCTTATAGTGGGTCAATCCAGTACATGATCTCTCATCATGTACCTATGAGTTGACTTAATATCTCATATTTATGATTAGTAAAATATAACCATCAGTCACCATCATACTAGCCTTAATACTTTAATATTCATATAATGAATAAATGGCTAGGGATAATTAGAATAGAACTCTTATTTTAATCTAAGGGTTTTACTATCAAGTCACATACTTGATGGCCTTAGTAAGAATTAACCATTCATGTAATTATCATAAAATCAAATGATAATATAATACCTCTTTATTAATAAAATAAGAAAGTCAATACATAATCACAAATGATTGACCTAGTGCATATCACTAATAATCTCCCATTTGCACTAGGCCCAATCAACATCGTATCGTATACCCATGGACCTAGTATAACTCTCATGTTTAGGCTGTGGAAGAGGCTTAGTTAGTGGATCAACAACATTATCATTTGTAGGTACTCTGCATATCTTGACATCTCCTCTCTCAATAATTTCTCGAATAAGATGATAATGCCTGAGTATGTGTTTGGATCTCTGATGTGATCTGGGCTCCTTAGCTTGGGCTATAGCTCCATTATTGTCACAATATAAGTTCATTGGATCTGATATACTAGGAACAACACCTAGTCCAGTTATGAACTTCTTAATCCAAACAACTTCCTTAGTTGCTTCTGAGGTAGCTATGTACTCAGCTTCTATTGTAGAATCAGCAATAGTGTCTTGCTTGGAACTCCTCCAGCTCACTGCACCTCCATTCAAACAAAACATATATCCTGACTGTGATAAAAAATCATCCTTGTTAGTTTAGAAGCTGGCATCTATGTAACCATTTACAACTAGCTCATCTTCTTGACCACCATACAGTAAAAATGCATCCTTAGTTCTTCTTAAGTACTTAAGGATATTTTTAACTGCTGTTCAGTGACTTTCACCTGGGTTTAATTGGTATATGCTCATTGTGCTTAAGGCATATGAAACATCAGGTCGAGTACATAACATTGCATACATGATAGATCCAATAGCAGAAGCATATGGAATCTTACTCATGCGGTCTCGCTCATCTTGTGTCATAGGACACTGAATCTTGCTGAGACTAATGCCATGTGACATTGGCAAGAATCCTCTCTTGGAATCTTGCATATTAAACCTGTTCAATACCTTATCAATATAAGTGCTTTGACTTAGGGCAATAAGCCTTTTAGATCTATCTCTATAGATCTTGATGCCTAATATATAAGCAGCTTCACCTAAGTCTTTCATTGAGAAACAATTCCCTAACCATGATTTAACATTTTATAAAATAGGGATATCATTTCCAATGAGTAGTATGTCATCCACATATAACACTAAAAACACAATAGCACTCCCACTAACTTTTTTGTATACACAAGGTTCATCATCATTTTTAATGAAGCCAAATTCTTTGACTGCTTCATCAAAACGAAGATTCCAACTCTGAGATGCTTGCTTCAATCCATAAATGGATCTTTGAAGCTTACATACCTTTCCAGAATTCTCAGGACTAACAAAACCCTCTGGCTGTGTTATGTACACATCCTCAAGTAAATTTCCATTAAGAAATGCTGTTTTGATGTCCATTTGCCATATTTCATAATCATAGTATGCAGCTATGGCAAGGAGAATTCAAATAGATTTTAGCATAGCCACTGGTGAAAAGGTTTCATCATAGTTTATACCATGTGTTTATTTGAAACCTTTTGCAACTAGTCTTGCCTTAAAGGTATGCACATTGCCATCCATGTCGATTTTCTTTTTGAAAACCCATTTGCACCCAATAGTTTTTAAACCATCATTCGGGTCAATCAAGGTCCATACTTGATTATCATACATGGATTGCATTTCTGATCTCATGGCTTCAAGCCATTTCTCAGAGTTAGGACTATTTATGGCCTCCTGATAGGATGTGGGCTCATTTTGATCCACAATTAACACATCATAATCACTAGTTATGAGAAATCCATATCTCATGGGGATTTGACGTGTCCTATCAGACCTCCTTAGGCCTTTTGGTACTTGTGCAGGCTCAACAACTTCTTGTTGATTCAGCTGCGGTTCCATATCAGGTACAATGCTATTTTATGGGCCTTGAATTTCTTCAAGTTGCACTGTGCTCCCACTGGTTCCTTTGGAAATAAACTCTTTTTCCAAAAATACACCATTTCGAGACACAAACACTTTGTTCTCAGATGCATTATAGAAGTAATATCCTTTAGTTTCTTTAGGATATCCCACAAAAAAAACATTTGTTAGATTTGGGTGCTAGTTTATCTGAGATTTGACATTTCACAAAAGCATCACAGCCCTAAATCTTAAGAAAAGATAAATTGGGAGTTTTTCCAGTCCATTTCTCATATGGTGTCTTTTCAACTGCCTTTGATGGAACTCTATTCAAAATGAATGCAGCAGTTTCTAAAGCATATCCCTACAAAGAGATTGGAAGATCAGATTGACTCATCATAGATCGAACTATATCCAATAGAGTTCGATTTCTACGTTCAGACACACCATTCCATTATGGTGTACCTGGAGGAGTCAATTGTGAAACAATCCCATAATCTCTAAGATGATTTGTAAATTCTTGGTTTAAATATTCACCACCTCGATCAGATCTTAGTGCTTTAATATTTTTACCAAGTTGATTTTGTACTTCATTCTTGAAAATTTTGAACTTTTTAAAAGATTCAGATTTATGTTTCATTAGATAGAGATAACCATATCTACTAAAATCATCTGTGAAAGTTATGAAGTATTGAAAACCTCCTCTAGCAGTTGAGCTTAATGGTCCACATACATCAGAATATATTAGGCCCAATAAGTCATTAGCCCTCTCACTTCCAGTAAAAGGTATTTTAGTCATTTTTCCAAGTAAACAAGATTCACATGTATCAAATGATTCATAATCAAATGAATTTAAAAGCCCATTTTGGTGTAGCTTTGAAATGAGTTTCTCATTTATATGGCCTAAACGACAATGCCAGAGGTAGGTCAAGTTTAAATCATTAGATTTAGACTTCTTTGTATCAACGTTATAGATTGGCATTTCATTAGTGTCTTTGGCATCTAAAACATAAAGTCCACTAGTGCATGGAGCATATCCATAGAAAATGTTATCTTGATAAATACTGCATTTATTATTCTTAATAATAAATTCAAATCCTTTCTTATCCAAACAAGAAACAGAAATAATATTCCTACACAAAGTAGGTACATAATAATAACTTTCTAAAGATAAAATAAGTCCACTAGGCAAAGGTAACTCATAAGTTCCTACAGCTAAAGCAGCAACTCTTGCTCCATTGCCAACTCGTAGGTACACTTCGCCTCTTGCCAATGATCTACTCCTTTTTAGACCCTGCACATTTGTACAAATGTGAGATCCTGATCCAGTATCTAATACCCAAAAATCAGAAGCAGAAGCAGATAAATTTAATTCTATAACATGAATACCTGAAGAGGTAGTCTCACCACCCTTTTTCTTCTTCAGATCATCCAAATAGGGCTTGCAATTTCTTTTCCAATGGCCTGGCTCATTACAGAAAAAACAAATTCCTTCCTTTGCTTTGGGTTCAGCTTTGGATTTGGGCTTGGGCTTCTGAAAGCCTTTAAAGACCTTGCCCTTGCCCTTTCTAACCCTTTTCATCCCCTTTCCCTTATTGACCATGAGAACATCCTTGGTGTTACTCTTGATGTTCTTTTCAACAGTTTTCAGCATCCCATGCAACTCTGAAATAGTCTTCTCCATACTATGCATATTGAAATTCATAATGAAGCTATCATAAGCTTCAGGCAAAGATTAGAGAATAATATCCACAGCCAATTCTTGTTCAATCTTGAGACCAAGCTTGTCCAAGTGATCAAGATGACCCTTCATCTTGAGAACATGAGGACTGACAGAGCCACCAGTAGTCAGCTTGCAGGAAAGCAATGCCCTGATGGTATTGAACCTTTCAATTCTGGCTTTCTCTTAGAACATTTCCTTGAGATGGCCTATCATAGTATAAGCCTCCATTTCCATCAGTTGCTTTTGCAGCTCAGATTCCATACATCCAAGCATGACACAAGTAACATCAGTAGAATCATTAAGATGCTTGGTATAAGCATCCCTTTGTGCTCTAGGAGCATTGGCAGTTGGTTCCTCAGGGATGGGTTGATCAAGGATGTATTCCTTTCTCTCATGCCTAAGAATAATTCTTAGGTTTCTATACCAGTTAAGAAAATTAGTCCCATTGAGCTTATCCTTCTCAAGGATCGATCGCAGTGACATGGTAGGTGTAGTGTTTGAAGTCATTATCTACAATAAATATATGCAAAGTCCATTCAATATTTTATTAAATATGTATAAGGCATAATAAAAAACTCCCACTAAATTTACTCAAATCAATAACCCTCTAAGTTAATTTTAGAAATTTTAGTGGGCCAAGATCCATATTTCACCATACTCTAAGTGAGCTTTGGCTCATGACCTAAAATATGGTTATTTAGGTAGACAACTCTTATCAATTACATCTCATGTAACTCTTGGATGGTATGGGATTTGACATCACATGTCATGGCTAAAAATCCCATCTAATGCCCTAGGTCTAAAACCATTTTGATAACCTAGTTAAGTCAAACCATATCAAACGTTTGGATAGCACCATTATCCAACTTGCCTTCCCCAGATAAATTTATACACCCTGCTTTGGCAGGCTCATATATAATAATCTAAGGCTTAACAAGTGTTGAACTTATGGAAGGCATTATAATGACTTAATATTAAATGAGGGTTCATCTTTATTTGATCGTATTCAGTTATTGTTATGTTGTATTGCATGGCATCATATGGCATCATATACATGGCATCACATACATGGCATCACATGGCATCGCATACATAACAATAAATAAATAAATGTGACATAGCATGGCCCAAATCTAAATTGATCTTCATAAGCTAATATGAAGATCAATGGTCAAACCTAGGTAATATTACAATTACAAATTGAGCCTCCAACTTGGATCTCCATCTTCTACCATGGATCTCCTTTTTGGTTCCCACCTTGGATCTCCATCCTGGGCCTCCAACTTGAATTGCACCATGGGTCTTGATTTACAAAAATTATTGTAATTTATTCTACACTATTTTAATAAAATAAATACAATAAAACAAAACAAAACAAAACAAAAATGACTCGCAGGCCGTATTTAAAATTACAACCCATAAAAATAAAATCCAATCACATTGGTCTAAGGGCCATGCTATGCACCATGCATAAAACAATAAACATGTATAACATAATAATCTATTTAGTTATTAAATCCAATTATTATGTTAAAATAAACTAATGTGACAATTCTTTTGGGGTCAAGGGGCAGCGCCCTTAGTGGGGTTCCAAGGGGCATCGCCCCTTGGTGGGGTCCAAGGGGCAGCGCCCCTGGAGGGGTCCAGGGGCAGTGCCCCAGGTGGCGATCCCGTTGGCCAGTTAGCGGGTCCGACGGTAAACACTTTACCTTAGCTCTTCGATGAGTTGCCTTTCAAATTTCTGAACATTAATGAATTTTCGTAACCAAATTACTATAAAACAATTTGTTCAAAATAGACAAAAATGCTCAATTAAAACAGCCACCTTAAAACCCTTATTTGCGTCAAGGAAGCAACTAACCAATTTTCATAATCATATTACTGAATCAGTTGTTGCCTAAAAAACATCACTTTCTGTAAACATTTTACAGTTTGAGAAATCCGTTCAAAACAGATCAAAAATAATTTTTTTTTATTAATTTAAACAGATGCATCCATTAATAATTTTTGTAATCAAAATTACAGCTTGAATGAATATGTATCAAACAGATCCATTCTGCATAATCTGTTTAACATTTAAACAGATTGCCCTTAACACATAATCTGCATAATCATAAAATTTCTGTTTCAGATTTAATTAAAAATAATTTTTCTGATCAAAATAGAAAACGTTTTTCCTAATTAAAATAGGAAACAAATATGCTGTTTCAATTAATCATATTGATCAAAACAGAATACATAACAAATTTAAATCCTTAAGTGATTAGGTTTTTGAAAACAGAATTTCTGTTTCATTAAATCATATTAATAAAACATTATTCTTAATTCCTTTTTCATAAAAACATCATACAAAATTCGTTTTCATGAAACAACATTCTTAATTCATAAAATCAAAGGCTGCTTTTGGTTTAATCACATTAAACCATTACAAACATTAATCAAATTAATGTTTAATTCCGTTTTCAAATAGATTACCCAGAATTGTCACAAAATAAATCAAAACCCCTTTTGATAATTTTGAAACCCTTTTCAAAATGAATCTTAAACCCTAACATATATCACATATACACAGAATCAATTAATTGAATTACAAGTGGCTCTGATACCACTGTTGGGGACCATGATGCAAACGCAGTGGAAAAATTAAAATTTTGTCACGTTCCCAAGCCTGGATCCATGTAATTAGACTAATTGATTAAATCTAGGGTTTTTTAAAAATCTTACCAAAACGCAGAAGAGGCAAGATTCTTTGGAAGGATGAGAGGAGGTTCACACCGGTGACACCTTACCTCGAGCTTTTTGGCTTGGTTGTTCGGATCAAGACGTCTCTAAAAGGATGCGTCCTCTATAGGTATCCACACGAACAACCCTTCACAAAACGAATTTGAGTGTGTGTGCTAGCAACCTCTTGACTGTCTCACAAATCAAGAACAAAAGGAAAAACTCTGTCTTTGTTTTCTAAGAGGAAAGAAAATGAATTTGGAGGCAAAAACAAGTGTGTGAAACCTTAGAGAATATAACATATTTATAGACTCCAAGTTAGAGTTTCACTTACCAATAACCTTTTGGTAATTTTTCATTTATTATATTCTGATTTTGTTTAAAAATAAATCAAAAATAATATCTTATTTATTTATTTAAAATAACATTTATCTTAAATAAATAAATAAACAAACAAATAAATAAATAAATAAAACACTTTAATTGTTTATTTCCACAGAGTTTATTTTGGGCTTATTAAACCCATATCCGTTTTGGGCTTGTTCTAAGTGTGTGACCCTGTAGGTTCACATAACATTGGCAGTGGGCCTAAATCTCTATTTAGGCCTACAAGTCATAAGTGGCCTCTAGCAAGACATTATGACTACCCAAGTCATGTGAAGTCAATAATCCGACATAACCTAATTACAGTGAATTTTATTGTCCCTTTATCACATGATATCTTAATTGAACATAAGGCTTAGAATGTCATCCTTATATAGTTCAATATTATGACTTGATTCCAAGTAGACTGAAAATGATAACTCTTTATCAGTTCATTTCAGCATGGCCATGCATTTTCATTCAGTCTATCTCATCAAGGGGCCTTTAGATATCTTTCTCATATTAATGAGGGATAAATTCCTTCTAAATCACTCACATTCCTCACATAACTAATTTTATATCCAACAACTCTTTTAATCATCCGATTAAAGACAATGTTAGAATGTGTCAAAACATAAAATAGCTATATAGAAATCCATGATGATTTCAAGGTCAAAGGACTGAAATAAAATTACTGTGATAAGAAATACTTATGACGATAATCTATGTAGTATTCTCATAGTGGGTCAATCCAGTACATGATCTCTCATCATGTACCTATGAGTTGACTTAATATCTCATATTTATGATTAGTAAAACATAACCATCAGTCAACATCATACTAGCCTTAATACTTTAATATTCATATAATGAATAAATGGCTAGGGATAATTAGAATAGAACTCTTATTTTAATCTAAGGGTTTTACTATCAAGTCACATACTTGATGGCCTTAGTAAGAATTAACCATTCATGTAATTATCATAAAATCAAATGATAATATAATACCTCTTTATTAATAAAATAAGAAAGTCAATACATAATCACAAATGATTAACCTAGTGCATATCACTAACACTTACAACCTTACAATTTGAATTTTCAAGGCTCACTCAAAAAACCAAAACCCAAGTGTTTAATGGAAAACACTTAAACCAATTCCTTTAAAAATAAATCTAACTTCCCTTCTAATCTAACCCAAGATTTAAGATGAAGAGAAATTCTATTTCTAACACATAACCAACTCTCACAAGAGTTATACAAACAAAGAATTATTTAAGAGAATTTGAGAGCTCATTGAATGCTTAAGAAAGAATGAATGATAAACAAGTTTTTTAATTTCCATTAAGCTGTAGAGGTGTTTATATAGAAAAATACTAAAAAATATAGCTGTTGGAGGTGCAAATAATGTGTCCAACATCTATATTTTGAATCATTGAAAGTGATGCTGTCAGATAACTATTCATGGATTGAAACCGTGATTGGCTATTCAAGAAATTTCAATTTGCCTATACTTTCTTTATAAAAGCTGTAGACATTTGAATTATATTTCCATATTATTTTGAATCACCTAAACTAGACTTCTGTAACTCAAGATATATCCAAATACTAAGAGCTGTGCAATCTGAAATATAGACTACTGTCAGATAGCAATACCCAAGTTGAAGCCATGATTTGTTATTGAATAAGTTTTAATTTTCCCATACTTTATTCAAAAGATATTTGACTTATCTTTTCATATCATTTTGAATCACCTAAATTGGACATCTATAACTCAAGATATGTCTAAAATACTAAGGGATGTGCAATATGAGATGCAAACTACTGTCAGACAGCTATACCCAAGTTAAAGCCATGATTTTCTATTAAAGAAGTTTGAATTTGCCCATTCTTTCTTCATAAAAGTTTTAGATATTTGAATTATCTTTTCATATAATTTTAAATCATTTAAATTAGATTTCTGTAACTCAAGATATGTTCAAAATACTAAGAGTTGTACAATTTTAAATGACATACGTATACATGGTTTTCGACTCAAAATGAACCAGATTTTGACAAATAAGCCCAATTAAAAAATCTTAAGATGTCTACTTAAAATGTGAATAAGATAATTTTCTCATTATAAAACTTTAAGGATGTCACAAGCCTCATTGAATCTCAAAGGTCCAATCAACCCAAGACAATCATACTTCATTTTAACTTCCAATAGAGTCCTAACTTAAACACACTTAAACAAACAAACTAAATACTCAAAATTAAGTTTTTTAAAATCAAAATTAAGATTAATTATTGCTAAGGTCAACAACCCTAGAATCAAATTAACAAAATTGGAGTTGAATTCAAAGTTGATCAAGTGAATTACCTTAAAGGAAACGAAGCCCACGAAACCAGCTTTGGATCGAGACCAACCTCGACCCCTGGCATTGCCAGAAATGACATTGGTGGCCTCTGAAAGTTTTCAGTGTCGAGAAGGAAGAAGAGAGGAGAGAAGGGAAGATGTCGATGCCGACAGGAGGAAGAGGAAGGGAAGGGCAGGTGGTGCTAGTAGTGAGCAGAGGAGGGGCAGCGGCGACAGTGGCATGTTATCAGGATGCAGGGGCTGGTTTGTTACGTAAGAGAGGAAGAAGGAGGGAAAGGAGAGGAAAGAAAAGAAAGAGAGAAAAGAGAGAAAAAAGAAAAGAAAAGAAAAGAAGAAAATATGTTTTTATGTATAAATAATTTTATTTTATTTATTTATTTTATTAAAACAATTGCATAAAAATTTCTCGCCTCAATATTAAAATATATTAAAAATACTACATTAATAATTCACAAATAATAATAATGATGTTATATAATATATAACAATAAATTTAAGTTTTAAAATTCAAATTAATAATAATAATTCCATAATATAATACAGTAAATAATAGCACTTGAATTTAATTTAATTTCACAAAATAACCATAATATAATAAATTAATAAAATATTTATTAACACTACAAATCTTTGAAATTAATTTCATAATTTATCAAAAATTCGGGTTGTAACATTTTCCCTTTCATATATATATATACACACACACACTAAATTTATTTTTAAATTATACTTAACACTCAAATTTATTTATATGTTAAAAACATAATTGCATATATATATTGTCACGACCTAAACCCGAGGGCACGTGACCGGCACTAGGGGATGGGTAGGCATAAGGCCCCCGAAACCCATAGTAAGCCTTAAAGAAAAGAAATAAAATAAAACCTTCCAATTTTAAAACTTTATTTCATAATAGAACATATTATCAAACTGATTTTTCTAAAAATAAACATAATTGTGCACTTAATAAAATATTCTCCATCGTCACATATCATGAATCAATCTTAAATCATTATACATAAGCATAGTTCATTGAAATAAAATACATAAGTATATTTAAGTCATACAAATTAATAGTACAGTTACTATTGCATTTTTCTAGAGTTACTACTACAGTACAACTTACAATGACCTACATAGTATAGTCGGTGATGGTGATGAAAAAATCCGGCGTGGAGGCAGTTTGAGGTCGAACTCCTAAGCTCTTGAAAAAAAATAAGTTGAGGGGAATCAGACCTTACTGAGTAAGTTAATAAAAAGAGCTGTACGGTTTGAAAACCCTTTTGAAAACTATATATTTATAATGAAAATAATTTTAAATTGTATATATATATCTTTTGAAAAATCTCGATAGAACCCTAATCTTAGATTTCTAACTGGCCAATTGGGCCCACTTATTCCAACTGGAATGGCGATCCCTGAGAGCAAGGGCATCAACCAAGGCACCAGGCCGCAGTCATCCACTTAATCTAAATACATGGCACTGGCGGTCCTCGAGAGCTAAGGCATCAACCGAGGCAACCATCCCAGTCCATTATTAACTTCTCAATCACTGACAGTCCCCGAGAGCAAGGCTTCCATCGAGGCACCTGTCCCAGTTATATTCACAATCATAAATACATAAGATCCATCTCTCAATATCTACCATGTGCATACGGTCCTGGTGAAACCCACTAGGTAGCCTGTTCTACCAAAATTTCTCAAAACTGGTTTTAAATAAATAAAAAAATGCGTTTAAACCTAAAATAGCAGCATTTAATTAAATAAATCATATAATAAATATTAAAAATATAAGCGCACGCATTCTTTAACTAAAACACACGCATAGATCATTTTATCAACTTACAAGATGAACGAGAAGGTTGACGACTGTGCGTCTGCCTTGATCCAACAGCTTCCGCTCTGATATGCTCTAGAAAAGAAATTAACACATCGATTTTAAAACACGACTATGTAATAAAAATTGAAAATCGTCAGAAATAACGAAATTCTAGACTGACTCGAGGAAGACCGGATAAGATTCTATAGACAAGAGAAAACCTAATTAATGGTAGAAATTTACTACAGATATCACATTTTACGAGAAAATCTAAAAAAATTTCAGCAAAGTTTTCTCTGTAAAACGGACATCTCTCTACCATAGGTAGAGTCATTCTTGCATAGAAAACACACTTCTAATAATTGCAGATATTCACACTGGAGTCGGGCTTCCAAAACTACACTTAACCTCGACCAAGATCCCAACTCAATCAACACATCACAAAATTAAATCATCACTTCCAAAAAAACATATTCCTACAAATATCCATAACTTAGAAAATAATTTCTCTTTAAAGCTTAAAAACAAATTTCACAAACATATATATATATATATAATATTTAGAAACAATATTAAAAATTAATATTACCTAATTAAAATACTTATAAATTTATAAAAATTCTCTAAGCCGCCTAAATAATATTAATAAAACCAATTAAAAAATATATATACTTAACTATAATAAGCATAATTTATATATTTACCCATATAATGATAAAATATACATAATATTCAAAATAATACTTAATATATATATTATTAAAATTAATTTTCGAGAATTAGTGTTAATTAGTCTAAGTAGTAATTATTTTGTAAAATTCCTTTTTTTAATGCCCTTAATTATAACTAAAACCAACCACAATTTATTGTTTAACTATAATTAACATAAAATTATATTTCTACCCCTATAATATATAAACTTACATAATACACTATTAATACTAAAAAATTTCCTTGAAAATTATACAAATATCTAAAAAAATTATTTTCTCTACATTAAACTTATTAATATAATTAAAAACATATAATTGACTACTAATTTCTTCCAAATTATAAATTTAGTCTAATATCCACTTTTGACATAAACTTAAAAATAATTATAAAAATAGTATAAAATTCACAAAAATTATAAATTAAATCCTAAAATTAACAACATTTGATAATAACACCCATTATCAAAATTTTATAATTTTTTACAAATAAATTTCGGATATAAACAAAATATTATTAAAATATTTAAAATTTTACCGAATTCACAATAATTCCTATAATCTTCAATAAAATTAATACACCCAAAAATAATTAACAACAACCACCATAATTACTAACTAATCCCAAATAAATATCAAATAAAACCAAATAAAATATCAAATAAAATTTTGGAAAAATCAAATAATTCACCAACAATTTTCAAAAATTAAAACCAACCTCATTACACACTAAACAACCCTAACTAACCTAGGATCTACCAAGAACAATCAAAAATCAAGGGAAGAAAGAAGGGATCAAGTGAGTGTTACTCACTGTCAAACTGAACAAATGGGAAGGGGAGGAAGAGCTTATTGCCACCCGGAATGCAGGCTAAGGGAGTAGCTCAGGCGAGGCAGGAGGGTAGCAATTCGGTAAAGGGACTAAGCTGGGCAGATAGACCGAGACAGGATTATCGCGCGCGAGGGAGAAGGAGTGCTACCTGGCGAGGAAGAAAGAGAGCAGCAGCAGTAACAACAACTAGGGAGCTCGGTGATGGCTATAGATGGAGGTTTCCGGTGGTGATGGAGGTGGCACAGTGAGAGGAGAGGTAGAGATGGTGACGGGCGAAAGTGAGGAGGGGCTACTAGTTGGGGGGGGGGGGGTGGTCTCGGGTTCTAAAGGTAAGTGTTCTTCATTTTATATATATATATATATATATATATATATATATATATATATGTAAGATTACAACAAGAATACAAGACACTACCAAACTTAGATAACTCAGTGATGTAACCATTAAAACCATCAATAACCAACTTTGAATCCATTTCCACAAGCACCTTATGTCACGACCAAAATTGGGAGTCATGACCGATGCTAAGGAATGAGAATTCTTTCAAATCTGGAACTTGCAGCAAGCCTTAAAAATAATTCTTAAGCAATAAATAAGTAAAAATACATTGGAATTAA
Source organism: Mallotus nudiflorus (assembly GCA_947683625.1). Lineage (NCBI taxonomy): Eukaryota > Viridiplantae > Streptophyta > Magnoliopsida > Malpighiales > Euphorbiaceae > Mallotus > Mallotus nudiflorus. The sequence continues at coordinate 623,978 of CANTUR010000388.1, forward strand.
AATTTTTAATCAATATAAAATAAATACTCAAATGTCATTTCATAAAATAAAAATATTTATACAATATTCAGAGACAGGTCTCTTACTAAAAATATATACCACTGATACAATATACTACTACTGCAATTTTTTAGAGTATAATAAAAGTTCAGATAAATAAATTGCATAATCTAGCCGGGGTTGAAGAAGATCAACGTAAGGTACAACTGGTGAGGTCTGAAGAAGATAAAGATCCTGTTAAAAAATATTGAGGGGAGTCAGACCTCATTGAGTGAATTATTATAATATATATAAAAGTAACATAAATTCATATACATTCAAGAATTAGTATAATATATATATATATATATATATATATATATATATATATATATATATATATATATATATATATATATATATATATATATATATATATATATATATATATATATATATATATATATACACACACACACACGCACACACATATCACACAAATGCAGAAATTCATTTTTATATATATAATAGATGCATAAAATTATTTTAGTTGAAGGACTGGAGCAGAACCCTAACAGTTCGTAACCTCAATCATAATAATCAATAGCCAACAAGCTTATCCAAAACTCCAAGTAATCATTTATTCAACTTAAGGTAGTAGATTAGCCCCGAGTACACTAAGTCAACCGAGGTTTCGCAATCTCACTACCGGCATGATTGGCCCTGAGTACACTAGGTCAACCAAGGATCCATAGTCAGCCTATCCAATAACCAACATCTCAATAACAATTATCAAATTTTAACCTAATTCTATCGTATTATCGCACAATAGTCTTAGCGTAGCCCATTAGGTAGCATGTTCTACTGTTATCCTTCAAATCATTCTTATAATTATTAAAAATAATAAAATTCATGATATAAACATGATAACATCCATTTAAAGAGGAATATACCAATTAGATATCAAAAGTATACCAAAAGTATAATAAAAATATATTAAATGTATACTAAATATATACCAAATATATATGCCACAAATATACTCCAATAAAACATGAATATACTAGTAATATACTACGTATATATTGAAAATTACAGCATGCATAAATATTGCATATATATTGAAATATACAAAAAATATACCAAATCATTTAATGAAATAAATCATGTTTAAACATATATTGAAAATGTGAAAATTCTTATTCATGCACCCTAAATGCAATGCATATATAGAATAATAACTCACAAGTTTGTGCTCCTCAAGACTAACTCGACGAGCTTGGTCCGATAGGCCTCGGTCTCGACGCAACTAAAAAAATAAATAATAATAAAATCAGAATCCTAACGTATACTTCTAAGAATTCTAAAGAAAGATTCGATCTAGGAATCAAAACTCAGTTAAACACAAAAAAACTCAGGATCGACCCGACGTCACCGTCATGACCCAAACCGGGACTCATGACTGGCGTTAGGGAGTGAAATTCTTTCGAATCCAGAACCTGTAGCAAGCCTTAAAGATAAAAGCATGCAATTATTAAAACAAAATATGCCCCATATAATTAAAATCTTAAACCAATATAATATAAATAAGCTCTGCCATATCATAAAATAAAATATATTATACAATATTCAAAGGAAAGTCTCTGAAATTACATCCAACATACAATAACAAAATATAACTCATTACTGCAGTTTTCTAGAGTACAATTAAAGTTAAGTAAGTAGTTTATATAAAATAGTCAAGGCTGAAGAAATTTGGAGGATGGGCCTACTACTGAGGTTTGAGGAAGAAGAATCTCCTGAAAAATCAACTGAGGGGAGTCAGACCTCACTGAGTGAATTGTTATATTATATATACATGCATCTTCTAATGTCAAATGTAATCAATCCGTATATAATAAATATATATACAAGCATTTCATACAGATGCTGAAATGACTTTATATAATAAATGCTGAAAAGCGTATGTTTATTGAAGGATCAAATAGAATCCTATTTAATCGCAACCTCAATCAACAATAACTCTTATCCATACAGGTTCACTTAATTCCAAATTAATTCACTTATTCAATATGGACAGTAGACTAGCCCCGAGACACTAAGTAAACTGAGTTCCAACAGTTTGACTATCAGTGTGATTGGCCTCGAGACTCTAGGTCGATCGAGTAATTCTCAAATCAAATAATAATTACCATAAGTAATTCTTACTCAACCCTAAATCTATCGCACCAGTACGTACACGATCCTAGTGCTGCCCACTAGGTAGCACGTTCTATCGATATCTTTCATTTAAATAAAACATTCATATGGAAAAATAAATAATTCATATTAACAAAATAAACCATATATATACGAGAAACATACCTAAAATACACTAAGTATATTTGAAGTACATATATGTTAAATAATTCAAATTAACTATGAAATATACTAAAAATAAACCAATAATATACTAAAGACATTTTAAGTATATATCAAAAATAAAACATGCATTTATTTAGAAATATATAAAAAAGATACCTAATATATACTAAACATTTTAATGAAACATTTTGTGAATAATACAAATCAAAACATGTAAATTCTAAAATATGCATCCTAAATGCGACATATATATAAAATAACAACTCACAAGTTTGTGCTTTTCGAGACTGGTTCGACAGGCCTGGTCTACTAGGCCTCAGTTTCGACGCAACTAACAATAAAATAATAACAGAAATTAGAATAAATCTAACTTTTATTTCTAGAGAGACTTGATCTAAGAATACGGAATTCAGATAAAACTAAAAACTCAGGATCGACGAGATGTCACATTTTACGAGAATTCTACAGAAAATTCAGCAGAGCTTCCTTTGTAAAACGGACATCTCTCTATTAAAAGTAGCGCCGATCCTACAAGAAAATATATTTCTAATCACAGAATACACAGCACGTTCGATTGGGGCCCCGAACTACACAATTCCCAACCGAAGTCCACAATTCCACCAAAAATCAAATAATACAATAAATATATTAAAAATCAATAAATTCTACAATTATCCTCAAAATATCAAAATATAGCATATTTAAACATTAAAACACTCAATATAATTATTTTCACAATAATTAAATAAAAATCCCAAAATAATAATATAATATTATTAAAAATCAAATTTCTCAATAATCTAACATAAAATAGTAAAAAATTCACTTTATATATTCAAATAACTTAAATAGCCTAAATATATATTAAAAATTATTAAAAATCCATTTAATTACCAAATTAGTAAATAATATATTATTTGAAAATGATTTTTTGAAAATTAGTATTAATTAGTTAAAAATAGTAAATAATTTATAAAAATCATTTTATTATCTTAAATAATTATAAAACTATTTAAAAACATAATATTTAACTATAATTTTTATAAAATTACACAATTAACCCAATAATTCAAAATACACATAATACTAAATAATTTCCTCAAAAATTATATAAAATCATTAAAATTATTCTAGCAACATATGTCATTCTAATATTATCTAAAATATGTAGTTAACCAATATTCCCAACCAAAATACACATTTAACCTAATAATCCAATATATACATAGTATAAAAATATTACTAAAAATTACATAATATTCTCAAAATTTATTTTCTCAACACTAAAATTAATAACAATATATAAGAACACCAAATCAACCAAATTTATAATTAGAATAATTAATTTTGTAAAAAAATTAACCAAAAATTCAAATAAATTCTAAAAATTAAAACAAAAATATATTCATGGAGATCAAGCTACCAAGATCAACATTTGTTAAGGACTTTACTTAAATCAACCAAAAATCAAACTAAAAATATAAAACTCCTAATAGCTCAAAACTGAAAAAATCAAGAAATCTCGCAAATGATTGGGTTAGTGTAATATCCCGTATTTTTAAATATTTTAATACTGCATCGGGATATGCAGTGTTAATAATTTTGTATATAATTATGATATTTTACGAGTTAATATATATTTAAAACTTATTTTAATTATTGTATGTTATTTTAAGTGCTTTACGTAAAATTTTTCCGAGAATACTAATTTTGGGAAAATTTTCACGTAAATAATTTACCATTAATTATTTTAAATAGATTTACGGACTTGCATGAACTCATATATATTTTTAAAATACTAAATAACGTATATATGTGTATTTATTTAATTAGGGTTTAATTAATTACTCTAATATTTTATTATTTATTTATTAGTTTTTATTGTTATTTAATTATTTTTATTTAGTATTAAATTTTAAAATATTGAATTATGTGTGTGGTGGATAATTTTTCTAAGTATTATATTAATATACTATATTATAAATTATTAAACTATTATTAATATTATAATATATATGTATATATATACAAAATTTTTATTTATTTTATTTTATTTTATTTCTTTTCTCTTCCATTTTCTTCTCCTTCCCCCGACAACCCATCCCCTCACCCTCGCCGTCCTTTCACCACCATTTAGAGTGCCTCTCCTGCGTGTCACCGTCCTCCTACACTACCTCGCCACTCCGGTTGTCTTCCCCGGCGCTGGCCAACTTGTTTTCTTCCATTTTTGGCCGAAAGTCCCATTTTCTTCACAACTCACTATTCCGGCCACCAAATTCCTTCATTCCAGTGTTGTTGGACTCCCCTGAGGCCATAGAAGATGATTCCAAGATTTTTTTAAGCTCAAAACTTGATTTGGTATGGTTTTTCTCAATTTTTCAATTTTGGCCATAAATGATGTTTGAATTTTTTTGAGCTTAAAATGATTGATTCATGAAAAGTCCCTTAACAAATGTTGTTACCATTATCTTAATCTACATGTGTGAATTGTTGTAGAATTTTTGGGAATTATTTTGATTTTTGGGTATTTTTGAATATTTTAATATTATTTTCTAATTTTCGAAAATTAATTAATTAAATTATGAAATTGTGTTTTATGATAAATATAGGTGTTGAAATGAATTATAGAAATTTATTTGGAATTTTTATGAATTTTTATGTATTTATTTTGAATTTATTTAGGTTTATGTAATTTTGGAAAATTAGGTTAATTATGTTTTTAATTGAAATTAATTGGTTAATTGAGTTATTTAGTGATATTATTGATAAATATGTTGATAAAAATTAATTTTGGATAATTATACTATTTTTGGTGAATTTTTGGAGTAATTTTAGTATATTTATATATATAGGGGTATTTTGGTAATTTTACCCTAAATTGACTAAAAATGTAATTTAATTGCTTTTAATAGTTATTTATGATATAAAAATGATTTCTACAAATGATTTAGTATTTTTAATTAATTAAAACTATTTTTCGTGAATTATTTTCAATTATATATATAATATACGATTTTTCTAAATAAAATGAGTTTTCATCGGTTTTTACTGTGTTTTAAGGTTAATTATGTATTTCTACTGATAAAATGTATTTCTGTGATATAAGGGCATTTTTGGTATTTTTATTTTATTTTATGAATTGTGGACCCCGATCGGTAGACTGTAGTTTGGAGTCCGACCGAGGGGTTGTGGATGTGTTTCTGTGTTTGTTTTTCGAAGTGCATTTCTTTGCAGGGCCGGCTCTACTCTTTGAGTAGAGAGATGTCCGTTTTACAAGGGAGGTTCTGCCGAATTTTTGATAGAATTCTCGTAAAATGTGATGTCTGGTCGAACCCTAATTCTGATTCTGTGTCTAATATTCTAGATCGACTTTTTAGGATTTTTTGTTAGGTTTATTCTGATGTCTATTATTTATTGTTTGTTTAGTTGCACCAAGACTGAGGCCTAGTGGACCAGGCCCATCGAACATATCTCGAGGAGCACACTAAGTGTGAGTTACTATTTTATATATATATGCTTTAGGGTGCATGATTTAGAAATGTATGTTTTATTTTGATTAAATATGCATAAATAGTGTGATTAGTATTTAAGTTTATTTTAGTTTATTTTTGGTTTATTTTCGGTATATTTTCAATTATATGCATGTTTTGCTAATAAATTAGGTTTAAAATGTTTTCGAATATATGTCTAGTTTATTTCATAATCTATCTGGATTTATTTGACGTATATATACTCAAAATATACCTGGTTTATTTTTGGTATATTTCTAGTATATATATGGTTTATGTTGCTATTTATTTCAAATTCATGCATCATTTATTTTTATGAATATATGCTTTATATTTTAATGAGGATATCAATAGAGCGTGCTACCTAGTGGGCAGCACTAGGACCGAGTACGTACCGGTACGCTTATAGCATTTAGGCTATATTACTAACCTATTTGTGGATATTGATTGGATATGATTATTTGATGTGTCAGATATGGTTTGGAGGTATGATTGCTGGAGCTCGATTGACCAAGTGTCTCGGGGCCAATCACACTGACAGTCAGGCTGCTGGAGCTCAGTTGACTTAGTGTCTTGGGGCCAGTCTACTATCCAAATGGAATAAGTGAATATATTTGGAATAAGTGAGCCTGCATGGCTAGAGTGTTGTCTAACACTGTTTTGAGGTTGTGATTTTCTAGGGTTCTATTTGATCCTTCATAAACGATGATTTTAAATAAAATATAAAAATGATTTTTATTGCATCTGTGTGTATTTGCCTGTATATATACATATTAGATATATACTGTTGATTGTATGCATTGTCACTAAGTATGCATGTATATATATTATAGTAATTCACTCAGTGAGGTCTGACTCCCCTCTGTTGACCATTTTTTTTCAGGAGAGTCATCTTCTTCAGACCTCAGTAGCAGGCTTGTACGCCGGATTTCTTTCGCCCCGACTTCTTTATGTAAACTGCTTATCTGAGTCTTGAGTTTTATTTTATAATCTAGACAGTGCAGTAGTTGTAAATAAATTGTGGGATTATATGTATTATATTTGTATGAGTTATGTATTTTTAAGAATTTGAACTGAAACGTGTATTAAAGGATTTATTTATATATATGATATGAGAATTCGATTTAATTTCGTTTGACGAAATTATTATTTTGATATTTATGATTTTATTTCCACTGCATAATATTTTATTTAATTGTTATATTATTATTACTATTGCATGTTTATTTTATTTTTAGGGTTGCTACGGGTTCCGGATTCGAAAGAATTCCTGTTCCCTAGTGCCGGTCATGGCCCCTGTTTTGGGTCGTGATAGTTAGAGCTTGAACAGAGTTTAGAATAAGGACCACTGGAGGTAAAGGAGTCGAACGACACCAACAACGCTCAAAATGGTGGCCGGATCCATGAATGCTAGCAAGGAGAGCTTTCTGTTGTTGCTGCCATTTCTAGCATTCCAGTGACGAGAGAAGAAGAAGAAGAAGGCGGCGATGAGGCTAGAAGAAGCTGGTGGTCGGCCGGAGGTAAGGGAGGCACTCCGACGAGGGAAAAATCAGGTTGCAGCTAGAGGAAGGTAAGGTGTTCTGTGTATTTTGCGTTTTGTTTTCTTCTTCTTCGATATATATATATATATATATATATATATATATATATATATATATATATATATATATATATATATATATATATATATATAAACACACACATATACAATAATTTACATAATATTAAAGTTAAAAATAAATAATAATAATATTAATAATTCTAATGAAATAATTTAATAATAATATAAATAATGTAAATTAATGAAAACAATAATAGACATAATAATGCACTAAAATTGATATTATTAAAATAATACTATCCGAAGTAATAAACATCAATAATGTAAATTAAATGTTTAAAATAATAAGTTTCTAAAATAAAATATTTACCTAGAAAGTATAATGTAATCATAAAATAATAATTATTAACCATAATATAAATAGATATGACTTTTAAATTTATTAACATTGTATATCTCAATATATATTAAAATAATTTAAAAATATGGGTTATTATAGTGATGTTTTACTAGAATTCTACCGAAATTCAATAGAATCTTCTCTGTAAAACAGATATCTCTCTACTGAAAAGTATAACTGATCCTGCAAGAAAACACACTTCTATACTCACCAAGCTTAACACCTCGGGTTGAGATTCTGAACTACACAAATTCCTAACCGAGGTTCACAATTCATCGCAATTCAATATTAAATAATAAATATAATAAAAATCATTAAATTCCATAAATATCCATAACGTATCAAAATATAATATATTTAAACATAAAAAATATTTAATATAATTATTTTCACATTAACTAAATAAAATCTCAAATAAATTATATAATATTAATAAAAATCCGATTTTTTTAAATTATTTAACATAAAATAGTAAAATTCACAAAAAATCATTCAAATAGGTTATATACATAATAAAAATAGTTAAAAACTTATTTAATCATAAAAATAGTATATAAAATTATTATTTGAACATATTTTCAAAAATTATAAAAAATTAGTTAAAAATTGTAAATAATTAGTAAAAATTATTTTAAAACCAATTATTATTCCAAAATTATTTAAAACATATTTTTAACTATAATTTCAATAAAAACACATAATTTACCTATAATTCTGAAATCACATAATACAAAAATATTATTAAAAAATTATACAAAATTACTAAAAATTATTTCTTACTTCTAAAATTAATAACTTAACTTAAAAATACTAATTTAACCAAATTTACATCCAAAATAAATAAATAACATAATTAATAAAAAATTCATTTTTTAATTATTAAAATATTTAAAAATACTCATTATTCAAAATAATTGAAAAAAATAAACAAAAATATATTTAGGAAGATTAAACTACCCTAATCAACATTACCAAAAGAAAAATCCATGAATCAAACACTATCCAACTTGAAAAAAAATCAAAACTCTAAATACACATAAACTAAAATTAAATTAAAGATAACTCACAAATGAGGATTCAAGCTCAAACCGAGCTTAGGACTAGCTTCACCAAAGCAAGAGCATTCAAACGAGACAGGAATGAAGACCTCTAGTGGTCGGAAGCTTTACTGGAAACAATGGTGGTCTCCTCAGTTTGCTGCTGATTCCAACGTTTCGATAGGCTTTAGGTGTTCTGAAGGTGGTGATCAACGACTAGAAGGAAGAGGGAAGGTGATGGTGGTGAGTGTTCGCATAGGTGGCGGTTCGGCATGGGTATGGTGGTGGTGCAACGTGAAGAACAAGGGAAGAAAAAAGAACAAAGGAAAGAGAAGGAAGCAAACCCTAAAAAAAAAATAGTCCTGATTCCCATTTATATATATATATATATATATATATGTATATTAACTTAATCAAAATCATATATATATATATATATATATACATATATATAACACATGCACATGCATAGAATAATCACAAATAATAATAATAATAATAATAATAATAATAATAATAATAATAATAATAATAATAATAATAATAATAATAATAATAATAATAGTAGTAGTAGTAGTAGTAGTGAAAATAATAATATTAGTAATAACAATAATAATAATAATACTACGACAAGAATATTAACAATAAAAATAACAGTAAAGACAATAATACTAACAATAATATTAATAATAATAATGACTTTAATATTTTTAAATAATAAAACTTCCAAAATAAGTATTTTACGTAAATAAAACATTTAGAATAAAATAAATAAATAATATGCATAAATAATAATAATATATAAATAAAATTTAAAATTTTATTAACACTGCATATCCCAAAATATATTTTAATAATTTTAAATGAAGGGTCATTACACCTTAATTGCACCATAGTCACAAAGCCAACTCAGTGCCTCATTCAGGAAGATAGCTTTTGCCATTTTAGGAGAAACTCAGGCAGCCAACCTTCTAGTCCAACAGGCAATAACAAGACCCTCACAAAACCATACCTTAACCAATAAAGCCTCCAACAAAATCAAGCGAAGCATCAATATTCATTTTATAACTTCTAAGTGTTGGAGGAGTCCACCGGACATGCTGTTGATCTTGCCAGCACCGCTCACCATTGCGGAAGAAAATTAGGTAAGAAATTCCAAACTGCTCCAAACATAAATAGAGGGGGAAAAAACCTTTAAATTCCATAAGCAGAAATTCCTGTGCTACTATATACACTAGAGAATCATTCAAGCACTTGTTTCATACAAAACTTTAATCGAAGCTCACAATCTCCATTAGTAAAGATACTTACCATTCAAGCCTAAAAAATAACAACATGAACACTGACCAAGTTAATACCTGCTGCCTCCCAACATTAAGCACAAGCAAAGGCACAATTAACAAAAACATGAAACAAGTGCTCACCCAATATACCATAGTGAACACATTTATTTTCAAATGGAACTCTACGAAGAAACAAGTTTTCTCTTGTGGGTAACAAATTATTACAAACATGCCAACAAAATAATTTTACCATTGGAGGTAAATTAAAAGACAAAAACTATGCCCATAACTTCTTTTCCACAACTCTAGCACCATCCAAATTACTAAGAGTAGCAATTCGATAAGCCAACTTCACAGAATAAACACCTCAATTTTCAAAATGCCAAACAATAGTGTCTTCAAGCTCATTATTCCCAGTTGGAAGTGCAAGAATATTATTAACATCTTTTTGTTCAAAATCTCTTCAAGAAGCTTAATATCCCATTATTTCTCCTAGGAATCCACAAGTCACAGACCAATAAATCTTCCAAAATTGCTTTAATAGCAGTTACAAGTATAAAATTATTATTATTTGAAATCCATCTTTCACTTTAAATATTAACCTTAGTACCCTGTCCAAGATGCCACCTATTGCCTTAAGCAAGAATGAATTTAGTGCACTAAATACTCCTCCAAACTAAGCTTGGGCTGGCTCCTAAATGAGATAAAAAAAGTCCCCATTTGGGAAATATTTTGCTTTGATGATATATAATAATAAAGTATTAGGATGTGTTGGTGTAAACGGCGGGGTTTAGCGCGCGTCCAAGATTTTAGCAACCGCGATACTATTTCAGCTCAGGGCTCTAGAGAACACATTAACCACTATCACAAAGACATGACATGGAGATGAGGAGTCCCTACCCAGGGTAATAACTGGGACAAATCGAAAAGGTGGCACTCGATTCCCTAAAAGAAAGCTAGCACCACAACTAGGAGATTCTAGATACAGAATACCAACTTCTTTTAGTCTTGTGTTCATTTAGAATTACTTTATGAATTATTATCTTATTCTTTATTTACATGCAATTTCATATAAACCCTAAAAACAATCAACTCCAAGGCAAACTAGTCATGAAATATACAAATCAATAATGCATTCAATAAATCACATAATCTTTAAGTTAGTCTAATCTACATGGACTTTAAATAAATGAGCTAAAGTCTATATATTTTAAATTATAAGTGAACCTAAAGACCTAATTCCTTTTGATTTTAATTAAATGATCCTAAGTCTACTAATTTTAATTCTAATTATGAGCTTAAATCTACAAATTATGGAATATTTAAATTAGCGGGCCTAATTCTGCATATTTTAATTCTAAGGTGATCTTAAATCTACAAATTATGAAAAAAGGCTTAAATTAAATGAGCTAAGTCTAAATTAATTAAATTAAATTAGGTAAGCCTATGTCTAATTAAATAAATGGCCCTAAGGATATTTCTAATCTAATTAATTAATTATGGACCTAAAAATATATTTTAATTAATTAAACCTATTTAATTATTAAGTGAGATGGGCTAAAAGAATTATCTAAACTTAAATAAATAAATCAAAGCCTAAAATGGATCAAGGCCCAAAACACATAAAAATAATAAATAAGCCCCAAACCAAATAAAAACATAAAAAAATAATTAAATAAGTTCAAACAAATAATTAAATTAATCCTTATTAAAACCCTAATTTTTATTAACATGCAACCTAAATTAATCTACTTGCTCCCTTGATTTTAAGTAATTATCTATTTGAAACCTAATTTTACTAACCAATTAAATAAAAAATAAACAAACAACCATACATGTAATTTTACTATTCCCACTATTGGGCTATTACAATAAATAATAAAAACACCCAATAAAAGTGAATAAAATAAAGCAATAAATAAATATAAATAAACTCTAGAAACTATGTCTCTACAAGGTTTTATCCATGGTTTTCCATGGACTTCTCATGAATTCATCCTTCCAAATATGATCGCTATGCGTTTTATTCCATAATCACAAAAAAAAAAAATAATAAGATTATGATTAATGAATAAATTATAACAACTCAAAAGAATAAAAATAATTAATAATAAAATAAATAAATAAATAAATAAAGAATAAGAAGAAGATGATAATGATTATGAATGATTTATGGTACTCCTCAGATTTGTGATTCACCATTCTTGATAAGTTTTCGAATCTTCTTCTTCAAAAATTCTCCAAGAATCTTGAATTAATTGATGAATAGGAATTTTTGTAGACAATAACTCAAAAAAGAAAAAAGAATTAAAAAACCCTCTTCAAAAACATCTTGCTCATTTTTCTTTCTTCTCCCGCCTCTTTCCTTTCTTCCTTCTCCTTTCTTTTGCTCTTCATCCTCTTTATATAGTGAAAAAAGAACTAAAAAACCTAGCCCAATCCTAACGTGATTCTAATTCCTAAAAATATAAGATTAATACTTAAATTATATTTAGAAATTTTAGATCAATTAGGATTGAGTTAAAAGCCAATTAGGAGTTTTAAATCGATTAGGATTGAATTTAAATATAAAACAGACAAACGAAAGAATTCAATTTCGACCCGAATTATGCAATTTCGATCGGAATTACACAATTCTGATCAAAATTGGTGTAATTCCGATAGAATTACTTAATTTCGATCGGAATTACATAATTCCGATCGGAATTATGGAATTTCAATAGTTTTTTTAACATTTAATTACAAAAGACCCCTAGAATAATTTATGTTTTGCAGGTCCTAAAAAATATTACAATTTAGTCCTTAAAAAATATTAAATCCTTCCTTTAAGATGCATTTAAACCCTTAGAATTTTAAATATTAAGTATTGAAGACCTATTCATGATATTTTCATCATTGGAGTCCTTTGCTGCGTCCATAACACATCATCCCGAAATTAGGTGTCTACAGTTGCCCCTCATTGTCGCTATTTGCTTAATAAATTACGGCAATGTAAAATAGCACCCCATTTCTAAATTGAAAGTTAGGATACTTACTTGCACTCCTTAAAGCTTCTGCTTATGAATTTGCTATACTCAGACGTACAACATTTCAAATGACATATCATACTCGGTCATATGATATTGATTATACTCGATCGTATAATCTTGAGTGAATGAAACACATTGTACTCAGTCATACAATGTTTGACTATACTTGGATGTATAGCATTGAATTGAACAATTACATCATACTCGGTCGTGTCATGTTGATTATACTTGGTCGTATAATCGATTGAGGATATATTGCACTCGATCGTACAATGCCGACTACACTTGGTCGTATAGTATGTTTTAAAAAGGAAAATCACACTCGGTCATATGATGCTGATTATACTCGGCCGTATAATCGATTGAAGATACATTGCACTCGGTCGTGCAATGCTGACTATACTCGGTCGTATAGTTTGTTTTGAAAAGAAACATCATACTCGGTCGTATAATGCTGATTATACTCAGTTATATAATCTAATTTCAAAAGGAACATCACACTTGGTTGTATGATGCTGATTACACTCGGTCGTATAGTCTGATTGATTATTCGATTATGATACAATTCATAATTGCTCATGATTAACTGTAACCCTTCCATTGCTCACTTTCAATGCTACAGTCCATAACTGCTAGCGCAATTAGCTGTAACTTTTTCATTGCTCACTGATGATGCTGCAATCCATAATTGCTCATGATTAGCTGCAACCCTTTCATTGCTTACTGATGATATTGCAGTCCAAAACTGTTCACTATTAGCTATAACCCTTTTATTGCTCACTGATTATACTGCAGTTCAAAACTGCTCGCGATTAGCTACAACCCTTTCATTGCTCACTAATGATGTTGCAATCCATAATTGCTGACAAATTTAGTTATTTGATTTGAATGCTTTGAATTTTTTGTGCTGATTGACTTTGAATTTTGTTGTATTGACTAATTAGAATTTCTTTGCTGACTGATTTTAATTTTGCTATGCTAACCATCTCTACAAGTTAGGTGCACTTTCTTCTGGATTTGCAATTCCTATAAACTTATTGAAGTTAGTTTCAATCATGATGAATGCACAAATTTAACTTATAGTGTTGAAAATTTTATGAGAAAATTCATCACTTTTCACGAGATAGCGTACTCTCAATGAATCTCACTATTTTTTACTTTTATGACTGTCATTTATTCGCCATTTGCAAAGGTCAGATGCATCATTAACCATCTTATGTTGAGAGCATATCTTTTACAAAGTGAAGAGCTTACTTCTACACTTAATTTTAGGGAGAATTTGCTAAACAAAACTCATGAAAAATGAGCATAAAAAGATCAAATTCTGAGTATCAAAATAACCTTTGAGTTATTTTTATGCTTTCCTTCCTTATCCGAGTATTCCCCTACCTTTCTCATATTACTCAGCATGGATACCATTGGAAAGGTCCTTTGGATACTCATACTCATATAGAGCATTGGAGTAAATAGAGCAATTTTTAGCATGGTCCTCTTTTAGTATTCCCCTGCCTTTCTTGTATTACTCAGCATGGATACCGCCAGAGGTTTTATATTGATACTTTTACTCATTTCTGAGCATTGGAGTAAATTATGCTTGCTCTTTTTTCTATTCTCCTCTTAGTATTCTCTCACCTTTCTCATATTACTCAACATGGATACCGTCAAGGGATTTTGTACTCATACTTATTTTTGACCATTGGAGTAGATTATATGCACATTTATTATTTAAAAGACTGAAAAGATACTTTAAAGTTCAAGAAATTTATGCTTCATGTCCACAGATTTTGTTTTTTCATTTTCTTCCCCTCGTTTGGATGCAAAGCAAGCATTAGATTGATTAGAGTTTATAAACTCTCAGAACAAAACTGTTAACTACTTATTTGAATTCTGTGAGGCTAATAAAAGAAAGCCACTATGATCAAAATTCATGAGATAGGCTTTTTGTACATGATCTTGTGAAGTGGATGAATTTACTTTCAATTTGTGAATTTTATGATTGAGATGGTTCTTTATTATAGAATCTAAGGAATAGAGTTCCGTTACTTCCCTTTTTATTATCTTGATGAGTCTTTTCTATGCAAGATGATACTTTTGATGAATGATTAGCATTTGCAACCTTTCCCATTCTAATTGATGTATCGATTCCTTTCACCTTCTTTATTTTCTTTTGTTTTTCCCTGCACAAAATACCATAAGTTAGTATGGCCTATTTGCTAGTAAAAAAAATTATCAGAATGCAATGTTATTCTTTTGCATTCTTCCCTTTCATTGTGGTGATAATGTCTTTGATCACAAGGTCGTGATGCTCCACCATCGAAGTTGTAACATCAATGGTAAAGGGCTTCGTTTCTCTTCCCAACATTTCCTATAAAAGAAAAGATTTAGGAGTTAGAGGTTTTTATTTCATAATCAAAGAAGTTTTCAGAGTGCATTTGTCTTAAGTTTTGAGTGCATTCTTCCATAGCATATTGAATCTGAGGAGCTTGAGCATCCTATCTAGCCTCTTAAAGTTTCTAAGATAATGCTTCTTGGTAGTGTCATTCCTTTTATTTTCATTCTTTTAGATGTTTCATATGCGGATGCTCTGACTACTTTCCTGTTCTTCCAACACTAATTTCAAACATTAGTAGCAGAGTATTTGCACGATCTTGTCTAGGCTCAAAGTCTTTTATTATACAAAACAAGTGTTTCATAAAATATGTATACAAGTGTATGCATGCTATGTATGATGTGCATGATCCTAATAGGTCTCCTGTTTGGGAACATAACCACTCATCAATAGCCTGTCAGTTTGAGCATTGAATGATTCGCTGTTGGTACTTCTGATGTTGAAGCTTTCGATATGATTCATCAGATTGATTAGTAGGCTAACAAGTAGGGTCCATGGCTTTACAATAGAGCTTGTGATTGACCGATGCACTGTTGAAATTTTCTTTTTATTACTATTTTTGCTATATAATGATTGAGGTATTAGCTCTTACACTTCGGCATCCATCTTCGCTCTTTGAATGCAGATACAATTTGCCCCCTGAGTTGTATTTTGCCCCTAGTTTTATTATGGATTCATTTATGCTATTCTAGCAGTCTTTTTTCATTTTTATGTGCAAGAGACCCAGTTTGTTCACTACTATTGTTGATTCTTTGACTTATTAACCTTATTACTTATAATCTCATGCATTGGAGATGTAGAGGAATGGGCAAACTGACCGAAGCGAGTTCATAATGATGAAATCAACTGGACTTACACTTTGAAGAACTCTTGAGTAAAATATGAAGCTTGATATTGATCCAATGATTAATGATAGTTATAGGGCAAGACTTGCAATGCAAGTTATTGAGCCATTTGAATTCTCAAGGAATAAGAGGACCCTAGGCTTATAAGGAAAATTACAAAGGAAACATAACTAAAATAGTGATCTCATAGCCCTGATTTTAGCTTTCATTATGTAATGTCTTTCCATTTAGATACTTATGCAATATGATAAAGATGATTATGCGATATTTTATAAAAATCTCCAATTCAATCTTACTCATTCATTAGGAAAAAATGAGAACATTCATTACATCACATGACATAACTCCTATAATCAATTATTCTTGAATTTTTCTCTCTAATTTTTCACCTTACTGTTCTTTTTCTTTTTCTCTCTCTTTATTTTTCTTCTCTTTTTTATCATTCTTCTTATTTTTCCTCAAATTTTGCTCTCTTTAGAAGTTATGTCATGTGATATTAGACTATTCTTTAAGTTTACATTTGTACCCATACTGATTGAATCTAATTGAATTAAATTTTTGTCAAACATACAGATGCGATCAATACCATAATGCATAGTACCATCAAGATGCATATTATATAAGTGAGCATAATCAGAATTTATATCATCGATCACTAAAATAAAACAAGTTTTAAAGAAACTAAAATTTTATTTAAAAAAGACAATAAGAAATTTTATTTCCTATTCTAGATGCTAGGGATGCTGAGTCTCATAGTGGTTATCTTTCAGGAGGATAACATAACAGCTATTATTGCATTTTCTTGCGAACTGTCTCCATGACTTCATCTTTCTGTACCTCCACTATGCATGTTTTTTCCTTGTCTTACAATTTCTCATCATCAAACTCATCACCCCATCCTATGGGCACAATCGACTTGAAGGGTATATTAAAAGAAGGTGGTTTAGTGTAAAACACCTTATAGTCGAACTTTCCTAAAGGCTGACCCAATAAGTCTTCTTCTCTTTTTAGTGGCTGCTTGATAATTTTAGGCTCTTGTTTTATCGGCTTATTATCAAACTCATCTTCCTAACCTGAAGGCTTAATTGATTCAATAGGGATATTAGCGAAGGGTGGTTTTGAGTAGAATACTTTGTAATCAAACCTGCTTGAGGGTTAGCCTAGTAAATCTTCCACTCCTCTTTGTGGCTGTTCAAAAGGTTCTCCATTGGGTATAGGGTTGAGGTCCTCGAAGGAATTTAGCACTTGTTCTTCACTAACGCCTGAGTTGATCATCATGATGGCTGGTGGTTAAACATTTCAGTAGTCTGGGAAAGGGTTTTTTTTTGGTGTTTGGGTTAGAGTTGGATTTTTCAGGGTCAGTGATTTTTTCAGAGTCTATTAGGTTTTGGATCTCATGTTTTAGGTGGATACAATTTTCTATGAGAGTGTTGGAGGTTTTGGTGGAATTTGCAGTGTTTATTCGGGTTATAGCCTGGGATATTTGGATTTGGTGGGTTTGGAGTAAGTAAAGGCTGAAGTAAGCTCTTTTCTATTAGGCACTTTAGGACTTTTGACAAAGGTTGTTTAAAATTTAAGAACCTCCTTGGTTATTGAACAGTATGGACTCCTACAACTCAGCTAGTGCTTCCTTGCTGTATGCCCCCAGTTGGGTAACTTCTTGCTTCGGTGTTTCCAGTAGCCTTCTTTTTTTCATTTTTGATCTCTTCAGCCTGTAACTCATCATCATAAAGGTCTAAAAATGTGTTGGGGTTCATCATTTGCAACCTCTCCACTAGGTTAGGTGACACATTTTGGACTATCATTCTAACCTGATCCTTCTCTACCAATTTGTTCTTCATCATTCTCGCCTTATTCATGAACCTAGTCAGAAAATCTGAAAATGATTCTTTGGGCTTCTGCTTGGTTAGTTCTAAATCTCTTATGGACACCTTAAGCCTAGTATTATAGTCATATTGCTTTAGAAAAGCAGTGCACAACTCCCTCCAATCTGCTCGGATAGACTTTTCTAACCCATGATACCAATTAACGATCATACCCTCCAAGGACAGTATAAACAACTTGGTAACCACAGATAAGGGAGCCTTAGTGGTACTCATAGTAGTTGTGTATTGACTAAGGTGAATCCTCGGGTCCCCAGTACCATCAAACTTCTGCAGTTGTAGCATATTGAATTTATCAGGTAGCCTGTCTTCCTCAAATTGCATCACATCATCAAAGTCAAATGGGTACCTTAGGCCTTGTCCCCTCATTAACTCCTCCATCTAAGACATCTTCTACGTTAATGCCTTTATTTGTCTGGATTCCAGCTCTTGAACTTGCTCAAGTGATTCCTTTTTCGCTTTTTCAATCATATATAACTCTCAATATTATCCAGCTTCATTTCCCTAGTATTGTCATTGTCAATAGGTAATGGACCCATAGCAGGTGGTGCAGCAATAGTAGGTGGTGGCATCAGTCCCGCTAGAGCTTGTCTTAACTCATCTTGCATCATTACTCTTATATCATCCATTGGTGCTCCTTTGATGTCTTCTAGGATCCAGTTTCCTCCCTCTTGTTGTTCCATTATTTTGGTTTGTTTAGGTTGTGTAGCTTCTAAGTAGAGTGGATTAATAGGGCTCTTTTCTAATTTGCTAATTTTATGATCGATTGGGAGCTTGAATCAGTTTTCATTAGTCTGCCACCTTTTCGACTCCAAACATAGGAAGACCCGAATGAATCTATGATGGCTTCAAGCCAAATTGTTAGTATGATGCATGAGATGTGTGATGCACGTGCTATGTAACAAGTAGCAAGTAACAAACCAAGTTAGGTGTACATACATCCTTCCAACCTTATTTCTCTCACACACATATTTAATGGCAAGTCTCTTTTCCTAGGATTTTTGGTCTTGGTTTTAATATCAACAGGGGATATCAGGGACCGACGTGCATGCCAAATCTCTTAAAGCAGTAGAAGCATAGAAATAACATTTCTAGGTGTAAAAGATTAGCCTAATCTTTATTAACCTAAACGGGCTTCTAAAGTATGGGTTTGGGCCTTTACAGATAGAAAAACCTCATGGCAACATTCATAAGCAATTTGGGTAGATCCTAGGAGAAATAACTAAGCCATTATATGTGGTTAGGGTCCGTTAAAAAGGTCAATGTTCCCTTAGCAAGATGCCCTCCTTTAGGACTTGAGTTATAGGCCAAGTTCAGAGGGGCCTAGCATCCTTTGCAAACTCGAGAGAAGACTACTTATAGACACCCAATTTCGGGATGACATGTTATGGATGCAGCAAAAGACTCCAATGATGAAAATGTCTTCGATGCTTAAACTTTAAAAAATTCTAAGGGCTGTTAAAGGAAGAATTTAATGTTTTCAGGGATTAAATCGTAAAGTTCTTTTTAGGACCTAATTGCAAAATTTAAATTTTTTTTAGGGCCTTTTTGTAATTAAATTTTTTTTACACGTCGGAATTCCATAATTCAGACTGATATTATGTAATTCTGATCGAAATTACAATAATTCTGATCGGGATTGTACAATTTCGATCGGAATTGCACAATCCTGGTCAGAATTAAACTCTTTCCTATTTCTAATTATTCCAATTTTAGGTGGTTTAAATTTCCTAATTAATTAAATCTTAAATTGGTTTAAACTTCCTAAATAAGTTAATCCTATTTGGTTCAAAATTCCTAAAAACACTTTAGAAATGAGAATCACATTAGGATTAGGGTTAAGCTTCTTAGTTCCACTATAAAAGGGGGGCTAAGAAGGAGGAAAAAAAAAGGGGAGAGAAAGACGTAGAAAAAAGGAGAGGAGAGAATGAAAATTGTGTTTTTTTATTTTTCTTTTAATTATTTTTAATTAGAAATTCTTTTGATTCATCAATTAATTCAAGACTCGTGAAGAATTTTTGAAGCAAAGATTCGAAGACTTAACAAGAACGATGAACCATAAATTTGAGGAGCACCCTAATCATCCATAGCATATCATATTCTTCTTCTTCTTTTATTTATTTGTTTATTATTCTTTTTATTTTATCATAATTTATTAATTAATTATTGTTTTATTTTTTTATGGTGATTATGGAGGAAAACACACGGTGATCATATGAGGGAGATAAATATTATTGGAAATCCACAGAAGACCATGTATAAAGCCCTGTAGAGACTTAGATTCTAAGGTTTTATTTTTATTTTTATTGTCTTTGTTTTTATTTTTTTATTGTTATTTTATTAATTATTTTATGAATTAATGTAATAGCCCCAATAGTGGGAATAGTAATAAAATTATGTGTGTGGTTGCATGATTTTTTATTAAATTGGTTAGTAAAATTAGGTTTCAGTTTGGTAATTATTTAAAATCAATGGAGGAAGTAGATTAATTTAGGTTGCATGATTAGGATTTTAGTAAGGATTAATTTAGTTATTTATTTGATTTGATTTAATTGTTTTTTTTATGTTTTTTATTTGTTTTTGAGCTTATTTATTATTTTTGTGTGTTTTGGGCCTTAAGCCCATTTTAGATTTTGATTTATTTATTTTAACCCATATCATTTAATAATTAATTAGGTTTAATTAATTAAAATATATTTTTAGGTCCTTAATTAATTAGATTTTAGGTTAGAAATGCCTTTAGGCCCATTTAGTTAATTAGACATAGGCCCACTTAATTTAATTAATTTAGACTTAGCTCACTTAATTTAAGCCCTTTTTCATAATTTGTAGAGTTAAGATCATTATTTAATTAAAACATGTAGACTTTGGTTCATTTATTTAAAATCCATGTAGATTAGACTAACTTAGGGATTATGTGATTTATTGAATGCATATTTACTTGTATATTTCATGACTAGTTTGCCTTGGAGTTTATTGTTTTGGGTTTATATGAAATTTCATGTAAATAAAAGATAAGATAGTAATTCATAAAATAATTCTAAATGAACACAAGACTGAAAAGAAGTTGGTATTCTGTATCCAGAATCTCCTGGTTGTGGTGCTAGCTTTCTTTTAGGGAATCGAGTACCACCTTTTTGATATGTCCCAGTTATTACCCTAGGTGGCGACTGCTCATCTCCATACCATGTCTTTGTGACAATGGTTAGTGTGTTCTCTAGAGCCTTGAGCTCAAATACTGATGCGGTTACTAAAATCTTGGATGTGCGCTAAACCCCGTCGTCTACACTACCCCCTTAAGGACTTAGGTTACAGGCTTTGGTCTGATGAGCCCGGTAATCTCTCTTGGACCAAGTTAAGGCTAAGAGTGATGGTTAGCCAATTTACAACCTCATGAAGCTAGTGGAATCATAAACCAATGCCATCGGTTAATAGGGACATGCAGAATGAATGCAAGAATAAAATAATAACACAAGTAGAATTAGTATCTCTTATCCCTAATGGAGTCGCCGCTGTAGACGGCGGGATGTAGTGCGTGTCCAAAATTTTACCAACTGCGATACTATTTGAGCTCAGGGCTCTAGAGAACACACTAACCACTGTCATAAAGACATGGCGTGGAGATGAGAAGTCACCACCCAGGGTAATGATTGGGACAAATCGAAAAGGTGGTACTCGATTCCCTAAAAGAAAGCTAGCACCACAACTAGGAGATTCTGGATACGGAATACCAACTTCTTTCAGTCTTGTGTTCATTTAGAATTATTTTATAAATTATTATCTTATTCTCTATTTACTTGTAATTTCATATAAACCCTAAAAACAATCAACTCCAAGGCAAACTAGTCATGAAATATACAAGTAAATAATGCATTCAATAAATCACATAATCCCTAAGTTAGTTTAATCTACATGGATTTTAAATAAATGAGCTAAAGTCTACATATTTTAAATTATAAGTGAACCTAAAGACCTAATTCCTTTTGATTTTAGTTAAATGATCCTAAGTCTACTAATTTTAATTCTAAATATAAGCTTAAATCTACAAATTATGGAATATTTAAATTAGCAGGCCTAATTCTACATATTTTAATTCTAAGGTGATCTTAAATCTACAAATTATGAAAAAAGGCCTAAATTAAATGAGCTAAGTCTAAATTAATTAAATTAAATTAGGTGAGCCTATGTCTAATTAACTAAATGGCCCTAAGGATATTTCTAATCTAATTAATTAATTATGGACTTAAAAATATATTTTAATTAATTAAACCTATTAATTATTAAGTGAGATGGGCTAAAAGAATTATCTAAACTTAAATAAATAAATCAAAGCCTAAAATGGGTCAAGGCCCAAAACACATAAAAATAATAAATAAGCCCCAAAAAAAATAAAAACATAAAAAAAATAATTAAATAAGATCAAACAAATAATTAAATTAATCCTAACTAAAATCCTAATTTTTATTAACATGCAACCTAAATTAATCTACTTCCTCAATTGATTTTAAGTAATTACCTAATTGAAACCTAATTTTACTAACCAATTAAATAAAAAATAAACAAACAACCATACATGTAATTTTATTATTCCCATTATTGGGCTATTACAATAAATAATAAAAAATTAATAAATACACCCAATAAAAATGAATAAAATAAAGCAATAAATAAATATAAATAAACTATAGAAACTATGTCTCTACAAGGTTTTATTCATGGTTTTTCATGGACTTCTTATAAATTCATCCTTCTAAATATGATCGCTATGCGTTTTCCTCCATAATCACCATAGAAAAATAAAATAAGATTATGATTAATGAATAAATTATAACAACTCAAAAGAATAAAAATTACGATGGCGTAACCAATCATTAGGCTCGACATGAGGTATGGATATTGAATTGGATTTGTTAGTCATGCTTAGTTGAGTTAACTGGGTCTTTAATCTTAATATGGATTGCAGCACATGTGACAATCCTTTACAAAAATTTGGACAACTCTCTGATCCAAACCATCAAGTGAATTTTCAGGTAACTATCATTTAAAAGACTATACTATTTATCCATAATATAAAACTTCTATTATGTATTGTTGAAAACTCCTATGATATATTGTTGAATCATGTTCATAAGACAAAAATAGAAAAAAAAAACTAGTAGGAATTAAAAATAGATACTTGACAAATTGAACTCTTAGAGCTGTTTAATTAGGTAATTATTACACTTATGAATTATCAGGTAACTATTGTTTAAAATGCTACACTCGTTATGCATAATAAAAAAAACTTCTATGATGTATTGTTGAATCATGCTCATAAGACATAAAAATAGAACTAAAATCAATAGGAATTATGCACTCAAGACAAAAAAATTAGAATCAAATAACATTTACTTGACAAATTGAACTTTGAGTGCTGTAAACTTGATGAACATGATTACTTTGTAACTCTTTGACATTAGCCTTTGATGGATGCCTTGTTGATACTTTTTTCTTAATTAATGCAAATCTTCATGCTTGTTCATTTTTAAACATAGACTCTTGCTGCTCATCTTTTACAAACTATTGTGTTTCTTCATGTATGTTTTTTTTAATTTATACTCTCACATTCTTTGCTAATGCTTATTCAACTACAGCTTCTTTTTCCTACATATGAAATACTCAATTAAATAATTAGAATTGTTATGAAATAATTTAGAGCAGTACTTGACAATTAACTCTATGATTTGTGATGATGCTCGACCTAAATCTTGACACACAATAAGCCTGCTCATGAGTTATTGTCCGTTTTGACTTGGGGAACCCCATAGACCACACGGTAGTAAACCATCAAGCTTTGCCGATGATTGTTCAAGTGCAGCTTCTTTTTCCTGCATATGAAATTATTATAGCTGTAATTAGAACTGCTATAAAATAACTAGACAATAATAATAATAATAAAGTGTACTTTACATTGTGGTCGTAGTCTTTTCATAAGTTGGAACACCAAATCAATAAAATTTAATTTTCAATTAAAGTGATAAAAATTAAAAATTATGGATAAACCTTATAAGCTTTGATATTATGGGCTTGACCGTCTAACTATATATGGGCTAGACTCCTTATAAAATTTCTATAATATATATATATATATATATATATATATATATATATATATATAGGACCTACACCTATCATCTCAACATCGATATCTCTCAAGATAGACATTCGTCTATCCCTAATATGAGCATATAGTGTGTGGAACACGATCTTAGATCATGTCCGATCTTGCAGACCATAAGGTATACTCGATGTTCCTTTGATTGTTTTTGGACTTTGGTTGTAGATGATATTGATTTTAGGTTTTTTTTTTATTCAATTTTATATGAATTTGAACTACAAATTGAATTTCCTTAATGTTTTTTCTGATTGATTTTGGACTATTATTTTCGGATGATATTGATTTTGGGCTATTATTTGATTTGATTTAATTTTATCATAAAAAAAAAGCGATTAGATGATTGATTGATCTTGATCTTGCTTTTGGTTTTGACTTCGCGCCCAAGTAAATAATAAATTGAATGTGGCTTTTTCAATTGATTTGTGTTGAAATCCAACTACATTATATATATATATATAGACACACACACACAGACATACACTAGTAAACAACCATATATTTCACACGTTAACAAAAAATTTATTTGACTCGTGATATATAGTAAATAAATAATTAAGCATATTATTATTAGTATTATTAAATAAGAGTAATTTTATAATCTTAATTTTTTTATTATTAAAAAATGTATCTCTAAATAACTGATTAATTTAATTTTTTTCTAAAAAAATATTCAAACAATTTAAGCATTTCTATTATTATGAACTATATTTATACATAAAAAAATAAAGCTCAAGTTCAAAAAAACTATAAAATAACCCTAGAATTGATGGCTAGTGCATTTCGAAGAATAAAAAAGTTATTAAATAAACATGTGTTTATAACTATAGCCAGATATAGATCATAAAAAGAAATTAAACAACATATGTTTCCAAATTCTATTAGTAATCAAAATTTACAAGCTCAATGGGAAAAAAAAAAGACATGTATTAATATTAAAGGGCCACAACATGAAATTATAATAAAAATAATACATACAAATTAAAAAAAAATAAGTAAAATTCATCATGTAATAATGTTTTCAGTTTTATTGTCTTTGAAATATACCCATATACAATTACGATCAATTAAAGTATGTATTAAGTAGATTTCATCAAATATAAAAACTATAAACTTATTTTGAAAATATTTTCAAGTGATACAATCATGAAATAAAGTCCTTGCCTTTTATAGACTTAATTTAACCATTAATCCTAATTCAGATAGGAATCCATAATCTAAATACAATTTTATTTAATATATCTAAGCATTAATCCTAATTTAAATAAAAATCCTATAAAATAGAAGTTAACCTAATTAAAATAGGAAATAAATTTTTAATCAAATTAAAATTATATTTTAATTAATTTAATTTTACTTTTATTAGTAAATGACTAACTTATTCAATTTTTATATAATAATGATTTAAAACTTCTTCGTAATTTTGCTTATCCTTCTTCGTACATTTATATGTATTATAGATATATATGTATTTGCCTTGGGATATTGTTGCTTGTTTGATGTTAGTTATTGAGAACTTTAGGAATGAGGTGAGCAAATTCAAGGATCTCAACCACGAGGCACCTTATAATGGCTTTTTGATCGAACCAAAGTCAAATATTTAACTATTGCTAAATTTGGCTTCATATCTACATCTGATTGGATTTATAAATAGTTTTACTTTTCACGGTTGGATACTCGTTGCATACCTAATCAAAGGTAGCTTTGCTTTTCACGGTTGGATATTTGTTTCATATTTAATTTTGATTGGATATATGAATAGCTCTTGGTAATGTAGATGAAGAAGACTTTTTCTCTAATGAAAAGGCATAAGGTAATACTCATGGTATTCTGGTATGATCACTCATGCAAAATTATTCATAAAAAATGCTTGGTTTGTGAAAATAACAAAAATCAAAAGCATCTTGTCATAATTTAGCTAATCATTAACCTCCTAAATTTCAAAATTCAGCTCTCAGATAGCATCCATTGTTGCAGCTACATCATAATTTAGTTAATTTAAAATTCAACTCAGATTGCAGCTTTGGCTTCAGTTGTGATAACTTTGAATTGATATTTCTTGCTTGTGGAACCTGCATCAATAAGGAGAATGGGTAAAGGGGTGGGGTTTCTCCTATAAACACTTTGAAACTTATGTCAGTAATGGTATGAAGAAAAAATATAATAAAGCAAATAGACATAATATAATATAGTAAAGAATAAAGAGTGATTGCTTAGATGATGTGGTAATGGAATAATGGGATGATATCTTGGTGATGTTGTATGATGAGAATGAAAACATGATAATGAGAATGTGAAAATAGAATGAATGACATGAGATGTCATGAGATGTATTTATAGGAGAAGGTATTGCTCAAACCTCTTAGGAATATGATTCCTTAGTCTTGTAGGATTGCCGTGTTTAGGAAAGAAGTAGATTCCTTTGTAGTTAATCTTCCTAATTGAAATAGACTTCCTTATTAAGCTTTTTTCTTATTCAAGTAATCCTCCTCTTTGGGGGAATATAACCCTTATTAGAATAGGATACTGATATGGGATATCAAGAGTCCCCCTTGAAAGTCTGTTCGGATAATTATGTCCGATGTATCCAAGTTAGTAATATGATAGAAACATTATTCTTTTGTATATAAAGAGATTTCTTGAATCACTGTGTTTTATATGGAGGGGTGAGCTGAGGTGGTCAGTCTTAGTCATAAGAAAAGATAAAGCTCGGTACCGAGTCTTGAAATCATCGAATAAGAACACCGTTTGAAGTTCCAGCTAGATTTGAGTGCACAAAACCTGCAATAAAATGCTTTGGGGTAAAAGATTAACCCGTCAGTGTAGATGTCATGACCCAAAACGAGGAGTCATGACCGGCGCTAAGGAACGAGAATTCTTTCGAATCCGAAACCCGTAGCAAGTCTTAAAAAATAAAAATGTATGCAATAAATAAATAAAATATGTTAGAATAAAAACTTTAAATTGATATAAAAATAAACACATAAATGCAATATCATAAATAAAAATATTCATACAATATTATGATACAAATCCTAAAATAAAATAACATACTATTTATACAATAACACTACGACTGCAGTTTTCTAGAATACAATAAAAGTTCAAAGATGTAATTTACATAAAATAGTCGGCGGAAGAAGACTGACATAAAGCACTACTAGTACGGTATGACGAAGAAGACTCTCCTGAAAAAAAATGGTTGAGTTTAAACCTCACTGAGTGAATTATTATAATATATATACACGCACCTCCTAATGTCATATGCAATCAAGCATCAGTATATATATATATATATATATATATATATATATATATATATATATATATATATATATATATATATATATATATATATATATATATATATATAGGCATTTCACACAGATGCTGAAATCCACTTTTATATATATAAATGCAGAAAACATTTGTTTAAGTGAAAGATCAAATAGAACCCTAAATATTCACAACCTCAGGCTCACTTAATTTCAAAGTAATTCTCTTATTCCATTTTTGGACAGTAGACTGCCCCCAAGACACTAAGTTAATCGAGCTCCCGTAGTCTCACTATCAATGTGATTGGCCCCAAGACACTAGGTCAATCGAGCTCCTACAATCACACTACTCAATCACATCAAATCTTAATAATCAATAAATCAAATATCACCTCAAGTGATTCTCACAATATTGACTCTAAAGTCTAATGAACCGGTACATACACAGTCCTAGTGCATCCCACTAGGTAGCAAGTTCTATTAATATCCTTCAAATAAATCGTAATTTATGGAAAATAATAAAATGCATAATTAAAATAAAATGGCTTTCAATAAAGAAAAATATACTAGAAATATACCAAACATATACTAAAAATATTCTAAATAGATATGCTACATATATAGCAAAATCAACCATAAATATATCAAAAATATATCAAATGCATATTAGATATATATCAGATATATACGTTGCATATATATCGAAATATACCAAAAATATACTAAAAGTATACCAAACATATAATAAATCATTTAAGGAAATAATTCATGTTTAAACTTATATCAAAACATGAAAACTCATAATCATGCATCTACATGCAATGTATATATAAAATTATAACTCACAGATTTGCGTTCCGTGAGACAAACTCGACGGGTCTAGTTCGATAGGCCTCGGTCTCGGCGTAACTAGAAAATAAATATAATGATAATATTAGATTCAATTATAACTTATACTTCTAAGAATTCTAAAGGAAGACTAGATCTAAGAATTCAAAACTTAGTCAAAAACCGAAATTCAGGATCGACCCGAGGTCACATTTTATGAGAATTCTATCAAAAAATTAGCAGAACTTCCTCTGTAAAATAGACATCTCTCTACTAAAAAATAGAGCTGATCTTGCAAGAAAATCACATTTCTAAAACACAGAGCTTAACACCTCGGGTTGGGACTCCAAAGTACACAAATCCCCAACCAAGGTTCACAATACACAATAAAAATAAATATGTTATAACAATATAATAAAATCATTAAAAATCCTTAAAATAATCAAAATGACATAATATAATATATTTAAACATCAAAACACTAAATATAATTATTTTCACAATAATTAAATAAAAATCTCAAATAATAATATAATATTAATAAAAATCTAATTTTTCAATAATTCAACATAAAATAGTAAAATTCACATTTAATTACTCAAATAGTTTAAATATATTATAAAAGTAGTTAAAAACCCATTTAATCACCAAAATAGTAAATAATTTATTATTTGAATATAATTTTCAAAAATTAGTATTAATTAGTTAAAAATAGTAAATAATTTGTAAAAATTATTTTAATCCCCTATAAAATTCTAAAATCATTTAAAACATATTATTTAACTATAATTTCAATAAAAACACACATTAACCTATATATCCAAAATTCACATAACATTAAAAATATTCCCAAAAATTATATAAAATCACTAAAAATTATTATTTCAATACTAAAATTACTAAATTAAATTAATAACACTAATTTAACCAAATTTCCATTCAAAATAATTAAATAACATAATTATCAAAAATCTATTTTTTTAATATTGAAATATTAAAAAATACCCATTATTCAAATTAATTCAAAAAAATATTTTTGAGAAGATTGAGCTACCTACAACAATATTAATAAAAGCAAACTTTCATGAATCACACAATATCCAACTCAAAAAAAATCAAAACCCTAAATACACATAAACTAAATTTGAAGATAACTCACAATCCGGACGTCGTAAGCTTAAACCGACTTGAGAATCGAGAAGTACATGGTAAAAGGAGTCTATGAAGCCTAAAAACTCGAGCTAAATCAATAAAAAATTCGACGAAGCTATATTAGCCACCCCTTGGCTCCAGCGGATTCAGGCGTGTTGGAGGGTGCTCTGACAGTGGCGGAGGGAAGGAGGGGAAGAGGGGAGATGATAGTGGTGGGTGCTGGTGGCTGTGGCGGTCCAGCGTGGGTGATGGTGGTCTGTGCAGAAGCAAAATGGTGTGGAGCGAAAAAAAGAAAAAAAAGAAAGAAGAAGAAGAAAAAGAATGAGTGGGGGAGAGGTTGACCTATTTGGCCAATTCAATCTTTCTTTTATATATATATATATTAATATAACAACCTAACCACTTGTCTCACACACACACACACACACACACACATATATATATATATATATACATATATATGCAACACATGCACATTATACACATGCATAATTATAATAAAATAATAACCCTAATAATAAATAACAATAACAATAACAATATATATATATATATATATATATATATATATATATATATATATACCTAACCACTTATCACACACACACAAATATATATATACACACATATATATGCAACACATGCACAATACACACATATACATTATACACATGTAAAATAATAATAAAATAATAACCCTAATAATAAATAACAATAATCATAATAATAAAAATAAAAATACTATTAAAAATAATAGTAATGATAATGACTTTAATAATTTTAAATAATAAAACTTCCAAAATAAATTTCTTTACATATAATAAAATATTTAGAATAAAATAATAAATAATATTCACAAATAATGATAATATATAAATAAAATTTAAAATATTATTAACACTGCATATCTTAAAATAATTTTATATTATTTAAAATATCAGGTCATTATAATGGAGATAGCATGACGAAACCAATCGTCACTGGAGTTTTGATACTCGGTGCATTAAAAGCGCGGCTCGAGTGCCGAATCTCAGTACTATCGAAGCGACTTGAGGGTGCCAGCTTCAGTCATTGGACTTAGATGTTTGAGGCTTAGATGCTCAGTGCAAGGACGTGAGGCTTACATGCTTGGAATCTCAATACTATAGAAGCGATTTGAGGGTGCCAGCTTCAGTCACTGGACTTAGATGCTCGAGGCTTAGATGCTCAGTGCAAGGACGTGAGGCTTACATGCTTGGAACCTCAATATTATAGAAGTGACCTGAGGGTGCCAACTTCAGTCACTAGATGCTCGGTGCAAGGACACGATGCTTACATGCTCGAAACCTCAGTACTATAGAAGCTACCTGAGGGTGCCATCTTCAGTCACTGGACTTAATCTTTGTGCATTAGAAGTACGACCCAAGTGCCGTATAGTCTTAGTGCATTAGAAGTGCAGCCCGACTACCGTATAATGTTGCTCAATTTATGAACTTCAATGACTCTATTGATGGCAGCTGCCTAGTCAGAATATTTATTGATGTTAAGTTCGAATATTATTGCTATAGATGTTTGATTTTTTGAGCATTTTTTGTTGGTAATATTTTTGCAAAAGGAAGGATGTTTGTGATCTTGATAGTGAGTTTGAGCCCTTTCAATCTGAGCTCCATAATATGGGATAGTAATTTAGTGAGAGTTTTTGAAATGATGGAAGGTGGGTTTTAAAGGACCATATTATTAAGATAGTGTGTGATGCTGGCTAAGATGTCTTGGAATTACCTTTTGATTAACCGGCTATATGGCAGATATACTTGACTCCATTCTTGAATTTCCCTTGTTGGATATTCTCTAAAATTTTCATGAACAAGGATCTTTTACAAAGTAGGATTTGCTTGAATGTTATTTGATCTGGCTTTGGACAAGAACCACCATCTGTTGTCTGAGTATGAGTGAGTGCTTATTTGTCTTAGTGTTGTTTGGCAATGTGTCTAATGTCTTTTGACAATCTCTGTATGTCAATGTTGAGTGAGATGATCAGAGTGTTCGATTGTTTAGACTAATGGGTGGTTAAAGTAGCATTTTTAATAAGTACATTTTCCTTATCTGTAGTGATAGATAAAAGAATAACAGTTTTGGGAATCGTGTAATTGATCTCCATTTAATGATCAGTCCTCATATAATAAATATATCAAATGTAATTGATGTATGTTTTGCACGAATAATAATCATGTATATATGGAAGAGCATCTATGTGTAGATGTGTAAGCGTGCTTGTGTGACAAACTATAAATATTTATATAAGAATAAACAAGATGAAGAAATAAATAAATTAAATAATATCAAGAGAAACTAGAGAAACTTATCTCTTGATGTACTATTTTCCTGCCTTCGAATTCACGAATATTTATGTTTGTTGTTTGCTTCAATTGTTGCTTAAATGACCTTGTCTTTGAAGATGCTGCCTAAGTTTGTGTGCATCCAATTCATTAAAATTTTGTGTATATCCAGCTTCATGAAAATATACTTCTTTGAGATTAACAATAGGATTTATTACTCATTGCTGGGAGTCTGAATGCCTATGAAGTCGGTGTAAGCACCCAATTTCGGGATGCAACTATGCAAAATTACGACGTAAGCCCCTATGATGAAATTCATTCAAAAATTGAACTTGGTTGTCAATTTTCTGGACTTTAAGGACTAAATTGCAACATTTTTTTTAGGGTTTGATTGCAAATAAGTCATTTTTTCAAAGACTAAATTACACAATGCTGATGCGCAATAAGTCCCTTTTTTGATTTTTCACGTATTTTTTCTTATTTTTTATCAATTTTTTCAGTGTTTTGATTGGTTGAAAATTCAAATTTTATCTGATAAGGTTTTCTTTTAAAATACAGAAGATTTTTTAAATAAAAAAAACTAAAACGCTATCTGATCATCAATCTGTTCCTCCTTTGGAGGAAGTTCAGTACGCGCAGACTCTGCATTTAAAAGCAGAGTCTGCATGCGTGCATAGGGAGGATTTTTTGGGGTTTTTTTTCTTCTTTCACGTAAAAATTTGACTGCGCAGAAATCGTAAAAACTGAGACATCATTGAGAACGCTGGAGCACCAAAAAAACTTCAATTTTGTCAAAGCTCTTTTCTATACAATTCTTTTAACTAGAACAGTCTAGCACTATTTTTTTAAGCTTGTGTCCAGAATCGACAACAGTTTCAACGGTGAAAATCCTAGTTTGAGGGGCCAAAGCATATGCATAGAATTTATTTCTTTCTTCTCTTTTCTTCTTGTAAATCTTTTTTTATTTTTTTATTTCGTTATTGTTTTCTTATTTCATTACTAATCTAATTTTTTGTGTGTTTGTTTTATGCTCGATTGTGGATTGAGGAGGAAGCAGTCTAAAATCCAAGAATTGAACAAAAGATCCATGGAATGTCGTGGATGAACTTGTATTATTTTTTCAATAGTTCTTAGGATTTTTTTTATTTTTCCATTTTTGGTATTCTATGTAGTTATTTTAATTTTTGGGTGTATAATCATTTAATTTTAATTTTGTACGTAGTTTGTAATAGCCCCAGTAGTGAGAATAATGAAAATTTAATTTTTTGTACTTTAAAATTAATTAGTAATTAGGTTCAATTGGATAAAAAAAAAATCAATTAAAATCAATGGTGGAAGTAGCTTAAATTAGGGTTTGCATGTGATTAATTTAGGGTTTATTTTTAGAAAATCACTATAATGTTTATTTGATCCATTTTTTGTGTTTTATTTATTTTGGGCTTGTTCTTTATGTTTTTATCCTTATGGGCCCTAAGCCCACATTTAGGTCTAGCCCACTTAATAAACTTAAAAAATGGTTTAGGACTTTAAAATCAATTTAGGCCCATTAGGTTAATTAGATTTTAGACCCGCTTAGTTAATTAAAATTGTTTAGACTTAGCTCAACCCACTTAATTTTATTTCTTTTAAAATAAATAGACCTAAGCCTATATTTTACTTAAACTAAAACTAATTTAGACTTAGGCCCACTAATTTAATTTTCCTTTAAAATTGAATAGACTTAAGGCCATATCTTAGAAAGACTAAACAATAGATCTAGGCCCACCTTTATTCCATTTCACCTATAAATAAAATGTAGATTTAGCTAACTTATAAAATAATAAAATGTAGATTTAGCTAACTTATAAAATAAAATAAACATAGTTTAGACATAGGGACATTGCCTTTTTGATGCATTTTTACTTGTAATTTTATTGATTTGTTGCCTTTTGGGTTAGATGGATGTTAATTAGGGTTTAATAAAATTGCATGTAATTAGAGGATGAAATAATCATTTATAAAATTATTCTAAAAGAACACGAAACTAAGAGAAGTTATTATTCCGTATCCAGAATCTCCTGGTTGTGGTGCTAACTTTCTTTTAGAGAATCGAGTACCACCTTTTTTATTTATCCCAGTTATTACCCTGGGTGGCGACTCCTCATTTCCACGCCTTGTCTTTGTGACAGTGGTTAGTGTGTTCTCTAAGGCCCTAAGCCTAAATAGTGTTGTGGTTGCTAAAATCTTGGATGTGTGCTGAACCCCGCTATTTACAGTCGATGTTTGGTAGTGGATGCTAGTTTGTGGTCGATGCTTGAATATCCAAAGTTTTGATGTTTGGCGCTTTGTTCTAAATAAAGTCTGGACTAGGAACTAGATTCAGGTTTTATAATTCTTCAATTTTCAGATGACTTAGTAATTTGAAGCTCGATGCTCGGAGGTTAAGGCTTCTTAAATGTGTACTTTAGTGGGTGCAAACTCTCAAATTTTATCTTTCTTATAATAATTTCACATTCGAACATTTTTTTAACTTAGAAATCTAATGGTGAGGTTATGGCTCCAAGATAATGTGCTCTAAGACTCCCATAAGCTAGAGAATAATGAGTTGGGGTGATCGATTGTCTTGGAGTTTTATTGTTCGATGCTCAGAGTCTTAGTGCTTATGAAGGGTGCTTGTTGGATGCCCAATGTCCAAAGCTTGATACTCATTTGATGCTTAGATATTGGACTTTGATGTTTAGTAAAAACTTATTTACGTTCTTTGATGCTACAACTCAGATTCTTTGATGCTCAAACTTAGATGCTCGATGGTATCATGCTTTGAAACTTCGTTACTCAGAGCTTGATGGATGCTCACAAAGCATATATTTGCTCATTTGAATTTTTGACGTATGAAATATCAAGGCTTAGTAATGAAGAAAATGATTTTAGTCCTGTATTTCTGATTATTCCCCAGCTTCGATGGTGCTTTGGTGCTTGGTTAGCTTAAATATCTGAGTGTTAGTGTGTTGACCATTTGTATGATCAAACTCCTAATTTTGGACTTTGAAAAATAATTTTTATACTAATAATTTCAATTAAGTGTGTAGGGAATTATATAACAAACATATACTAAACATAAACACTTTTGGATAAATAGTGACTTTTCAGGCTGATTGAACCTTTGAGATTAAAAAAGACTTTTGATATATTTAGAGCTCTTAAATGAGAAAATGAGCTTCTTCAATTTTTAATTAGACATATTAATCTTTCTATATTGAGCTTTCTTTTTAAAATCCAAGTTCATGTGGGTATACAAATCTTCAATCGAAGTCAGCATATGCAGCTTGCATTTCAGTTTGCATAGCTCTTGGTATTTTAGTAATATCTTGAGTTAATGATATCCAATTGAGGTGATTCAAAGTTTTATGAAAATATAAGAACATTAAATACAACTTTTATGAAGAATATTTTAGTTGAATTGATCATATTTAGTCCCTTTCATGAGCATCTTTCAAGATGGTCATGAGATGTCCTTGAATGGAGCATGTTGAGCACGTTCTTGCCAAAAAATGGCAGTACCCCTCATGAGCGCTCCTCACGAGAGTGAGTGCTCATGAACTACTAATGAGCAGACCATTGACAGCATCCAATAGGAATTTTTGAATGCAACAGATATATTTTTACTCCACATAAGCACTATTCACTTGTGAGCCGCCTGTGAGCGTCCTTTGAGCTACCAAAAGTCCAAGAATTGATTCAAAATCAATTCTAAATGTTGGAGACATGATTGATACATCTAAAAACTATATTTTTAAGTGTTTTTCTATATAAACACAACTTAGAATTCAATTGCAAGGTTAAGAAAACTTATTTATCATTCATCATTTTCTTAAATAATTCTTTGTGTGTAACTTTTATGAGAGTTGGTGAGTGATTAGAATAGACATTTTTATTCTTCTATTTTTTGGGTTTAGAAAATGGGAAGTGATATTATATTCTAAAGGAATTGGTTTAAGTGTTTAGCTATTAAAATACTTGGGAAATTGGTTTTAGTGTGAGCCTTAAAAACACTTGTAATTTGGTTTTTGAGTGAGCCTTGAAAATTCAAGTTGTAAGGTTGTAAGAGTGAGCCATAAAACTCTTATGTATTCTCAATCTTGTGAATAAGATTGTGGGTGATTAAAAAATCCTAACTTGGGCATAAGTTAGGTGGAGACGTAAGATTATTGTTGAATTCGAACTCCTTAAATATTTGTGTTCTTCATTCTTCCTTTTTAACTCTTACTCAATTCTTGCAAAGAATTTCTTTAATTTTCTATTTTTGTTTGATAGTCCTATTCACCCCCCTCTAGGACTTTTTCAATTGGTATCAAAGCTTGAATTCTAGGTACTTCATTGCTAGAATACAAGATCATGGGGAGTGAATATCAAAACATCTATTCTCTTAGACCATTCTTTGATGATAGTGACTATCCACATTGAAAATTCAAAATGGAATTATATCTTGATTATGATTCTATCAAGCTTTGGGACATTGTCCTAAGAGGTTAGGAACCACCTACAACTACCATTGATGGTGTGGTAACTACTCTTACAAGAAGCTAATGGAGTGTTGATCAAAAGGAAGAAAATCATAAAAATAAAAAGGCTATGATTACTCTAGTCTCTCTATGATAAGAGAAGAAGGAGAGAAGCTTCAACATTGCATTTTGGCTAAAGAAATGTCAGAGACCTTGGAGAATCACTATGAAGGCAACATTCATATAAGAAGCAAGAAGGTTAAACTTCATATGTATGAATATGAACTCTTTAAAATGAAGCCTCAAGAATCAATCATGGAGGTGACAAACCGTCTTAATGCTCTCCTAACAACCCTCAAGAAACTTGGAAAACATTTCTCCAAGGAAGAGGTAAACAACAAGATTCTAACAATCCTACCTAAGAAGAATTGGGAATCTAGTATTACCTCAATTGAGGAAGCTCAAGACCTCTCTACTCTATCAACTAATGTGCTCATTGGTAAGCTCTTAACATATGAGCTCACCATTAAGCAAAGAGGTGAATAACAAGAAGAGAAAGAAGAAAAGAAAAAGAGCATTGCTCTAAAAGCTCTTCAAGAAGATAATGAAGAGGAAAGCATCAAAGATTCTAGTGATGAAGATGGTGACATTGCTATGCTCACTAGAAACTTTAAGAAGTTCTTAAGAAAGAAAAATTTCTCAAGAACAAGGGACTTCAACAAGAAGTTTGAAGGAGATAGGAGGAAGAAAACAAAAGAGGTTACTTGTTATGAATGCAAGAAACTAGGACACATTAAAAGTGAATGTCCTAAAATTAAATTCAAAAGCAAAGGAGCAAAAGATAAGAAGAAGGCATTCAAAGCTACTTGGATGATTCCTCTGAATTCGAAGAGGAAGAGGAATAATAAGAAGTTGCCAATCTTTGCTTCATGGCCAATGAAAAAAAAATGAGATACCATCCACTTCTTATTCTTCCTTTGAAGATTGTGATGAATATTATGATGATGATGATGATGATGAGAGCTCTATTGTGAGCAAATTACTTGTTAAATGCGAAAGTTTGTTATCTAAGAAGAAACAATATAAACATAAGTTAGCTAACTTAAATAAGGATTTTGAATGTTTAAAAAGTGATTTTCCTAAACTTGTTGCATCAAA
Source organism: Mallotus nudiflorus (assembly GCA_947683625.1). NCBI lineage: Eukaryota > Viridiplantae > Streptophyta > Magnoliopsida > Malpighiales > Euphorbiaceae > Mallotus > Mallotus nudiflorus. The sequence continues at coordinate 661,620 of CANTUR010000388.1, forward strand.
TGAAAAACTAGTTAGTAATGCTAAATCTTCTAATTCTTTAGAAGATCAACTTAAGAAAATAAATGATGAAAATCATAAGCTTTCTAAGGAAGTCTTAGAATTAAAAAATTCCATTGCTAAATTTAAGAGAGGAAAAAAAAACTTTAGATAGTCTTCTTGACTCTCAAAAATTTCATGGAGATACTCATGGAATTGGATATAAAAATGGAATGTCTTCATTATCCTCATCACATATTACTTTTGTTAAAGCTTCACATGATTCTACTCCTTCAACCTCAATTGAGATTCAAGCTTTCAAAGCTAAAAAATCTCATGTGTTAAATAGCAAGGCAAAGTCTCATAATATTAACCCTTCATTAACACAAAGAGGTAAGGCTCAAACTAGAGCACCTTAACCTAAGTATGCTTATATGTATACTAGACATAATTATAATAGGCATGCTGCACAACACAATGCACATAAACATATTGCACAAACTTATTGAAATGTTCATCACCATTGCCAATGTATGTCTCACTCAATGTCACAAAACAATAAGAGATACACATAACACCAAAGGCATGTTGCATACACTAGAAAAGCATATCATCGTAGGAGAAACAAATTTAAAAATATTGTATGCTCATATTGCATGATCAAAGGACATACCAATAATGTGTGCTTCTATAGAAAACTACGCATGAATTTGCTTCATTTGGATTATCTTGAAACTAACCAACCTAGATTAAGAAAGGTTTGGGTTCAAAAGAACATTTAAAATATTTTATGTAGGTGTGCTTGAAATCCGCAAGAACAAAAAGCAAGTGGTATCTCGATAGTGGTTGTTCAAGGCACATGACGGGAGATAAGGAGCAATTCAATAAACTTGATGCTAAAGATGAAGGATATGTTACATTCAGAGACAATACAAAAGGGAAAATTATTGGCATTGGAGAAATAGGTAATCCTCAATCCTTATCTATACATTATATGTTGTTTTATTGGTGGTCTTAAACATAATTTGCTAAGTATAAGTCAATTATGTGATATGGGAAATAAGGTGACTTTCTATCCTAGAAATTGCTTTGTTAGTAGTCTTGATGAAGACAAAGTAATTTTTAGCGGTGAAAGAGTAGAATAACATTTATGTTATTGATTTGAATAAAATTGATAACAAGACATTAAAATGCTTAATGTCAATTCCCCATGACACATGGACATGGCATAGAAGGTTAGGACATGCAAATTTTAAGCTTTTGAATGATCTTTGTAAACATGAACTTGTGATTGGTTTTACCTAAGCTTGAATTCACTAAGGATAAACCTTGTGATGCTTGTCAAAAGGGAAAACAATCTAAGTCTTCATTTAAGCTAAAAAATGTAGTTGTCCATTTCTAGACCACTTGAACTTATACATATGGATTTATTTGGACCAATTAGAGTTGCTAGTCTCGGTGGAATGCACTATGCTTATGTATTGGTTGATGACTACTCTAGATACACTTGGGTGTGTTTTCTTGCTCATAAGAATGATGCATTTTAAAGCTTTTGAAATTTTTCAAAAAGAGTAAAAAAGAAAAAGATTTTGTATTTCATCCATTAGAAGTGATCATGGAACCGAATTTGAAAATGAATTTTTCAAAAACTATTGTAATGAAAACGGTATTCTCATACATTTTCATCTCCTAGAACTCCTCAATAAAATGGGGTAGTTGAAAGGAAAAATAGAAACTTATGGAAATGGCTAGAATAATGCTTCATGAGTATAATTTGCCTCTACACTTTTGGGCAGAAGCCGTTAACATATCTTGTTATATTTCAAATCGAGTTTTCAAAAGAACAATTTTAAATAAAATATCTTATGGAGCTATGGAACAATTAAAAACCCAAAATCTCATATCTAAGAGTATTTGGATGCAAGTGCTTTATATTGAACACCAAGGATATCTTAGGAAATTTAATTCCAAAGCCGATGAAGGAATTTTCCTAGGCTATTCCATCTCTAGCAAGAGCATATAGGGTCTTTAATAAGAGAACTCTAGTAGTTGAAGAGTCAATGCATATGGTATTTGATGAATCAACCTCACTGATCCTAGAGAGGATTTTGTAGTGTTGATGATCTTGTAGGTGACAATGAGATTGTGGAAACACAAGAATAAAATGCTAGTAAGCCTTTAGAACTTGAAGATCCTAGTAAGAAGGAAAATGAGGAGATACCTCAACCTACCTTGAGGATGAACTTCCAAAGGATTGACAATTCAAGAAAGCTCACACTTAAGACCTCATTATAGGTGACACTATAAAAGAGGGTAACTACTAGATCTAACTCAAGTCTATTATGATTTAGCTTTCATTTCTCAAAGTTGAACCCAAAAATGTTGATGATGCTTTGAGTGATGAATTTTGGGTCCTTGCTATGCAAGAAGAGTTAAATCAATTTGAGAGAAACAAGGTTTAGACCTTAGTTTCCTAGACCTAAACATCATCCTATTATTGGCACCAAATAGGTGTTTAGAAATAAGATGGATGAACAAGGTGTCATAATTAGGAACAAAGCTAGACTAGTAGCTAAAGGTTATAATCAAGAGGAAGAAATTGATTATGACGAAACCTTTGCCCACGTTGCAAGGTTAGAAGCTATTAGGATGTTACTTGCATTTGCATTATACATGAATTTTAAACTTTATCAAATGGATGTTAAAAGTGCATTTTTAAATGGTTTTATTGAAGAGGAGGTATATGTTGAACAAACTCTAGGTTTTGAAAATTTTAACTCTCCAAATCATGTTTTTAAATTGTCAAAAGCATTTAATGGATTGAAACAAGCTCCAAGAGCTTGGTATGAAAGATTGAGTAACTTTTTATTAGAGAAAGGTTTCTCTAAAGGAAAGGTTGACATAACTCTTTTCATAAAGAAATCTAAGCTGATTTATTAATTGTTTAAATTTTTGTTATGATATTATTTTCAGTGCTACTAACCATTGCTTGTGTGAGGAATTTTCTAAGCTAATGCAAGGAGAATTTGAGATGAGTATGATGGGAGAACTCAAGTTCTTTCTTGGACTTTAAATCAAGCAATGTAAAGATGGGATTTTCATCAATCAAACCAAATATGTAAGGGACATTCTCAATAAGTTTAGAATGGATGGAGCTAAATCAAGCAGAACTCCAATGAGCACCACCAACCAAACTCAACAAGGATGAGAATGGCAAACTGGTTTATGAAAAGCGATTTAGAGGTATGATCGGATGCCTTCTTTATTTAACTGCTAGTAGACCTGATATTATGTTTGCTACTTGCTTACATGCTAGATTTCAATCAAGTCCTAGAGAGTCTCATTTGAATGCTATTAAAAGGTTTTCAAACATCTTTGTGGTACAATGCATTTAAGACTTTGGTATCCTAAGAGTTCTTTTTTTTAACTTGATTAGTTATTCTGATGCTAATTTTGCCGGTAGCCTACTAGATAGAAAAAGCACTTCGAAACTTGTTAAATTTTAGGAATTGCTTAGTTTCTTAGTTTATTAAGAAATAAGTTTTTGTTGCCTTGTCCATCGCTGAAGCAGAATATGTGGCGACTAGTTATTGTTGCACCTAAGTTCTATGGCAAAAAACAATAACTTTTGGACTATGGCATTGATATTAATCACATTCCAATTAAGTGTGATAATACAAATGCTATAAACTTTAGTAAAAATCCAATTCAGCATTCTAGAACTAAGGATATTGATATTAGACCATCATTTCTTCCATGATCATGAGCAAAATGGAGATATTTTTCTTGATTTTGTTGATACTAATCATCAATTAGTAGACATCTTTACCAAGCCTTTTTGTGAGGAAAGATTAAGTTTTATTAAGCATGAACTTGGTATGATTAATGGCTCAAGCTTGTCCTGATCACTTGTTAAATTGATGAATTGATGTTTAGATTCTTATGTGATCATGTTCTTTAGAAAAATTATTTTCAACATCATGTATAAGCTTTGTTTTAAAAATTTTTGCTTTAGCAATTTACTTCATATACATGATATATTGTATTTTCCATTTGCATGATCTTTGTATTAATTTTATTTGATTTGGATTCATTCAATTTTTTAAAAGCTCTCTATTTTGCAAATTAATAATTAATTATTGAGCTAAATTCAATTAATTATTTATTTTAATTTATCATAAATATTCCTCCTCCTCAACAAAATTTTTTTTGTGTATTTTTATGCTAGTTTCTGTTTGGTTTATTTTCAGTATACTTTTTGTATCTAAGTTTTGAGCTATTAGTCTAATTTTTTAATTCATTTATGCCAGTTTCTGTTTGGTTTATTTTTCAGTATACTTTTGTATCTAAGTTTTGAGCTGTTAAGTGTGTTTTATGACTATTTTTCATCAGTTTATGTTTGGTTTATTTTTTAGATATAAACCATGAGCTGTTAGTCTGTTTTATAATTATTTTGTGTTAGTTTCAGTTTGGTTCATCTTCTGGATATTTTTTGATATAAGACATGAACTGTTAGTTTTATGTCTTGTTTACAATTGGCATTTTAATATCATTGTAATTTTTTTTAATGCAATTTTATTGCATTTTGATAAGGGGGAAAAATATTTGAGTTTGTTTAATTTTTGTTACTGTGTTTATGCATAAATATTTTGTTGTTTATACATGCATAATTAATGTTTAATTTATTCATATATCAATTCTACTAGGAATTATTTTGATCTTTGTTTATGTATGGATATTTTTAAGATTTGGTCTATCTTTGCATTTTGACAAAGGAGGAAAAAATAATTGAGTTTGCATGCGTACTTATTAATTTCTTTTAAGGAGAATTTTTTTTTCCAAAGATGTGTCTATGTAAGTGACATAACTATGTGATAGTGTGTCCTTAAATCCATTGAATTAGGGGGAGAAAATTGTTTGAATTTATTTCACAGAATTTTTTTTGCATAGTAACAATGTAAGTGTGGCTAGTTTTTTTCCTCGTGATAAATAGCCTTGTTTTGCTTACTTTGTTTTTATATGACATGAATTTTATTTATGCATGACCTTTTAATTATGCTTATTCCTGCAAAATTCATATTAATGTAAAAATTATTTTTGGGAATGGTTTTTATCTTTGAAAATGACATGAATTTTATAAAGATTTTGAGTATCTTTACTTCATTGTTTTGGTTCTAGATCTTTTATTCCCTCTAGTATTTTTGGCTCCCTTAGGTCTATTTCCCCTTATCTCTCTCTTTTTTCTTTTTGTCTTTGACAAAGGGAGAGAAGAAGCTATATGCTTAAGGGATAAATAATTGTGTTTAAGATATGGTAAGTACCACATGATTATGCATGATTGATTGACAAGCTAAACTCTACATGATCATGTGATGTTTGAATATAGCATATATACTATTTTGTGATGCATAATAGTAGCACTACATCCATATATGTTTGAAATTATTTTGTAGACACTTAATCTCGGGATGATATGTTATGGATTGTAACAAAGGACTCCAGTGATGAAAATGTCTTCGAAACTTAATCCTTAAAAAATTCTAAAGGCTTTTAAAGGAAGATTTAATGTTTTCAGGGACTAAATCGTAAAGTTATTTTTAGGACTTAATTGCAAAATTTAAAATTTTTTGGGGGCCTTTTTATAATTAAATGTTAAAAAAAAGAGTGCTTCGGAATTCAATAATTTCGATCGGGATTGTATAATTCCGATCGGGATTGTATAATTCCGATCGGAATTACACAATCCCGATCGGAATTGAATCCTTTCATTTTCCTATTACTTCCAATTTAGGTTTTAATTGGTTTTAAACTTCCTATTAATTCAATCCAAATTGGTTTAAACTTCCTAATTAATTCATTCCTAATTGGTTTAAAATTCCTAAATACACTTTATGAATTAGAATCACATTAGGATTAGGGTTAGACTTCCTGGTTCTATTATAAAAGAAAGGAATGGAAGCAGTAGAGAAGAAAAAGGGGGACCGTAGAAAGAAAAAGAAAAAGAAGGAGAAGAAACGGAAGAGAAAAGGAAAATCGTGATTTGCTTTTGAATTTTACTAAAATTCCTTTTGATTCAACGATTAATTCAAGACTCGTGAGAATTTTTAAGGAGAAAGATTCAAAGATTTGTCAAGAACGGTGAACTTTCAATCTGAGGAGCACACTAAATCATCCATAAGCTAAAAATCTTTTCAAAATTTGATTTGAAGGCTGGATTTTGGCAACTTGGAATCATAGAGGAAGACAGATACAAAGCGGGCTTTTGTATTCCAAACATACACTATCAATGGAATGTGCTACCTTTTGGACTCAAAGTAGCCCCATCACTATTCCAACGGACTATGATCAAAATCTTTGAGCCTATCCTCTCCAGTGCTCTTGTTTATATTGATGTTATTCTTCTATTTTCTGCAGAAATAAAAGCCTATGAGAAACTGCTCCAATAGTGTAATATCCCGTGTTTTTAAATATTTTTACACAGTACCGGGATATGCAGAGTTAATGATTTCTGTATTTTATATGATATTTTTATGAGTTGATATGTATTTTAAACCTATTTTAATTATTGTATATTATTTTCAGTATTTTACGTAAAATTTTCCCGGGACTTGCATTTTCGGGGAAATTTTCACGTAAACAATGTATTATTAAGTATTTTAAAGGTATTTACGAACTTGCATGAACTCATACATATTTTTAAATTATTAAATAAAGACTGTGTGTGTATATTTATTTAATTAGGGTTTATTATTACCCTAATATTTTATTAAGTATTTATTTGTTTAATTGTTATTTAATTAATTTTATTTGGTATAAATTATTAAAATATTAATATTTTTATGTGTGTGGTGTATATTTGATGTGTGTAATTTAATATTATTTTAATATATAGTATAAAGATATATATATACATATATTTGTCAAAATTTCAAAAGAATTTGGAAAATTACACTTTTACCCCCGACATCTCCTTCTTCCTCCCGATCCTTCCCCTTGCTGTCCGGGCGTCTGTCACGCCGTTCCTTCACCGTGGGTGTGCCGTCCGGTGTGCCACCGTCTTCCCCGACCAGTTTCGCCACCTGAGGAGGCCGTTTCCGGCGTCGGGAGATCGATTTTGGCCGAGAAGCCGAAAATCGATCCACCGTCGATCACGCCGATTCCGGCCACCCCGTTTTCGACACCGCCGGTCTCTTTCTTCTCCTTGAGCTCCGGTGAGTGTGATTCTAGCTTTGGTTTGAGCTAAAATGGTCTAGAATTGCTTAGTTTTCGATTTGTCAATTTCGGCCTACTAGGGTTTTCGATTTTTTTGAGCTTCGAATTGGATGATTCATGAAAACTTCCTTCACAAATGTTGTTCCTAGTAGCTTAATCTACATGTATGAATTTTTGTAGAATTTTTGGAGATTGTTTGGATTTTTGGGTATTTTTGAATATTTAATATTATTTTCTAATTTTCGGAAATTAATTATTTAAATTATGAAATTGGAGTTTATGGTTAAATTAGGTGTTGAAATGAATTATAGGAATTTATTTGGAATTTTTATGAATTCTAAGTATTTATTTTAATTATTGAAGTTTATGGAATTTTGGAAAAATTAGGTTAAATGTGTTTTTATTTGAATTTAGTTTGGTTAATTGAGTTTAATTATTAATATTATTGATAAATATGTTGAGAAAATTAATTTTGGATAATTGTATGATTTTTGGTGAATTTTTGAAGTAATTTAAGTGTTATTTATATATATAGGGGTATTTTGGTAATTTTACCTAAATTGTCTAAAAATGTAATTTAATTGGTTTTAATATTTATTTAAGGTATAAAAATGATTTCTACAAAAATTTTGGTATTTTTAACTATTAAAACTATTTTTCGTGAATTATTTTCAATTATATATATAATATACGGTTTTTTCTAATAAAATGAGTTTAATCGGTTTTTATAGTGTTTCAAGGTCAATTATGTAATTTTTATCTATAAAATGTATTTCTATGTTGTAAGGATATTTTCGGTATTTCTGGAATTATTCTGTGTTTGTGGACCCTGGTCGACAGACTGTAGTTTGGAGTCGACCGTGGATTTTGATGTGTTGAGCTTGAATTTCGAAGTGTGTTTCTTTGCAGGGTCGGCTCTACTCTTTTGAGTAGAGAGATGTCCGTTTTACAGGGGAGGTTCTGCCGAATTTCGATAGAATTCTCGTAAAACGTGATGTCCAGTCGAACCCTAATTTTCGATTCTGTGTTTAATACTCTAGATTGAATTCTAGGATTTCTATTAGGGTTACTCTGATATCGGTTATTTATTTCTTATTTAGTTGCGTCGAGACCGAGGGCTAGTGGACCAGACCCGTCGGACCTGTCTCGTGGAGCGGCATTAGGTGAGTTACTATATTATATATATATGCTTAGGATGCATGATTTAGAAATGCATGTTTTATGTTGATTAAATATGCATAAATAATTTGATTATTTCTTAAGTTTATATTAAGTATATTTTTGGTTTATTTTTGGTATATAATAATTATATACATGTTTTATTAATAAAATATATTTAAAATGTTTTTAAATATATTTTAATTTAATTTATGATTTGATTGGATTTATTTGACATATATATACTCGAAATATACCTGGTTTACTTTTGGTATATTTCCGGTATATATATATGGTTTATGTTGTAGTTTATTGAACTTCATGCGTCATTTATTTTTTGTGAATGAATGTTTTATATTTAATGATGAAGGATATCAATAGAACGTGCTACCTAGTGGGCAGCACTAGGACCGAGTACGTACCGGTACGCCTATAGTATTTAGGCTATATTACTAACTTATTTGTGGAGATTGATTTGATTATGATTATTGTTATGTGTGAGATGTGATTTGGGTGTGATTGCTGGAGCTCGGTTGACCAAGTGTCTCGGGGCCAATCACACTGGCAGTCAGACTGCTGGAGCTCGGTTGACTTAGTGTCTCGGGGCCAGTCTACTGTCTAAATGGATTAAGTGGATATATTTGGATTAAGTGAGCCTGTATGGCTAGAGTGTTGTTTAACACTATTTTCTGAGGTTGCGATATTCTAGGGTTCTATGTGATCCTTCATAAACTGGGATTTTTCAGTAAAATATATAAAAATGATTTTATTGCATCTGTGTGTAATTGCCTGTATATATACATATTATATATACTGTTGATTGTATGCATTATCACTTAGTGTGTATGTATATATATTATAGTAATTCACTCAGTGAGGTCTGACTCCCCTCCATTGACTATTTTTCAGGAGAGTCAACTTCCTCAGACCTCAGTAGCAGGTCGATACGCCGGATTTCTTCCGCCCCGGCTTCTTTATGTAAACTGTCTACTTGAGTCTTATTTATTTTATCTAGACACTGCAGTAGTTGTAAATTAAAGTATTGGATTTCATGTACTTTATTTGAAAGAGATGTATTATATTGAACTGGATTTGTATTAAAGATTATATATATCTATGTGATGAGATTTTGAATTAAATCCAGTTGATATGGATGATATTATGATTTTTATTTTCCGCTGCATATCATACTGTTACTGTTATTATGTCATGCTTTATTTTATTTTTAGGCTTGCTACGGGTTCCGGATTCGAAAGAATTCCCGTTCCCTAGCGCCGGTCATGGCCCCTGGTTTGGGTCGTGACAAATAGTTTGCCAATCTTGTACGACATTATGGTGTTATGCTTTCACCCACCAAAATGTTCATTGGCCAAATAGAAATAGATTTTCTTGGAATGAGATTCAAAGAAGGGAAGTATCTTCCAGGTCCTCATGTTGTAACAGAACTGGATAAATTTCCAAAAGAAAATCTTTCTGTCAAACAAATCAGACAAGTTCTTGGCATTATCAATTATCTCAGGGATTTTATTCCTCACTTGACAAAGAAGACATCCCTCTCAGAGCCCTTCTAAGAAAGAATCCTCCACCATGGTCCTCAGAATAAACAGAAGCTCTTGAACAACTTAGAATTTGCATAAAAATCTTCCTGATCTCCAGATTCCCTCCACAAGAAAAAGAATCCTTCAAACAGATGCAAGTGATCAATTTTGGGGAGCTATTCTTTTAGAAGAGGATAACAATAAGAAAAGACAGATTTATGCTCATGCTAGTGGAAAGTTCACAGATGGAGAATGCCATTATCACTCAACCTTCAAGAGGTCTTAGCAGTTAAATATGGCATAAAAAAGTTCTAATTCCATCTAATTGATCATCATTTCAAAGTTGTGATGGACTGCTCATCATTTCCAAAAATGCTTGAATTCAAAGGAAAGACTCTGCCCCATCCTCAACTTCTCAGAATGAAAGAATGGTTCAGTAAGTATGACTTTGAAGTAGAACACATAAAAGGAGAGGGTAACCTATTACCAGATCTTTTAAGCAGACCACCTGTCTCTTGTGAAAAACCCTTTCAGCTAAAAGTTCTTCCTATGCTATACATGTACCAAAACTATTAATGCCAACTTTCTTGAAAAAAGTATCCCTCCATCCTTACCATCACACATTTCCATGATCAACCTTAATCAAAAAGCAAGAACTCAAATTTTTGAACTTCAATCAGGACTAATCAGAAAATATGAGTCAGATTTCTTTCACAAATTAGGCTTTCATCCTATCTATCCTTTTACTTATATTTTCAGCTTCCTAAACCAAAGTCCTGGAAACTAATTTTATTGGCCTCCTGAATTGTTAATCCTGTTTTGGTATCTTTGTCATCTATATTGGATCTTATTTGATCTTCAACCATTAAAGCTTGCAAGGTATATCAGCCTGCTTGAGAAGAATGAAGGTCTGAATCCACATTTGTCAACATTTCTTAAATGGATCTAGAATTTGTCTAGATGGAAATCCTATATGACAAATGAAGCTTATACTTAAAAGGTGGCACCTCCTCTCGAATGTCATACTATCATCACCCTCAAAAGAACTTTCTTTAAAGCTAAATGTGCTTTTACTAATGTACCATGCTTTAATATCTATGGGACTTATAGACATTTAATGATGCACTATATCACCATAGATACCATATATCCTTCACCATGGAGAGAGTTTTAAAGACACATGTTCAAGAAAAATGGTATTATTCCGAAGGAGATATGGCTAAAGATATCTGATGATGCCCCATGGGAAATATTTCCTTTTGATTATGGGAAACAACTATTAGCAGATAAAGAATATTGGGAAAAGACACCAAGGACTACATCAATCTCATCTCACATGCAAATTGATGATCCTTATCAAGATAGCTCATCTGATCCTTATCAAGCCAGCTCATCTGATCCTTATCAAGCCAGCTCATCTGATCCTTATCAAGCCAGCTCATCTGTAGAACAGATATGGTTAAACTCTTTCAAATCAAATAATTCAGAGGACCCACGTATGCCAATAGCAGGACACTCACAGGATCCTGATGAAGACTTTTTACCATAGTGAAGACAATGCTGAAGATAAGAATCTATCTCCAAGTCATGAGCCAATTTGTCACAAATGGTTGTAATTTAAAGTTGTTACTTTTAGCAGTGGATGTCTATCCACATTTGTCTGTTTATCTATGGTTGTTTGTTTGCTTGTAGGCCTCCTTGTATCTCAGCTCCTTCTCTATATAAGGTGCTTTCTATCTCAGTTGGAAGGCAGAACCCCTCTTGTAAAAATCTTCAGAAGCTAAATAAATAATGGCCTTTTTAAAAGTCTTTCTTCTTCTCTAGTAGTTAGATTATGAATTATAATTATTCCACCTATCTAAATTAAGGAGTATGCTTTGTACTTACCTCTATGAAGGATCCGGTACATCAGAAACTTAATTAAGAAGATGATTCAGTAACCAACTCTATTAAGATTATAATTTATAGTTGTATACATTATAAAAAGTGGACAGGCTATCTGGCCGGAAATTGGTTGTGTGATGCTATAAGTACGACTTTGGCTAGTCCATGATATAATCTGTATAGCTATGAAATATAGTTTCAATGGAGCTTTGGAAATTGGTATCAGAGCTAGGTTTACTTGAAATATATACTCGAAATAATTGATGTATATATACTCGAAATATACGTGGTTTACTTTTGGTATATTTTTAGTATATATATGGTTCATGTTGCTATTTTATTCAATTCATGTATCATTTACTTTTATGAATGTATGCTTTATATTTTAATGAAGGATATCAATAGAACATGCTACCTAGTGGGCAGCACTAGGACCGAGTACGTACCGGTACGCTTATAGCATTTAGGCTATATTACTAACCATTTGTGGATATCGATTGGATATGATTATTTGATGTGTGATGTGATTTGGGAGTGTGATTACTGGAGCTCGGTTTGACCAAGTGTCTCGGGGCCAATCACACTGACAGTCAGACTGCTGGAGCTCGGTTGACTTAGTATCTCGGGGCCAGTCTACTGTCTAAATGGAATAAGTGAATATTTTGGAATAAGTGAGCCTGTGTGGCTAGAGTGTTGTCTAGCACTGTTTTGAGGTTGCGATATTTTAGGGTTCTATTTGATCCTTCATAAACTGTGATTTTCAATTAAATTATATTAAAATGATTTTTATTGCATTTGTGTGTAATTGCTTGTATACATACATATTATATATACTTTTGACTGTATGCATTGTCATTTAGTATGCATGTATATATATTATAGTAATTCACTCAGTGAGGTCTGACTCCCCTCCGTTGACTATTTTTTTCAGGAGAGTCATCTTCCTCAGACATCGGTAGCAGGCCTGTACGCTGGATTTCTTCCGCTCCGGCTTCTCTATGTAAACTGCTCACTTGAGTTTTATTTTATGATCTAGACACTGCAGTAGTCGTAAAATTGTTAAAAGATATTGCATTATATTTGTATGAGTTTGGTAACTTTAAATATTTGAACGGGACTTGTATTAAAAGAGTTTATTTATATGAGTTGAAGATTTGATTTAATTTCATTTGGTAGAATTATTATTTTGATATTTATGATTTTATTCCGCTACATAATATTTTACTTAAATGTGTTGTTATTATTTCTATTGCATGTTTTATTTTATTTAGGCTTGCTACGGGTTCCGGATTTGAAAGAATTCCCATTCCCTAGCGTCGGTCATGGCCCCTGTTTTGGGTCGTGATAGTTTATGTGTTGTGTATAATAATAATAATAATAATAATAATAATAATAATAATAATAATAATAATAATAATAATAATAATAAAAGTTAAGATTTTCAGGTCCAAGCTATTCTTTCTCCCCTGCTTTCTTCTTCTTCCACGCCATCTTCTTCCCTTCATTGTGTGAAACCCACTACCAGCACCACCCTTACCCCACCCACCGAAACTGCCATAACCACCACCACTCACCACCATCACCTCCCCTCTTCCTCCCCTTCCCTTCCGCTGCAGACCACCGCCAGAAGCCACAGGAGTGCCTAGAATAGCAACAGCACCGAGGAGATTCCATTGATGTTGGTGATGATTTCGGCCACCTCAGCCCTCCGTTCCGATGTCTTTTGAAATCTCCAGCTCTGATGAGTTCATTTCCAAGCTCCATTTAAGCTCAATCTTCCTTGATTTTAAGTTCTAGCAAGTTTTTAGTTTATATGTTTTGAATTTTTTTTGAGTTATTGTACTTGATTCATGGATTTTTGCTTTGATAATGTTTTTTATAGCAACTTAATCTTCTTAAATATATATATATATATATTTTTTTTTTTTGAATTATTTTGAATTATTGGTATTTTTGAATATTTTAATAATTCAAATTGAATTTTTTTATAATTATGTTAATTAATTATTTTGAATGAAAATTGGTTAAATTAGTGTTATTAATTTAAGTTATTAATTTTAGAATTTAGAAAATAATTTTTGGTAATTTTGTATAATTTTTGGAAATATTTTTATATTATGTGAATATTGGATTTATAGGTTAAATGTGTATTTTTGTTGAAAATATTGTTAAATAATATGTTTTAAATAATTTTGGAATAATAAATGGTGTGAAAATAATTTTTATAAATTATTTACTATTTTTAACTAATTAATACTAATTTTTGAAAATTATATTCAAATAATAAATTATTTACTATTTTTGTAATTAAATGGGTTTTTAACTATTTTTGTTATATATATAACCTATTTCAGCAATTAAAAGTGAATTTTACTATTTTATGCTAAATAATTGAAAATTTGAATTTTTATTAATATTATATTATTATTTGAGATTTTTATTTAATTATGGTGAAAATAATTATATTTAGTGTTTTAATGTTTAAATATATATAATATTTTGAAATTTTATGGATATTTATGGAATTTAATGATTTTTAATATATTTATTATTTTTATTGATTATTGTGAATTGTGAATTTCGGTTGGAAATTTGTACAGTTCTGGGTCCCAACCCGAGGTGTTGAGTTTTGTGGTATTAGAAGTGCATTTTCTTATAAGATTGTCTGTAATTTTTAGTAGAGAGATGTCCATTTTATAGAGAAGGTTCTGTCAATTTTTTGGTAGAATTCTCATAAAACGTGATATTGGGTCGATCCTAAGTTTTTGTATTTTGACTAGATTTTAAATTCTTCGATCGAGTTTTCCTTTAGAATTCTTAAAAGTATAGGTTAGAATATATTCTGATTTTTATTATTATTTATTTTCTAACTGCACCAAGATCGAGACTTATCTGACCAGGTCTGTCGAGTCAGTCTCGAGGAGCCCAAACTTGTGAGTTATTATTCTATGTATGCATTGCATATAGGATGTATGATTAAGGATTTTCACATTTTCATTATATGTTTAAATATGATTTATTTTATTAAATGATTTGGTATACTTTTAGTTTATTTTTGGTATATCTGCTATATATTAGACATGTATGCTAGGTATATTTTTAGTATATCTTTTGTATATATGTGACATATATATGTTAGTATTTATTTGGTATAAATTCAGTATATTAGACATATATTCAACATATTTATTTAGTATATTATTGGTATATAAGTGGTATATTATGTTTTAATGATGCTTTCTATTATTTCTAATATATATACGTAATTTTATATGAAGGATATCAATAGAACGTGTTACTTAGTGGGCTGTATTAGGATTGTGTACGTACCAATGCAATAGATTTTAGGGTCGAGTTATTAAATTACTTGAGGTGATATATGATTGATTGATTATTGAGAATTGATGTGATTGACTAGTGTGATTGCGGGAGCTCGATTGACCTAGTGTCTCGGGGCCAATCACACTGACAGTGAAACTGCAGAAACTTGGTTGATTTAGTGTCTCAGGGCTAGTCTACTGTCTGAAATGGGATAAGAGAATTACTTTGAAATTAAGTGAGGTTGTGTAGCTAGTATGACATTTTTGATTGAGGTGGTGAATATTAGGGTTCTATTTTATCTTTCATTTAAATAAATATTTTCTGCATTTATTATATATATGTAAAAGCAGAGTTTAGCATATGTGTGAAATGCGTGTATATGTATCTATATATATATTGATGCTTGACTATATATGTTTTAGATTGCATGTATATATATTATAATAATTCACTTAATGAGATTTGATTCCCTTCAATATTTTTTTTCAGGAGATTTCTCATCATCAGACCTTAGTAGTAGACCTCTACACTGAACTTCTTTAGCCTCGACTAGATTGTGTAATTTATTTATTTGAACTTTTATTACATTCTAGAAAATTGCAGTAGTATTGTACTATATCAGTAAAATATTGTTAGTAAGAGACCTATCTCTGAATATTGTATGAATATATTTTTATTTTATGAAATGAAATTCGAGTAGTTATTTTATATCAATTTAAGTTTTAATTATGACGTATTTTATTTATTTATTGTATTTTATTTATTTTTAAGTTTTGCTACGGTTCCCTAATGCTGGTCATGACTACCCGGTTTGGATCGTGACAGGAGCGACGACGGTCTAGCGTGCTACTGGTGGCGTGGTGGTGCATAGGGATAGTTGACCGAATGGGAAAAGGAGAAGAAGAATACGGGAAGGACGGAAAGAAGAAAGGAAAGAAGGGAGAAAAAGAAAAGAAAGGAAAGAAAATGGAGGGGAGGGAAAGAAAAAATGGGGAAAAATAATAAAATACCAATAAAATTTATTTATTTAATTTATTAATATTATAACAACTATAATTTAAATTTACTCATTAAAATTCATAATTTAATAATAATAATAATAATAATAATAATAATAATAATAATAATAATAATAATGCCATATTTAATGAAATAAATAATAACACTGAAAATTTATTTAATTTCCCAAATAATCTAATATCATTATTTAATAAAATAATATAGAATAAAAATAATTGTTAACACTGCAAATTTTGTAATTTAATATATAAAAATTCAGATTATTACATATATATTAATAAAAAATTAATTTTAAGGGTTACTAACAAACAAAAATGATCAATTTTTTTTAATATATATATAACATAATTATAATATATTTTTTAATTTTTTATTGAATTTTAAAAATTTTACAATTAAGTGATATATATTTCAAATAAATGACCAATTTTAAAAATGAATATTAAATAGAAAATTGATAAATAACTTAAAAATTTAATTTTGATGGTTGAATAAAAAATTCTTAAATTTAATTAATGTTTTTAAATATTTTAAACATACACAATAATTAGTCATCTCTGAGAATGTTACAGTGATGAGTGAATTACTACTAATGATACTAGAAGAAACAAATGCATAAACATGCAAAATTAGTTTAATTCACATATTATATTTGTGTACGCATTGATCTTAAAACATTACCTCTCAATATATTTTTTTTTTGTTTTTTAAGTAGACTAAACATTACCTCTAAATATTACAAATTCTTAAACCTGTCATCTCTTATTTTGATCTAAAATTTAATTTTAACAATTCAAAAAAAAATTTAATTTATCAATTATTGTGTAGGTTTAAAAATTATTATGTAGGTTTAAAAATTTAAAAACATTAATGAAATTTAAGAATTTTTTTATTTAACCATTAAAATTAAATTTTTGGGTTAATTATCAATTTGCTATTTATATTACTGAATAAAATTGGTCATTCATGTGAAATATATATCACATAATTGTAAAATTTTTAAAATTCAAGAAAAAATTAAAAAAATATATTTTATAGGTTTAAAAACTTTTACACTTTATAATTGTGTTGTATATATATTTTAAAAAAATTGACCTTTTTTTTGTGAGTAACCCTTAAAATTAATTTTTTTTAATTAATCTATAGGATTTAATTGTAATAAAAAAAGTTATATAATTTAATTGTAATTATGAAGGTTCAATATGAAAAAAAATTATACATGTGAAGTTCCAATTTAACTCAAAAAATTTTTTGTTTCCAACCTATAATTAGGATAAAATATTGAGAGATAATTTGAGCGTTTTGTCAATGCCTTGAATGATGGATTATATATATATATATACATAGACACAAACGCACATAGCTGTAGAAGAATGCTGGATTGAGCAGACTCGAAGCAATAAAAAAAGATGGCTACAAAACTACATTAATTAACATATGAATTAATAAGGTTCTCTGTTGTGATTCAGTTACATTGATGAAGTGACTGTCAGGAAACAGAAATTTTAAATCTATAATACATTATCAGAGGATAACGGTTTGCTGTAGGACAATTTAACATTAAACTACCAAAAATGCAATTTGTTACATGATGTGAATGCTACAATGCTGTATGTGGTCGGGCCAACTGGAGAATCCAACAACGAGATGAGGACCAGAA
The DNA here is from genome assembly GCA_947683625.1 of Mallotus nudiflorus. NCBI lineage: Eukaryota > Viridiplantae > Streptophyta > Magnoliopsida > Malpighiales > Euphorbiaceae > Mallotus > Mallotus nudiflorus. The sequence goes on from CANTUR010000388.1 coordinate 679,389, forward strand.
ATGCGTCTGAGCTAAAATCTGCCCAGATTCCAGAGTCTATTAATTAAAACATTTTAGTTGTCGGAGCAGCAAGATTCATCCATATAACACAAGAGTTGAAGATGAACTCCGGTTCTAACTGATTAAGTGCATTTAAAAAAAAAAAAATTTGTTGACACTAGTAAATTAATTTAAACATTTTCATTTTTAAATTTGATAGTCTTATAGTTATCTTTTTATATATATATAATACAAAACACACATAAAAGTCCTAATAGAACATACCTGTCACGATCCAAACCGGGGCCATGACCGGCACTAGGAAACGAAAATTATTTCGAATCCGAAACCCATAGCAAGTCTTAAAAAAATAAAAACATTCAATAAATAAAATAAATAAATAAATAAATATGCATCAGAATTTAAATCTCAAATCCATATGATAAAATAAATTTCTCATATTATGAAATAAAATATTTTAATATAACATTCAGAGACAGACCTCTCTGAATTAAAATCAACATACATAAGTACAGAGTACAACTCTCAACTGATACAAACACAACTACTGCAGTTTTTAGAGTACAATATAAAACCAAGTAAATGATTTACATAATAAAGTCGGGACGGAAGAAATCCGGCGGATAGACTTACTGCTGAGGTCTGAAGAAGAAGACTCTCCTATAAAAATATCAACTGAGGGGAGTCAGATCTCACTTAGTGAATTGTTATAATATATAGACACACATCTCCTATATGTCAAATGCAATCAATCAAATGTATATAATAAATATATATATGCAGACATGTGCATACAGAAACTGAAAATCACTTTGTATATAATATTAAAAAAAAGTATCAGTTTATGAAAGATCAAATAGAACCCTATTTAATCGCAATATCAATCAACAATAATATCATTTTAGCCATACAGGCTCACTTAATTCCAAATAAATTCACTTATCCATATGGACAGTAGACTGGCCCCAAGACACTAAGTTGACCGAGCTCCAGCAGTCTGATTGTCAGTGTGATTGGCCCCGAGATACTAAGTCAATCAAGCTCCAGCAATCACACCCTCAATCACATCACACATCAATCAAATCAAATCAATCAAACCATGATTCCACAAATAAGTTAGTAATTTAACCCTACAATCTATCGCACCAATACGTACTCGGTCCTAGTACTGCCCATTAGGTAGCATGTTCAATCGATATCCTTCATTTTAAAAATAAACCATTCAAAATGATAGAATATACCATATCTATACAAGAAATATATCTAAAATAAACTAAGTATATTTCGAGTATATATATGTCAGATAAGTTCAAATCAATCATATAATATACTAAAACATGCTAGATATATTTATTGAAGATAAAACATGCATTTATTTAGAAATATATTAAAAGTATACTAAAAATATACCTAAAGTATATTAATAATTTATGAATAAATTCAATTAAAACATGTATTTCTAAAACATACAACCCAAATGCAATATATATATAGAATAACAACTCACAGGTGTGTGCTCCTCGAGACTAGTCTGACGGGCTTGGTCTGCTAGCCTCGGTCTCAACGCAGCTAAACAAATCAAATGATCATGAAAATCAAAATACATCTAACTTGACTTCTAGAGACTTGATATAGAATTACAAAATACAGATAGACACAAATTGAAATTAGACCCGATGTCACATTTTACGAGAATTCTATAAAAAATTCGGTAGAATCTCCTCTGTAAAATGGACATCTCTCTACTAAAAAGTAGAGTCAGTCCTGCAAGAAAAATACAATTCGAATATAGAAATTCACACAACTCTCGGTTGGGATCCCGAACTACAAAATTTTCTAACCAAGGTCCACAATTCACCAAACGTCAAATAATATAATAAAATATATTAAAAATCAATAAATACCATAAATACCCTCAAAATATCAAGATATAGCATATTTAACGTTAAAACACCAAAAATAATTATTTTCCCAATAATTACTTCAACATCCCAATAATAATATAATATTATTAAAAATCCATTTTTCCAATAATTACACAATTAATAATAAAAATTCATTTTATACATCTAAATAATTTAATTTACCCCATTAATATAACAAAAAGTTATAAAAATCCATTTTATTACCAAAATAATATATAATATATTATTTGAAAACAATTTTTGAAAATTAGTTTTTAATTAGTTAAAAATAGCAAATAATTTGTAAAAATCATTTTAGCACCTCAATTAATATTAAAACCAACTAAACATAATATTTAACTAAAATTATTACAAAATTACACAATTAACCCTAATATTAACCCTAATATTAAAAAATACACATAATATACTAATATTACTAAAAAATTCAATAAAAATTATATAAATACATAAAAATTATTTTCTTAACATATAGCTCATTATTATCAACAAAAACATATAATTAACCAATAATTTCTACCAAAATATATATTTAACCTAATTTTTCAAAATTGACATAAACTAAAAATAATTATAAAAATTACATAAAAATCACAAAAATTATAAAATCAACTCTAAAATTAATAAAAATTAATAATAACACCAAAAATCATAAATTTATAATTTATATAATTAATTTACGAAAATTAACAAAATATTCAAAAATTCACAAAAATCAAAATAAATTCCAAAAATTACACAAAAATTCATGAAAGTAGATTAAGCTACTAGAATCAACATTTGTAAAGGAACTTTGTGTGAATCAACCATTAACAACCCAAAAAAAATTCGAAACCGTAATGAACTATAAACTAAAAATCCAACAAAACACACAAATGAGGAAGGTCAAGCTTAGACCGAGCTTAGATTAGTGTTTATCAGCGAGAGAGGAAGAAAACAAGACCAAAATCGTGAAGAATGGTGGCCACAATCGTGAGGAACGGAGGAGAGCTCACTCTCGGCTTCTCACTGCAACAGTTGCTTGTCGACGCCGGAGAAGAAGGAGGAGGGCGGCCGAAGGCGATTGGAAGCGGCTAGAAGGCTGGACGGTGCTCTGATGGTGAAGGAACAGACCGTGGCGCGAGGAGGAGAAGGGAGGAGCTTCGGTGTTTCGGGCGCAAAGTAGGTTGTATGCATATATGTTTGTGTTTTATGATTGTATGTATATTATATGTATATAATACTATATTATATAATTAAATAAAAATTTAATTAATAATATAATACTATATAACTTAAATCTACACCACATATATATATAACACACACACACACATATATATATACACACACATGTAAATAATATAAAACCTAATTATTATAATATATAATCATAATACCTAAAATGACAATTCAAATAAATAAAATAATTTATTAACTAAATAAATAGGAAAATTAATAAAACAATAATAGAATAAAAATGTTAAAATAATCATGCAAATCAAACAACTAAAAATATTATATTTACGTAGAAAATTTATTTAAATATAAAATAATAATAATTAATCATGAAATAGTAAAATAATAGAATTTAACTTTTAAGTTTTTATTAATACTGCATATCTTATTTTAAAATAAAATAATTTAAAAACATAGGTTATTACAGTACCCTACTATGACAACTTTGTAAAGACGTGTGAACTTATATACTTGAAAAAAATATAATATTTATCAGAGCAAAAAATGAAAAAAAAATTATTCTATTATGAACTTGGATTTTTGGTAAATTCTAAAATTAGTCAACTTTTATGTTAAAAAAAATCAAATGTAGAAGTTATATATATATATCCTCTATTTTACCATGTTCATAATTTCGCCAGCAAAAGCCGGGGTTGAATTTCAGTTTAATTAAATTGTACATTAAAAACGACAGTATCCTACCACATTTACCATAAAATACCTTTATCTGTGGGTAAATTGTTGGTAAGCAGTTTATTTTTTTTTTTTAACAACTACAAAAAATGGTCAAATCTCAGTGACAAGGGTTGCAAATAAAGTGAAATATAATGATGAGTAATATTATTTTTATTATAAGATTTTATAATAAATGCTAAGTTCATTTTAAAAAAAAAGAAAAGAATAACCAATCATATTTATTTCGGCTTGTTTTATCATTTAGTACGAAAAAATGAAAAATCTTAAATTTAAAATTTCTCCATAGTCCATTCAATAACACTAGTAGAATTATTAATTTTAATGTAAAAATTATTATGAATGTGAATGAACAATATATTGCTTGTGAATGAATAATATATTGCTTGTGAATGAACACTATATTACTTGTGAGAGAATAATATTCAAATAGTGAAAAGAAAATTTTTATATAAAGGGATTAAAATTCATTAATGAGAATGTTAAGAAGAAGAAGAAAAGATAGATTACTCTCCAAATTCTTTCAATATTATAGTTCTCCAAATTCTCTCTAAACTCTCTCTAAATTCTCTTAAAATCATTCTACTATAAAATATTTTTCTTCTAGTTAAATACTACCAAATTCAAGTTTAGTTCTATAACAAATTAAGTAATTCAATCTTTATTTCACAACACGTTATCAACACGAAGAGCTCTCGATTAAAACAATAAGGTACATATTTCTTAATATTTAATATTTATGAATATATAATTTGATTATATATTATCATGGATGACTATGCCTCCTACTAATTTATATATTTATATTTATTTCTTCAATCTACCTTTATATTAATTGTTATTTTTATTTTGTTTTACTAACTACATCATTGATGCAAATATTGCTAGAAATGGTTCTAACCTTATGGATGACTATGCCTCCTACCAAGTTATATTTATGCACATTTATTTTTTATTATTTATGTTAATGGAAGGCTATACCCCATTTTATATTAATGGATTGTTTTGCCCCATATTTATACATATCGTTATGTTAACTCACTTGCTATAAATAATCATATCAACGTTGTTTATTGATTTTACTTTATATAATTTATTTCTCAATATATTATATTAAAAAAAAAAATTCTAACGGCTATATTTTTATTACCAACGGTAATAAACGACTATATTTTTCATTATAAATAGATGAGCTATAAATTTTATTTATTCACACAAATTCATACATTTTCTCTTTCTCTCTTCACTCTAAATTGTAAACATTATTTGGTATATTTATATTTGTGTTTTGATCATGACTATTATAATAGTTTTAGGAATAATTCATATGGAAGATGATTTTCTATTTGATATAATTTTAAGTATTATTGTATCATTTTTTGTACCGCTATTATTTCTTGCAATATTCATTCATGATATAATTAATTAGTAAATTCTGATTATGTTTGATTTTTTTAGTAGTCATCAAATTTATGAATTCTAATTGAGTTATATTTTTTTATTAGTTATCATAATGACAAATCTAGCAAAGCTTGAGTTCGTTGCTCTTGACATCACGGGAAAAAATTATATGTCTTGGATTCTAGATGTAGAGATGCATCTTCAATCAATGGGGTTAATTGATACCATAAAAGAAAATAATAACACCTCATTGCAAGATAAGGCCAAGTCTATAATTTTTCTCCGTCGTCATCTTGATGAAGGATTAAAATGTGAATATTTGACTGTCAAAGATCCAAGTGTTCTTTGGAAGGATCTAAAAGACAGATATGATCATCAAAGAGATGTAATACTACCAGTAGTCACTGATGAATGAAGAACTTTACGCTTTCAAGATTTCAAAAAAGTGAGTGACTATAATTCTGCAATGTTCAGAATAGTATCACAATTAAAATTCTGTGGACAGACAGTCACAGACGAGGATATGCTGGAGAAAACTTACTCCACATTTCATGCATCAAATGTTACACTGCAACAACAATACAGGATGCAGAGATTTAAAAAATATTCTGAACTAATTTCATGCCTATTGGTAGCTGAGAAAAATAATGAACTCTTGATGAAAAATCATCAGTCCCGTCCCACTAGCACAATAGCATTTCCAGAAGCAAATGCTATAAATTATTCCAGATATAAAAATTACAATAGCCATGGACGTGGGAGAGGTAGAGGTCGTGGACGTGGAAGAGGTTAATTCTTTGATCGTGGTCGTGGAAATAAATATAATAATACTCCACAACAAACTCAGACTCAACCTCAAAAGAAGTTAAAATCAATCATCAGTGGTGTTCAAGAAAGGCCTCAACATAAGTATGAAACTGTGTGTTTCAGATGTGGTAGTAAAGGACACTGGTCACGAGTTTGTCGAACACCACCACATCTTTGCCAACTTTATAAGGCATCATTGAAAGGCAAAGAAAAGGAAATAAACTTCAATGAGCATCATACTCATGTTAATGATACAACTCATCTAGATGTTTCTGATTTTACTGACAATGGAAATTGAGACATCTATAATTTTAAGTATATTGTTATTACTTATTTGATTCTGAAGAATATGTTATTGTTATGTATGTTATTTTCAAATTAAATAAAATGTCTTACTTTACGTTTTTACCTTAATTGATTAATTTTGTGTTTATCTATTTTGAAGTTTAATATGGATTGTACTCAGCATAAAGACAATATTGGAGATCTCTGCATACCAGATAGTGGTACTACACATACTATCTTGAAAAATAGAGATTATTTCTCTGAAATAAAGCCTACAAAGGCAGTTGTAAAAACAATATCAGGTCCTGTAGATCTGATTGAAGGAATTGGAAAAGCTAAATTTATGTTACCAAATGGAATAAAGTTTATAATTGATGAAGCTTTGTTTTCACCAAAATCAACAAGAAATTTGTTGAGTTTTGATGACATATATCGAAATGGGTGTGATACCCAATCCATTACTATAAATGGTAACAAATATTTAAATATAGTTTCCTATGAATCAGGAAAAATACAAGTATTGAAAAGACTGCCAAAACTCCCTACTGGATTGCATTACATGCATATACATGTAATTGAATCAAATATGGCAGTAAAAGAAAAATCTTATGATCCTTCAATAATAAATTTATGGCATGACAGATTAAGTCATCCTGGATCAATAATGATGCGAAGGATAATTGAGAATTCACATGGGCATCCCTTGATGGGGCAAAGAATTCCTCAATCAAATGAAATTTCATGTACAACTTGTTCTCTTGGAAAATTAATCTTGAGACCTTCACCATCTAAAATTCAAAATGAATCACCTATGTTTCTTGAAAGAATTCAAGGTGATATATGTGGGCCAATTCACCCACCATGTGGACCATTCAGATATTTTATGGTATTAATTGATGCATCTAGTAGATGGTCACATGTTTATCTATTGTCAACTCGTAATGTTGCATTTGCAAGGTTGCTTGCTGAAATTATTAAATTATGAGCACAATTCCCTGATTATACAATCAAGAGGGTAAGACTTGATAATGCTGGTGAATTTACATCTCAAGCATTCAATGATTATTGTATGTCTACTGGGATCATTGTTGAGCATCCTGTTGCCCATGTACATACTCAAAATGGTTTAGCTGAATCATTGATTAAACGCCTTTAACTTATTGCTAGACCATTAATAATGAGAACAAAGCTTCCCATTTCAGTTTGGGGTCATGCAATCCTACATGCTGCTTCATTAATTCGCATCAGACCTAGTGCATATCATAAATACTCCCCACTACAATTGGCATTTGGTCAAGAGCTAAATATTTCCCATCTTAATATTTTTGGTTGTGCAGTATATGTACCCATTGCGCCACCTCAGCGCACAAAAATGGGTCCTCAATAAAGATTGGGAGTTTATGTTGGGTTTGAAACACCTTCGATTATTAGATATCTTGAACCTTTAACTGGTGATGTTTTTACAACACGTTTTGCTGATTGCCAATTTAATGAGGTTGTTTCCCAACATTAGGAAAAGTGGAGAAAGAAGGGAAAAGGGATATTTCATGGAATGAACCATCATTATTGCATCTGGATCCTCACACAAAACAATGTGAATTAGAAGTGCAAAAGATTGTGCACTTACAAGCAATTGCAAATCAATTGCCAGATGCATTTATTGATACAAAAAGAGTGACTAAATCAGCCAATGCTCCTATTCGTATTGAAATTCCAGAAATAAAACCTGAGAATAAAGACACTCATAAGTCTAAAACACGCCAGAAGCGTGGAAGACCAATTGGTTCTAAGGATAAAAATCCTCGAAAGAGAAAGGGAGTAGATAATTATATTGATAGCGAGGAAAATATCCCTGAAGAAATAAAAAATAAAGAAAGTCATGAAACATTGTCATATACTGTTATATGTGAAATCATAAATGACAAAGATGATCCTGAACCAAAATCAGTCATGGAATGTCAAAATAGGCATGATTGGATAAAATGGAAATATGCTATGAAGGCTGAATTGGACTCACTAAACAAACAAAATGTTTTTGGGCCAATTATTCCTATGCCTAAAACTGTGAAACCTGTAGGATACAAGTGGGTCTTTGTACGAAAGAGAAATGAGAAAAATGAAATAATAAGGTACAAAGCTAGACTTATAGCTCAATGTTTTTCACAAAGGCTAGGAATTGATTATGATGAAACGTATTCTCCTGTTATGGATGCAATTACGTTCAGGTATCTGATTAGCCTAGTAGTTTCTAAGAAATTAGAAATGCATCTTATGGATGTTGTGACTACTTATTTGTATGGATCACTTGATAGTGACATTTATATGAAAATCCCTGAAGGATTTAAAATGCCTGAAGCATTAAGTACAAAACCCAAAGAAATGTATTCGATCAAGCTCCAGAGATCTTTATATGGGTTAAAACAGTATGGGCGCATGTGGTATAATCGTTTAAGCGATTATTTGATTAATAAAGGATATGTGAGTAATATTATCTGCCCATGTGTTTTTATTAAGAAAACAATATCCGGATTTATGATTATAGCTGTATATGTTGATGATTTGAATATCATTGGAACAGAAAATGAGATCCATGAAGCAACAGTATACTTAAAGGAAGAATTTGAAATGAAAGATCTTGGAAAAACCAAGTATTGCCTTGGTTTACAAATTGAGCAAATGCACAATGGGATATTCGTGCATCAATCAAATTACACAGAAAAGATCTTGAAACGCTTTAATATGGATAAAGCAAATCCTTTAAGTACTCTAATGGTCGTTAGATCACTCAATATTGATACTGATCCATTTAGACCCTGTGAAGAAAATGAATAAATTCTTGGTCCTGAATTTCAATATCTCAGTGCCATTGGAGCTCTAATGTATCTTGCTAATTGTACTAGACCTGACATTTCTTTTGCAGTCAATTTATTAGCAAGGTTCAGTTCAGCTCCAATAAAAAGGCATTGGAAAGGGGTTAAACATATACTTCGATACCTTCGAGGAAATGTTGATTTGGGTTTATTTTATTCTAACAATTCAAAACAAGAATTGATTGGTTATGTAGATGCAGGGCATTTATCTGATCCTCATAAAGCGAAATCTCAAACAGGCTATGTGTTCACAAATAATGGAAGTGCAATTTCTTGGCGTTCCCAAAAATAAACGCTTGTCACTACTTCCTCAAATCATTCTGAAATTATTGCACTACATGAAGCAAGTAGAGAGTGTGTGTGGCTTAGATCAATGACACATCATATTGAAGAATCTTGTGGTTTTCCAGTCAACAAAAGTCCAACAATTTTATATGAAGATAATGCAGCATGCATTGCACAATTAAGGGAAGGATATATCAAAAGTGATAGAACCAAACATATACCTCCAAGATTCTTTTCATACACTCAAGAGCTAATAAAAGACAATCATATAGATATCAAGTATATTCCGTCTAGCCAGAATTCAGCTGATCTTTTCATAAAGGCACTTCCAACTACAATCTTTAGAAAGCACGTTCACAATATTGGAATGCGACATCTGCATACTATGTGAAGGAAGATTATACATATCAATTTGAGGGGGAGAAAATCATGCAATGTACTCTTTTTCCTTAAGCTAAAGTTTTTCCCACTGGGTTTTATTTAGCAAGGTTTTAACGAGGCAGTTGCAAAATATTGTCATTCAAGGGGGAGTATTATGAATGTGAATGAACAATATATTGCTTGTGAATGAACAATATATTACTTGTGAGAGAATAATATTCAAATAGTGAAAAGAAAATCTCTATATAAAGGGATTGAAATTCATTAATGAGAATGTTAAGAAGAAGAAGAAAAGATAGATTACTCTCCAAATTCTTTCAATATTATAGTTCTCCAAATTCTCTCTAAACTCTCTCTAAATTCTCTTAAAATCATTCAATTATAAAATATTTTTCTTCTAGTTAAATACTACTAAATTCAAGTTTAGTTCTATAACAAATTAAGTAATTCAATCTTTATTTCACAACAAAAATAATTTTTTTCATAATTTATAGAAATGGGGATCTTCGCTTTTTGTAACAAGTAGACCCACGAAAATATATATATATATATATTGGTATGGCAAACTGGAGAGCCGAAAATGAAGACTGCTTAATTTCAGTCTACACCAGCAAGCTTTTTTTTTTTTTTAATAAATTCAAAACATAATTATGATTTCTATAAATAATTTTCAAATTTTGATAAAATTAATTTCAATACTTATTTGAAATTTTAACTAACGTAGCACAACGTGCACTTTAGTTAATTTTTTTTTTTTAAAAAATGCACATATGATAATTAAAGTAAGTTTTTTAAAAAGACCGTTTGTGTCTTTTAAATTTTAACTAGAAAAAAAATTATAATAATTTGTCAAAGTGAGACATTTTTTTTTATCAAATTATAAAAATTAAAATAAATTCAAAATCGTTATGATCTTTAATATATATCAATGGGCTTATAAAGTAATATTACATAGGTAGAACAAGTTGCCCCGGGGGACAATAGTGGCCACTGCCGCCCACAGCAAATTAAAATTTAATATTTTCCATTAAAATCTCTCTTTTTTTTTTTTGAATCCCGTTAAAATCTCTCTAAATTTATTTTATATCCCTATTAATATTCTGTGCATTTTACAATTTTGACAAATTAATTGATATGGTTAGACGGTGTTATATATATATATATATTTTCCATCTCAATAAGTTAAAAGTCATGTCAGTATATGTTAGCAGATGCTTATCTGGTGTGATTATTGGAGCATGTGAATGGATATGCTAAAAGCTTACAGAAATGCAATTCTACTATTTTTTAAAACCATAGTACTTTTTTCTTTTCTATATGTAACTCTGGTACGTAATTTGTTGAATGCAAAATTCAGTTCCATAAGGAAGAGCACAAAAACTCAATTTCTGAACAATCCGTATTAAAAATTTATTAAATTTTAATTAATCCAGTTTGATCAGAACCATAAAAATAGTAAAACTCTTTTAATAAATAATTTAATAAGTTGCACGAAAAATTTTGGTCGTATTTAAAGTAGACATTAACATTGAATCTCTCTCTCTCTCTCTCTCTCTATATATATATATATATATATATATATATATATATATATATATATATATATATATATACACATGCACACATTTGTACCTATATAAGAAGTGGCGACCACTTATTGAACGAAACAAAAATTGTATACCATATCCGTCGCATTCTGCTTTTTATCCTTATTAGATGTGAACAAGTGAAGACTCATGATTTCGAGATACATGTATATCATGCTATATTTGTATATACATGTTGGGATAAATGTCATTATCTACCCGTCTATCCATCAATTGCAATCAAAATAACATTATAGTTTTGCATAAATGCTGACATTGTGATCTCTTGGAATTGTTGTTCACTAATAATTGAGACAGCTCTGAATTGTATTGATTGATGTAACTTAAAAATATATACATGTAGTGATACACGAAGATAATGACAGTGCAATAAAAGTAAGTTATAAAAGTATATCAGTACATTAAATTATTAAGATGATTAAGTAATTGATTGATGTTGATCCTTTTCACCCTCCCGCAAGTTGAATGATGGGGGAAGGACATTCAAGTTGTTTCGTAGCATCTGAAATCTATTTTTGGACAATGGTTTGGTGAGATAATCAACTATTTGATCATCAGTTGATATGTAGTGAATTTGAAGCTCATGTCTGAAGACTTTGTCATACACAAAATGGTAGTCTATCTTGAGATGTTTTGATCAAGAGTGGAACACTGACATGTTGGTGAGATAAGTCGTTGAAAGATTATCACACCAAAGGGTCGGTGTGGACAACCAAGCTCGTGGAGGAGTGATTGAAGCCATGTAATCTCCTAGATAGCAGTAGCGAGCGCTCGGTATTATGCTTCTATTAAAGATCGGGTGACACATCACTATTTTTGTGAACTCTAGCAAATTAAGTTTGGTCCAACATAAATGGCGTATCCTGTTGTGGACTTCTGATCGTTAAAAGAGCTAGCCCAACCCTGAATCACTATAGGTTGAAATAGCGACAAACTTAGATTTTTGAAGCAGAATTCCATGATGAATAGTGGCTTGAAGGTACTGAAGGATCCTTTTCATTATTGTCCAGTGTTCATCAATGGGTGAATGCATGAATTGTGCCACTGTATTTACAGTAAAGGAGATGTCCAGACTTGTGAAAAAAAAAGAAATTGTAAACTACATACAATGCTTCGGTATTGAGTTGCATCTTAATAGATTTGCCCTTTGTGAATGGAAAGAGCATTAGAAGAACAAGGAGTAGAAATTCCATTTGTTGTACTCATATCTGCCTTTAACAAGAGATCGATAATGTACTTTGTTTATGTAAGAAGCAATTTGGTGTCAAGAAATTTGGCTTCAATCTCGAGGAAGTGGTGTAGAATTCCAAGATCTTTAATGGCAAATTATTTGTCAAGATGATGAATAATGTCAAAAGTGAATTTTGGCAAAGAACTTGTGATCACTATGTCATCAACGTAGATGGGACAAAAAGAAGTAATGCCATGAGAATTTTAGAAGTATAATGAACTGTCTATTTTGGAACCTTAAAACCTAAGTTGTTGTAAAGCATGAGTTAAGCATTTGTATCATTGCAAGAGAGCTTGCTTTAAGCCATAGAGCGAGCACTTCAACTTACATAAGTAATTAGGAAATTGAGGATCAATGAAACTTAGAGGTTGTTGCATGTAAATGTCTTCATCAATGGTGCCATGTAGAAAAGTATTAGAAATATTTAGTTATTTGATTTCCCAATTGTTTCCTAATGCCAATGATAAAATAAGTCGAATTGTACATGACTTGATAATTGGACTATAGGTATCATTAAAATCAACACCCAAACATTGATTATAGCCCTTGGCCATAAGCCTAGCTTTATATCAATCAATCTTACCTTGAGGAGTGTATTTAATGCAATAAACCCAATTGTAGTCGATTACATTAAGCTTGTCATCTAGTGCAACAAGGTTCCATGTTTGGTTAGTTTTAAGAGCATAGAATTCTACCTCTAATGCTTGACGCAATTAGATGGATTTGGATGCTTATTTATATGTGGTGGGTTTGTAGGAGTGGTAGTGGTGAGAAAGGTTTTAGGTTTCAAATTACCAGTTTGTGACTTCGTAATCATATTGTGTTGGCGGGTATGTTGGTTGGTTTGTTGATCAATTTAAACAGTGGAGTCAGAGTTGGTAGAGGGTTCAGAAGTATTTATTTGTGGATGAAAATTGGGTTATATTGGTGATAAGGACGTTATGGGTTGAGGTGTTATTATAGAAGAGGGTTGGTGTAAGTTAGGAATTATTAGCAGTGGTAGAGTTGGAAGTGTAATGGGAATTGATGGAGAAGTATGATGTATAGGGAAAGAGTTCAGACTGAAGGGAGTTCTAATGGAGAGTGGACTCCATATGCTTTCATCCTTGAAGGGAAACATCTGCTCATAAAAAATAATGTGCCATAAGACAATGATTTTTTGAGTAATATAATTAAGATAATAATAACCCTTATGCAATTTACTGTAACCCAAAAAACTACTCTTTGATGATCGAGGTGCTAATTTGTGCTTGGATTATGGGCATAGCCAAGGGTAACTTAGACAACAAAAAATTCTTAAAGAAAGATAGTTAGGTGAATTGTGAAAAAGTTTATGCTATGGTGTGGTATTATAAAGGGTTGGAGTTAGTAAATGGTTGATGACATATATGGTTGTCTTAAAAGCAAAAGGCCAATATTTTAATAGTATAGAGGAGTGGTTTAGTAAGGAAAGGCCAGTTTAAACAATGTGCCTATGTTTGCGCTTAGCGTAATAATTTTATTGAGGTATGTATGGGTAGGAGCTACATTGAGTTATGCCATGTTCAGTCAAGTATGGAGTTAGACTTTGATATTCTCCACCCTAATCTGCTTGAAAAATTTTAATGGATCTATTGAAGAATTTTTTGACAATATGTCAAAATTTAATAAATGCATTCAATACTTTAAATTTATGGGTAAGAAAATATACCCAAGAATATTTAATATAATGATCACAGAATAACACATAAAAATATTTTCCATCATGAGAGGGAACTAGGGAAGGTCCCTATAAATCGGAACAAATAAGTTCTAAAGGATGAGAAATAGTATAAGATAAAGGAGAAAAAGGCAAACAATGACTTTTCTTAATGGAACAAGCATGAGACAAAGAAAAAACTTTATTCAATGACTTTATTTGTGATTTTGACAAAATTTGTCGAACAATTTTTAATGAAGCATAAGCAAGATGAGCATGCCATGTTAAAAGCGAACGAAGAAGAGCTTGTTTTGAAAATGGTGAAGGAATAGGTATCATGTCCAGAGAGTAGAGTCCATGTTTATTCTAGCATGTAAGCAGTAAATTCCTCATGGGGATATCCTTAATTTCATAATGGGAAGGAAAAGATTAAACAACAAGATGAGCATGCCATGCTAAAAGTGAACAAAGAAGAGCTTGTTCTGAAGATGGTGAAGGAATAGGCATCATGTCCAGAGAGTAGAGTCCATTTTTATTCTGGCATGTAAGCAACAAATTCCTCATAGGGATATCCTTGATTTCATAATGGGAAGGAAAAAATTCAATAGAAACTTTATTAGTACTAGTGAACGTGGAAATAGAAAGTAAATTATTGCAAATATTAGGAATATAAAGAATATTATTAAGAGAAAAATAATTATTTCTTGTTTGATAGAAAGAAGAACCAATGTGTAAAATAGGAAGGGTTTTACCATCTTTAATTATGATGTTATCAGGACCTTAATAGTCCTTTTTAGTACTAAAATTATCACAGTCTAGTGTTAAGTGATGAGTAGCACCAGAGTCCATAATCCACTACTGTGATAAGGAAGAGAAAAAAGAGGCTAAGTTTGTGGATGGTCTAGGGTTAGGAGACTAGTTAGAGGTGTTGAGTTTAAGTAAAGAGTAATTTTTGGCAAGATGACCAATTTTTTGACAATTATGGCATCAACAAGAAGCAGGCGAGACAGGTGAGTAACTTGAATTGTGTGAACTATAGGTTGAGGTAGATGGCTTAGTGGAAAACTCACGGTTAGAGTTATGAAGGGACCTCGGCCACTTCCTCTATTTGGTCAACCTCCATGACCTCTAGTGGGAGAATATGTAAAAAAGGCATAAGCTGTGGGGAGAAAAGGCTCTCTTCATTTAGCTTTAGCTTGCAAATTGATTTCTTCATTAAGAAGGAGACCATAAAGATTGCAAAAGTGACTGTATAGGAATGGTTCTCTAGTGAATGGATGAATGGATAGTAATCAATGCTAAGTCCGTTAGTAAGTAAATAAATTAAATCATCATCACTGACTAAATTTTATAAAGCACTAAGTTGATATGCCTTGGTTTTAGCTCATTGTATATAGGTTGAGATAGATTCAAATGTGTCCTTTTGAAGCTTGAAGAATGAAAACTTTATGGTTGATTTGAAGCTTAATTTGAGCTTTTAAGACGAAAGCATAGGTGTGGGCTAACCTATCCTAGGTGTCTTTGGCATTAATAGCTCCAATAATTTATGGAATACAACTCTTAGTGATAGAGCCGATGATCTAGCTCAAGATTAATTGCTCTTATCAAAACCATGCTTTAAATTGAGGGTTGATCTGATTGGTTTCTATTCTTTGTAGAGGAGCCAGGGAGCATCCATTAACATGCTTAGTGAGATTGTAGCTATGAAGCAATGGCATGATTTGCACTTGCTATAGCAGGTAGTTCATTAAGTTTAGCTTGATTGGTAAGTGGGTAGAGATGTTAGGAGGAGAAGAAGCTTGTAAGGTAGAGGAATTAGAGTTGGCAAGAACTAGAGAATAATTGGTTGAGCTTTCAATAACCACTGGAAAATTTCAGGATGTGAAATTGATTTGGGGCTCTGATACCATGAAACAACCCTGAATTGTATTGATTAATGTAACTTACAATTATATACATGTGGTGATACACGAAGATAATGACAGTATAACAACATGAAGTTATAAAAGTATATCAGTATATCAGGTTGTTAAGATGATTAAGTAACTGATTAATGTTGATCCTTGTTAATAATCATTCGTGCATTAGTGCTATTCTAAAATCTAAATTTGGAAAATATTAGATTCTTTTTTTTTTACCTCACCCATTTACTATGGAATAATTCAAACTCTACATTTTGAAATATCTCACTTAATTATTTTCTCTTTTTTTAGATCTAATGACTATTTTCATGTCACATTGAGAAGAACGCAAAGGAGAGTGAGATTTTAAACTTAAACCCTTAATTTATATATGTCAAGCGCCTTAACCGTTAGGCTATATAAGAATGACACCACTCGAGATCTCACTAAGAGGAAGTATTGAAACTATAAATAGAGAAAGAATTTGTATTTCCAAATGTTTTTTAATTATATAAGAATAACTAATATTTATACAAAAAACCTAAGACTAGAAAAGGAAAGGAAATCTGTTAAATACTATGATATAAAAAATCTACTTATTTACATCCTAGAATCAAGGCCATTGATGACTTGATTCCTATAATCACGTTAATTCCTCTAATCATGTTAACACCCCTTTTAAACTTAAGATGGTATAATGGATACCAGCTTGAGTTTTCTCTTAGTAAATCTTGAAAACGAGCGGGAAGATGTGCTTTGGTGAATATATCAGCCGTTTGATCCATAGAAGAGATTAGAATTAAATGTATGGTGCTTTAAGTAGCATGATGGCATACTAAATGACAATCGACATTAATATATTTAGTACACTCATGAAAAATGTCATTATGGGAGATATATATAGCATTGGTATTATCACAATGAAACATAATAGTAGAAGAATCTGTAATACACATATCAGTTAATAACCATCATAGCTAAATCACCAGCCCAGTCAACATCAGAGTAACCAAATAAGACTAAAGAGGAATGAGAAGAGAAATGTAAACCATGAAAAAAAGTTCCTTTAATATATCGAAGGATCTGAAGTTTTGTAGAAAAATGTGAGGAGCAAGGGGTATACATGAACTGACTGACCAAATGAACAACATATGAGATATCAGGTCGAGTAATAATAAGGTAAATAAGACTACCAAAAAACTGTCGATATAAAGTAGGATCATCAAGAGGAGTGGCATCTAGAGGAGCAAGCTTGTAATTGAGTTCCAAAGGAGTTGATACAGTTTTACCATCATTAATGCCAGCTTGATAAAGTAGATTATATGCATACTTAGCTTAAGAGTGATAATAGCCTTTATAATGATGAGAAACTTCAAGACCCAAAAAATAGCTAAGGTTGCCAAGATTCTTCATTTTAAAATGTTGACTGAGATAATGTTGGAGATCTGAGATACCAGATGCATCATTACTTGTGATTATCATATCATTAACATAAAGTAGCAGAAGTATAATACCATGGTCAGTTCAATGAATGAATAAAGTAGAATCATGTGGACTAGAGACAAAGCCAAAATGGGTAAGAGTAGAACTAAATTTGGCAAACCAGGCCCATGGAGCTTGTTTTAACCCATACAGTGCTTGTCGAAGCTTACAGACCTTATAAGGAGAATGATAATCAAAGAGAGGATGCATATAAAACTCTTTTGACAAATCACCATGGAGAAATGCATTTATGACATTCATCTGGAAAAGCTACCATTTTTTAATAAAATAATAGCCAATAGACTGTGGATAAATGTTAATCGAGCCATTGGAGTAAAGGTTTCTTTATAGTCTATACCATATTCATGAGTATAACCTTTGGCTACTAAGCAAGCTTTATAACACTCAATTGACCCATCAGAACAAGTCTTGATTTTATAAATCCATTTGCAACCAATAGGGGTCTTGTTAGGAGAAAGATCAACTAAGTCCCAAGTATGAGTTTTCTTTAAAGCCTGAAATTCTTTAGTCATAGTTTGCTGCTAAGAGGGTTAGTGCTATCTTTATGACAAGAGCGAGGCTCATGAAGGGTTATAATAGTAGAATAATAATGAAAATCAGTGAGGTAATGAGGAGTTCCTCTTACTCGAGTGGAACGACGAAGAGGGGTGTCAGGGGAAGATGGAGGTACAGGTGCTGGATTAATAGTTGGAGTAGATTCAATAGGAACAGGTGAGGAAGGTCTATTATTGAGCGTATCAGAATCACCTATATCAAAACTTGGAAATAACTCAATTAAGGAATCAATAAAGAATAGAGAGGCAGTATTGACAGAGTGGTGAAATTTAGAAAGAGATGAGAACATGGTATTTTCCCAAAAGGAAACATGTCGAGAAATGCATAATTTATTAGAAATAGGATCCCAACAATGATACCCTTTGTGTTTAGTCCCATACATGAGAAAACAATATAAATGAGCACGAGGTTCTAATTTTGTATATTCATAGGGTTATAAAAGAATAAAACATACACAACTAAAAGGTTTAAGGATGGAATAGTCAGGAGGCTTACCAAACAATTTTCAAGGGGGGATAAATTTTGGAGAATTAAGGCAGGAACTCTATTAATGCTATATACAGCAGTAAAAGCTATTTCTCCATAAAATTTTTCTGGACATGAGGTAGAAAGAAAAATGGTCATGAACAGAATCAAGAATATGATGATGTTTACGTTCAGCTAGTCCATTCTGTTGGGAAGCATGAGGATAGGAATGTTGAACCATAGTACCTTATTGACTAAGAAATTGAAGTAAAGAAGAATCACGATATTCCATAGCATTATCTGTTCAAAGAACTTTAATAATAGAAGAAAATTGAGTT
This sequence comes from Mallotus nudiflorus, assembly GCA_947683625.1. Lineage (NCBI taxonomy): Eukaryota > Viridiplantae > Streptophyta > Magnoliopsida > Malpighiales > Euphorbiaceae > Mallotus > Mallotus nudiflorus. The sequence continues at coordinate 698,532 of CANTUR010000388.1, forward strand.
TTTATTATTTTAGCAAATGAAATATAAATTTTATTGTAACTTAGATTGATGTTTCAGAAAATATATCCAAGTACAACGAGAATAATCATCAATAAATAATGCAAAATAATGAAAACCATTAATAAAAAAAATAAGGGATGGACCTTAAATGTTAGAATGAATTAGGCCAAAAGGACTATCTGAAATAGAATCATTATTATTAAAAGACAATGCAGTTTGTTTTGCAAGTTGACAATGTAAATAACTAAATGACTCAAACTTTGTAGATCCTAACAACCCATAAGAAATTAAAGGTTGAATTTTACTAGCAGAGGCATGACCAAGACGGAGATGCCATTGGTGAATAGAAGATTGGTAGTTATAACAGCAATAGACATAAGTTTTTTAGGAAGATGAAGAAATGTAAGTGTAAATAATCAACCCACCCTGTGACCCTTCCTAAGAATCTGCCCCATTTATGATTCCTATACATGACAACCAGAAAGAGAAAAGTTAACATCTAGTCCTTTTTCACATAATTAAGCAACAAAGATAAAATTAAGGGCCAAGTTAGGGATATAGTAAGTTTTAGGGAGACTAAGATTATAGGCAGCTGCGTGACTATTGTGAGTGATATTCATTTAACTACCATTAGTAGTATGGATTGGTAGTAAGAAATATGCAAATTTGGTGGAAGATAAAAGTTTAATATTAGTAGTCATATGGTTATAACATACAAATTCAAAAAAACAAGGAGAGTTACTCGGGGTGACAGACATGGCAGTAGAAAAATTGGAAGAGATAACTTGTTTAAGTAGTGCCTTAATATCACTCATAGTGATAGCAATAGAACCTTAGTGGTGGTAATAAAACCTTTAGTGATGGTAGTAGAACCTTTAGTGGTGGCAGCAGCAGTGACAGAGGTAAATCCAAGCTTCGAGACATTCTTGGGTTTAGAGATCTCACCTTTTGGTCTTGGAGGGTGAGTTGGGCAATTCTCAAGAATATGGCTAAGATTATGACAATATTTGCATTCTACAGTAGGAAAATTAGCAAAGCATAACCAATTTGATTATAATTCTTACATATGTGATTGCTAGATTTCTTATATGAGGGGCAATTAATTGCAAGAGCAATTTCAAAATTCAGAGGTTTGTCAAGGTTAAGGCAAATCTCTTCGAAAATAAGTTCTTGTATAGTTATATCTAATGTGGGAAGAGGATGTCGATGTGTTAGAGAGGCTTGAATTGCTTCATATTCTAGTTGAAGAGCCATGAGAACCTGAATAAGATGAAGATGATCTTCATTCATTTTTTCATAAGAGAGTTTATGCCAAATCAATTGGATCTGAGCATAAAAATCAGTCACGGAATAACTAGATTCTTATTTAAGATTATGAAGAGTAGTACATAACTAAAAAAAGTAAGCAAGTCTAGTGGTTTGATATTGTTTGGTTAAGAAATCCCGAATTTCTTTTGCAGTGTCATAATCATCAAATTGGATGTGAATAGATGGAATAGAGGTATTATAAAACCACGTAATAATCTAATGATTTTTACTGTCCCAATTTTAAGGACAGTTAGCAAATTTGACATCAGTTTTATCTTGTTGTTTGGTTGGCTTAGTTATATCTCTAGTAACAATATGCCAAAGCTTATGACCTATCAAGAAACTTTTCATTCATTGGATCTATAAATTATATTTAGAGCCCATCAAAACCGTTTCAATAGGTTTTGTAATATCAGATTTCTCCATTTAGAAGTGGAGAGTACCAAAAAAAATTCAATGCCAAAAGAATAAAAACCTTACAGAAAAAATATAGAGTTCTTGGTGAGTTGTAGGTCTTGAAGAGAAAAATTACATAAAAAAAAAAAGAACCAAAGAGCCAAGAACCAGAAAATATACAGAAAACAAGCCAAAAATCTCAGTTTCAGTCTCGTGTTCTTTTAGAATTACTTTATGAATTACTATTTTGTCCTCTATTTACATGCAATTTCATAAAAACTCTTAAAACACAATCAACTCCAGGCAAACTAGTCATGAAATATACAAGTAAATAATGCATTCATCATAATCCCTAGGTTAGTCTAATCTACATTAATTTTAATTAAATGAGCTAAATCTACATATTTTAATTTATAGGTGAGCCTAAAGACTAATGAGCCTAATTCTTATTTAATTTTAATTAAGTGAGCCTAAGTCTATTTATTTTAATTCTAAAAATGGACCTAAATCTATAAATTATGAAGTATTTAATTAGTGAGTCTAATTCTACATTCTTAATTTTAAAATGATCTTAAATTTATAATTTATGGAAAAGACTTAAATTAAATGAGCTAAATCTAAATTAATTAAATTAAATTAGGTGAGCCTATGTCTAATTAACTGAGTGGGCCTAAATTATCTCTACCCTAATTTCTAATTAATTATGGACTTAAAATGCATTTTAATTAATTAAACCTAAAACCCTAAATTTAAATGGGTTAAAACCTAATGTGGGCCTAAAGCTCAAAACACTTAAACACAAGTAAACAAGCCCAAAAATAATAAAAAATACCAAAATAAATAAATAAAAGATCAAATAATTAATTAAATCTATTGCAAAACCCTAATTTAATTAAAATGACCATAAACAATAAAATAAAATAATCAATCAAGCAAAACTAATTTTACCCACTTAAATCTAATTCAATTTTAATTAAACAACCTAAGGATTTTTATAACCATTAATTTTAATTAATTACCCAATTAAAACCTTAATTTTACTAACTGATTAATTAAAACAAAACATCCAATCGCACACATACAAAATTTCATTATTCCCACTATTGGGACTATTACAACATACTAATGAGAAATAATAAAAAAAGAAAAGAAAATTAATACAACCCAAAATAAATAAAAAAAATAAAAGAATGATAAACAAAACTAAATAAAAACCCTAGAAGTTAGGTTTAGCTACACGGTTCCATCCATGTTATTTTATGGATTTTTATAGATTCAATTCTCCAAATATGATCATTATATGATCTCCTCCATAATCACCATTATAAAAGGGTAAAACAATGATTAGTGAATAAAATTACAATAAAAAAATAAGTAAAATTGAAATTTAATAAAAATCAAAATCATAACAAAAGAAGAAAAATAAAAGAAAATATGGAGAAGATAATGCTTATGGATGCTTTTGGTTGGCTCTTCAGACTAGTAAAATCACCGTTTATTTGTTGAATAAATTTTCAAAAACTTGTTATTCTCTCCTAAAAAAAAACCTCTTGCTCCTTACTTTCAAGATGAAATAACTAAGAATATTTTTTGTACGTGCAGAAAAGAAATAAAAGAGAGAGCTTATGAGAATTTTTTTCCCTTAAGGAGCCTAAACCCTCCTTTTATAAGGAGAAAAACAAAAACCCTAAGTTCTACATATTAACAGTTCCAAATTTAAAGCAACTTATTTCTTGAAGAGTTCCAATTTTCAAAGAAATTTATTTTGTGCAGATGTAGATAAATCCCAAAAAAAATTTTAAACCAATCAAAACTCAGGAAAATATTTTTTATTTTCTGTAAAAAAATGCAAAAAACAAACGAAAAACACGTAATTCAGATCGAAATTGCGTAATTCCAATAAAAATTACAAAATTCATATCAGAATTCTATAATTTTGATTTTTTTAACTTTTAATTATAAAAAGACCCTTAAAAGAAATTAAAATTTTCAATTAGGTTTTAAAAAGGTATTACAATTAAGTCCTTAAAAAATAATGAAACTCTTTTTGAAAATGTATTTGAACTTTTGAGGTTTCAAACTTCAAGTGTTGAAGACCTACTTATAACATTTTCATCATTGGAGTCCTTTGTCGCATCCATATTTTATTATCCTGAAATTGGGTGTTTACAGTTGCCATCCTTTGTCACTATTTGCTTGATAAATTGCGGCAAAGTAAATAAACACACGATTTCTTTTGAACAAAATTTGGGTACTTACCTGTGCTCCTTAAGACTTTGATCGTCGGTTCACGATAAATGCTTATGTTGCCATACAACACTAGGCATAAACTTGAAACACCTGAGGAAACACTCTACTCGAACGTATAGCATTAATTTGGATGGATGCATCACACTCTGTTGTGTGATGTTGACTATACTCAGACATATAGTCTAAATGGAAGGATGCATTGCACTCAGTCACATTATGTCGACTATACTTGGATGTATAGTCTAAATGGAAGGATGCATTGTACTTGGTTATACAATGTCGACTATACTCAGACATATTGTCTAAATGGAAGGATGCATTGTACTCGGTCGTACAATGTTGACTACACTTGGTCGTATAGTCTGATTTGAAATGATACATCACACTCGGTCGTACAATGCTGACTACACTTGGTTGTATAGTCTGATGGAATTGATACATTGCACTCATTCATACAATGCTAACTACACTTGGTTATATAGTTTGATTCTTTTATTTTGACAATTTAATAATTAAGGAATTATCAAATAAATGTAGCTTCCCAATTTAGGACTAAATTGCAAGAAAAGCTTTGGACTTGTAAGCAAATAAAGTTAAGGGATTAAAGTGGACATTTTCCACCTTAATATATACCTTGCTTTTGTCGATTCATTTCCTGTCTCTTTCATTCTCTTTTCTTTTCTTTTCCTTTCTCTTGATTTTGAAATCTTGCTTCTTTAAATATTCTTTCATTTGATCTCTAACTTGGGATTCGTCTGATCCTATGGCTCACCCAGGATGCAGGCTATATAGGAGCAGTTCCAGATAGTCAAATCCAGTCATATGTTAACTAAATTTCCCTCAAAATAATTTGGGGCCCAATGAAGGGGAAAAGGTGCTCCCTTTGACTTGCTTGTACCTTCACAGATGCTCACAGGCTGGTGATGAGGTAAATTTCTCTTTTGTCTTTAACTCTGCAATAAATATATTTCTGTTAACACATTAACATATTTATGCATGCAATTATATAACATTTTGTATACAAATTAAACAAAATTGTCAATTTTGAAACAAAATTTTACAAAATTGGTTTTAACATGCGAGAGGACTTAACAAAATTTAAACAGATTTCTGAATTTCTAGTAAAAAATCTGAATTTTGTATCAGGATTTTTGGATTTTCAATCAAAAATCTAGAAATACTGATCGAAAATCTAGATTTCTAATCGAAAATCTAGAAATTCGATTGGAAATCTAGATTTTTGATCGAAAATCTAGTTTTCTGATCTCTTTTTTTTTTTAAAAAAATAGAAATGAAAATAAATAAAAATTAAAATTTAGTAAGGAAAGTAATCATGTCATTTTCTGAATTTTATTCAGAAACCACTGAAATTCTCAAGTTACTTTCACTTGGCTCGAGAACTCTTTCATGATTTATCGGGAGAGGTAGTACAACACATTTGTGCATCTAGCTTCTAACACTTTATTATTGCCCTATCGACTGCTTGAGGTAGGTCAGATCACTATTCTCTTTTTGCCTTTATAGAGAGGTGGATGGATGCTACTTACACCTTCCACACGCGAGTGGGGTGAGCAGACTATTTCTCCTATGAGCTTTTCTATTGTCATTGGGATCACCTTTAAAGGTACCCATATTCTTTTTTATATCCATTACTGTACTCTTCTTAAGGATGCCAGGAGTCATTATGTTCATGACTTGCTTGGGTTTGTTTTAACATGGAAGAATTAGAAAAATGTGCTTCTTTCTTCTTTTGTTTAGGGTTTTAAGAGTTACCCACTACCACACCTTGTTAGATCCTTCAGAAGGCAAGATGCTTCTTATTAATACTATTAGGCATAACCCTCTTCTATGAGACTGGTCATGAGGTTAGCATTGCACTTCTTGGTCCCCTTCAGGATCTTGCTAGAGTAGCTACCTTCGATTGGGGATCCACAGCTCTTGCCTATCTTTGCTATAGAATAGATACTGTCTATAGAGGTGCTGTGATGATGTGTAGCTTTTAGCACATTTTGCATGTATGCCTCTTCTATTTCTTCTACTCCTTTTTAATTTTTGCTCTTTTACAACTCTCTTTCACTTAACTATCTTTTTCTTTTTAGATTTGGGGCATTGAGATAGGGCTGATTCAAGGCTTTAATGCTATTAGCTCTGACAGGAGTCTTTCATTAATGCAAAGTGTCACGACCCAAAACAGGGGCCATGACCGGCGTTAGGGAACGGGAATTCTTTCGAATCCGGAACTCGTAGCAAGCCTAAAAATAAAATAAAACATGCAATAGTAACAATAACAATGATATATATGTGCAGTGGAAATAAAAATCTTAAATATCATAATAACATTTTCATCACTGGATTTAAATCAAATCTCATCACATATATAAAGTCTCTTTAATACAAATCCAGTTTCAATATAATACATCTCTTTAAAATAAAATACATGAAATCCAATACTTTAATTCACAACTACTGCAGTGTCTAGATCATAAAAATAAGACTCAAGTAAGTAATTTACACAAAGAAGCCGGGGCGGAAGAAATCCGGTGTATCGACCTGCTACTGAGGTCTGAAGAAGTTGACTCTCCTGAAAAATAGTCAACGGAGGGGAGTCAGACCTCACTGAGTGAATTACTATAATATATATACATACACACTAAATGACAATGCATACAGTCAATAATACATATTTAATATGTATATATACAGGAAAATTCACATAGATGCAGAAAAATCATTTCTATATATTTTATTGAAAATCCCAGTTTATGAAGGATCACATAGAACCCTAGAATATCGCAACCTCGGAAATAGTGTTAGACAACACTCTAGCCATACGGGCTTACTTAATCCAAATATATCCACTTAATCCATTTAGACAGTAGATTGGCCCTGAGACACTAAGTCAACCGAGCTCCAGCAGTTTGACTGCCAGTGTGATTGGCCCCGAGACACATGGTCAACCGAGCTCCAGCAATCACACCTCCAAACCATATCTCACACATGTCAATAATCACATCTAATCAATATCCACAAATGGTTAGTAATATAGCCTAAATGCTATAGGCGCACCGGTACGTACTCGGTCCTAGTGTTGCCCACTGGGTAGCACGTTCTATCGATATCCTTCATCATTAAATATAAAACATTCATTCACAAAAATAAATGATGCATGAATGTAAATGAAATAACAATATAACCCATATATATACCAGAAATATACCAAAAGTAAATCAGGTATATTTCGAGTATATATACGTCAAATAAATCTAGTCAAATCATAAATTAAATTAAAAATATATTTAAAAACATTTTAAATATATTTTATTTACAAAACATGCATATAATTTAATATATACCAAAAATAAACCAAAAATATACTTAATATAAACTTAAGAAATAATCAAATTATTTATGCATATTTAATCAATATAAAACATGCATTTCTAAATCATGCATCCTAAGCATTATATATAGTATAGTAACTCACCTAGTGCGTTCCACGAGACGGGTCCGACGGGCCTGGTCCACTAGCCTTCGGTCTCGGCGCAACTAAATAAGCAATAAATAATCGACATTAGAATAAACCTAACAGAAATCCTAGAATTCGATCTAGAGTATTAAATACAGGAACAGAATTAGGGTTCGACTGGATATCACGTTTTACGAGAATTCTATCAAAAATTCGATAGAACCTCCCCTGTAAAATGGACATCTCTCTACTCAAAAGAGTAGAGCCGACCCTACAAAGAAACACACTTCGAAATATAAGCTCAACACAAATCCACAACCCCTCGGTCAGACTCCAGACTACAATCCACCGACCGGGGTCCACAAACACAAAATAATTCCAGATATACCAAAAATATCCTAATAACATAGAAATACATTTTATACGTACAAATTACATAATTAACCTTAAAACACAGTAAAAACCGAATAAAACTCATTTTATTTGAAAAATCGTATATTATATATATAATTGAAAATAATTCACGAAAAATAGTTTTAATTAGTTAAGAATACTAAATAATTTATAGAAATCATTTTTATACCTTAAATAACTATTAAAACCAATTAAATTACATTTTTAGCCAACTTAGGGTAAAATTACCAAAATACCCCTATATATATAAATATACTATAATTACTTCAAAAATTCACCAAAAATTATACAATTATCCAAAATTAATTTTCTCAACATATTTATCAATAATATTAATAATTAAACTCATTTAACCAATTAAATTCAATTAAAAACATAATTAACCCTAATTTCTCAAAATCACATAAACTTCAATAATTCAAAATAAATACTTAGAAATTCATAAAAATTCCAAATAAATTCCTATAATTCAGTTCAACACCTAATTTAACCATAAACTCCAATTTCATAATTTAAATAATTAATTTCCGAAAATTAGAAAATAATATTAAATATTCAAAAATACCCAAAAATCCAAAAATTCCACAAAAATTCACACATGTAGATTAAGCTACTAGGAACAACATTTGTGAAGGGAGTTTCCATGAATCAATCAATTAGAAGCTCAAAAAAATTGAAAACCCTAATGTGACCGAAATTGAAAATTCGAAACCTAAGCAAATCTAAACCATTTAAGCTTAAACCAAAGCTAGAATCACACTCACCGGAGCTCAAGAAGAAGAAAGAGACTGGTGGTGTCGAAAACGGTGGCCGAAAATGGGAGAAACGGCGAAGAGAAGATTTTAGCCAAAAATGGAAAACTAGCTCGCCGGCGCCGGAGAAGGAAGCTGCTGGCGGCGGGGGATGGCTGGGAACGACGGTGGCAAGCCGGGAGGCACACCGACGGTAGGTGATCGGAGTTGCAACGGGAGGGAAGGGAGTCGGGCGCACAAGAGGGAAGGAAGAAGAAGAAAAAGAAAAAGAAAAAGAAAAGAAAAAGAAAAAAAAAAAGAAAAAGAAAGAAAAAAGAAAAAAGAAAAAAAAATAATAAAATAATAATAAAACATAATTTTAATAATTTAATAATAAATAAAATAATTAAATAACAATAAATAAATAAACAAATAATAAAATATTAGGGTAATATATATTAAACCCTAATTAAATAAATATACACACACATAGGCTTTATTTAGTAATTTAAAAATACGCATGAGTTCATGCAAGTCCGAAAATATATTTAAAATAATTAATAATAAATTATTTACGTGAAAATTTTCCCAAAAATGCAAGTTCCGGGAAAATTTTACGTAAAGTACTATAAATAATACACAGTAATTAAAATAGGTTTTAAATACACATCAACTCGTGAAAATATCATAATATATATACAAAAATTATTAACACTGTATATTCCGGTACAGTGTAAAAATATTTTAAAAACACGGGATATTACACAAAGATAAGGTTCTTCTCATCTTGCTAGTGTCAATTATGACCTACAGACTTTTTGAGACCAACTGAACTCTTTAGAGTAGGACCTGGTAAGATAAATTTAACTGTTAGCATTTAAGCATTTGTAAAATTTAAATAAAATTTATTTAAATGAGTTTGTAGGTCAGATAAGATTTTTTGGTTGGTGTTGAAGACATCCAGCAAAATTTAAATAGTTTCATGACTGTTGCTGTGAGGCTTGAGACTATGAGGATTTTGCTTCCTGGTTATGGTTGCCAAATGTGGTATCTAGGTGAGCATGTTTATCATTGGCATATGGGGCCTTCCAAGAGGCATGTTCCTTCTTCTATTCCTCTTCTATGCTGAGGAATTATAGCTTGATTGGTCTTGAGCTTAGAGTAGCTCTTAAGGGATACGAAGCTTTGACACTGCTCGAGCGTTCTCGCCACTATCAGGAGTATATTCAAGAGAATCTCCTAGAGTAGGTTCCCCTAGATCCAGCTGAGGTATGCTTTCCATCACTATTCCTCTTTATCACTATCTTACTTCATTCTCCTTCATCACTGCAAATGACATTTATTTTCTGTGCAGGTTGAAGATGTTATTGTTGTTACTATAGAGGAGGAGAGTGGGGGTGACACTAAGAGGACTGAGCAGGAAGTTAAGCCTACTCAATATAGTAGAGCTACTCGAGGTAATACTTCCTTGAGTACCATTCTGGGCGATATTCCCTTGCTTGATAGGTCTATGTACTATTAGGCTCCTGCGGTGTAAACTTCTATTGAACAACATATGTACCATGATACAATTCAAATTCCTAGCTTTTCTCCTCATGATGCTTCACATGTAAGTGTATTTTTGCATTCCCAATCTTGCATAAACTAACACTTACTATTGAATTAGTATATGTCATTTTACAGATCCCTCGAACACATGCAAAGTATCTGTATGGACTCACCTTATCCCAGAGATTATTTACTATACAGATCATGGATAGTTAGTGGGTTAGTATTTACAATAAGTATACAAATTTATGCATGTTATGCATGATTTTAACTATCCTTATTGTGATAGAGTTATGTTGGAGATTCGGAGTGTGAGACTTAGAGGCTTCACAGACAACTTGTTGTTTTTGGCTTTGATGGTCATGATGTTGAGACTTTTTTTCCCCTCGATTAGAGTGATGATCTTGCTAGAGGATGGAGCCCTGGGCCAGACACTGAAGCTCAGGATGATTGATCTTTCATCTTTAAGACTTGTGCTTTCATGATTGTATTTTCCTTTTTTTTGTGAACTGTTCTCCCTTTTCTAAATGGATTACAGACTTTTTTTAGATCAAACCCTAGAATTTAATGAACCTTTTTTTTAGAAATCTTGGAAATCTGATTAGGATTATAGTTTTTTGATTGAATTTCTAGAATTTTGATCGAAATTCTAGATTTTCGATCAGATTTTTAGAATTCCAATCGGAATTCTAGATTTCCAATAAAAAATTCAGCTTATGCTCTTTGCCTTTTTGCATTATGATTTCTTATTTGAGTTTGATCTGCACACGTAAAATCCTAATCCCATCCAGATTAAATCTTTATGGCTATATAAATAGCTCGTCAAAGGGTAGTCAACCATTCCTGTCTTTTGTTTGCCTTAATCATGACCCAAGTCATCCTTAATAGAAATTTCTCAATAGCCTTAATAGGGATGACTGCAATAAACTACTTCCCTATCATGTTAAATCTTTGAAATCACTTCAGCATTTAAAGATAGACCATAATTTACTTCATGTTGCTGCCACCTTCTAGGACATTAAAGACCATGTATTTAGATTCAATGGACAAGAGTTGTGTCCATTAGTCAAGGAGTTTGCTGCTATCCTTAGCTATTCTTTAGACTCAACTACTGTGATTGCTTTTCTTGATCATGAGATGTAGTTTCCCAGTAAATTAGTGACATTTTGTGATATGCCCCTAAGTGACATCTATATGTACGCACATAACTTTGGGTCTATCAGTCGTTCTTCTCTTATCACTTCTTATAGGACTAAGGATAAGAACCATGTGGCCTGGGTTAGGACTATCTCTTTCGGCTTGTATAATAGTTTCTGCTAGTAGCTTCTCATGGAGAATTGTCAGTATTCTAGAATAAGTAGAAGTTGGGGCTAACCTTGTGTTTGTCATACTTGCTGAAACGATCATTGGGTTAGATAATTTCAGGGTTTAAAATTGACTCTCAAGTAGTTTACTTCTCCTTCAGGTATGCAGCCTTTTTTTTTATATAGATTTGGCTATAGGAGAAATTGAGTCTACTTAGTCCCCCCATCAATGCCTTGATTTATCAACCTTATCATTTATAGTCTCATCCATTGAAGGCGAAGGACAACTGTACTATAGGTCAATGGATTGATTGGATGAAAGGCATTGTCGACACTAAGATTACATGGATCTATCCTTCGTGGAAGTTAAAGTTTGTGTCCATAAACCTGTATGACCACTGTGTTCCTGTTCCTAGATTACACTTTTCGACCTTCTTTCCTGCATCATGCCTTTGCCACTAATACGGTCATCCATAATTTATTGTGACTTTTATACCTAGCTTTGAAGGTTTCCCTCTGAGGCAAGATTTCTGAGACAAAATGAGGAACCTGTGGCCTCACAGAGCATTAGATCTGAACATGCATTTGGATGTTGATATGACTACTAATGATAATTACAAGGCTTGGTTTATCATGCAAGCTACAAAACCACTAGGATTTGCTAAGTACAAAAGGACTCAAGTATTGCTAGATGAGTCATAGAAGAAGAAACAAAAATAAAAATAGTATAGTGATCTCATAAGTTTGGTCTTTTAGGGTCTCATATTTTGTTTTTCCTTTAAGTCTTTATGGTTTGTAACAAAGATAGAATATGAAATATTCAAACAAAAATTTCATTTCAATTTTATTCATTAATTATTGCAAAATGAGTACATTTATTACATCATATGACATAACTCATATTATCAGCTAGTCCTTTCGAATTTTCTAAGTGAACATTTTTCTCTCACTCTTATTACCCTAATTTCTGCTTGACTAGCTCTTTGCTAGTTTTTTAATAAATGGGATCACTTCTTTTACCTTATTCCCTAATTTTTGCCTGTCAGCCCTTTACGGGTTTTCTAAACAGCAGGAATGTCCTAATTTTTGCATGACTAGCTTTTTCAAGTTTTATAGCCAGTGGACCCTTTTTTTTTTAAAGGTAGTATTTATTGAGGCAATCCAGGTTGATTGGCTCAATGAACTTATTCCCCTTTAAATCTAATATCTTTGCAGCTCCCTTAAGGCAGGATTATCTTGACTAGATATGACCCTTCCCAATTTGGTATGAATTTTCCTCTTCGATCAAGCACCATTGCTCTTGACTGCTTTAGCACTATATCTCTAGCCTTTATCCTTCTGGGTTTGACCTTCTTATTGAAGGCTCTCGTTATCCTTATTTAATAAATCTGAGTGTGGAATAGAGCTTTCATCCTTTTCTTATCTAGAGACACGAGGTGATCGTATCGCTTTTGCATCCATTCACTTTTGGGGACTTTTGCTTTCATAATAACCCTCAAAGATTTAATTTCCATCTCTATAGGCAAAACTACTCCACCACCGTATACTAATAAGAACGGTGTCTATCCTATAGTAGTACACATTATAGTTCTATATTCCCACAAAGCAAAAGAGAGATACTTGGACCAATCTTTATGCATTTTCACCATTTAAGAGAGGATTCTCTTTATATTCTTATTAACCGCTTCAATTGTACCATTAGTTTAAGGTTGATTAGGTGAGGATTTATGATGCTCGATCTTGTATTTCTATAATAATTTAGCTATCTCTGCCTAAAATTGAACACCATTGTCCATCACAATGTGATGCGGGATCCCCACACCTCCAAATGAGATTCTTCTAGATGAATCTTGCCATTTGTCTTGCTTTTAAAGTACTGAAAGATTTTTCTTCTATCCATTTTAAGAAATAGTCGATTACCACCACTATATATTTATGCCCATTCGAGGCAGTTAGTCTTATCTCCCCTATTATATTTATCCCCCATGCTGCAAAGGGCCATGGAGATATTAAATTATTTATCACAGTATGAGGAAGATGGTTGAGGTTCCCATGTATTTAGCATTGATGACATTATCTCATTGTCTGAATACAATCTCTTTTCATGCTCATCCAATAGTACCCTTGTCAGATTATTTTCTTTATCAGAATCATCCCATTCATATGAGATCCACAAACCCCTGTATGAATTTCTCTCATCGCCTATTCTGCTTCATTCTTCTTGAGACATCTCAGCTGTATTCCATCCAGCATTCTTTAGTATAATACCTCATCATAACTTGCATAGTGGCGTACAAGAACGCGAAGGGTATATCTTTCTTTGGAAGTTTCCTCATCTAGGTATTTCCTTTCCTCGATGAATCTCTGGATGTCATAAAACTATGGCTTTTCTTTTGGGCCTATCTGAATACTCATAACTAATTCTTTACTAGAACATGGAGCTTTTATCTTCATCATTACTAAAGGCTTCATTATCAATCCCATTGGTTTATACCACATTAAAGAGAGCATTGCCAAAGCATCTGCCATTTGATTCTCATCTCTTAGTAAATGCATGAAGAGACATTTAGTAAAATTCCTCATTAGCTTCTTCAAATAATAGATGTAAGGTTTCAACCTCTCTTTTTTTACTTCCCATTCCTCATTAGCTTAGCTAATGACTAACATGGAATCTTCATAAACCAGTAGATCTTTGGTTCCCACTGCTAGTGCTGCTTCTAGCCCATAGATGCATGCCTCATACTTAGTTATATTTTTTGTGACCTTGAAGTCCAATTTCTTAGCCATTGGGATGGTTTCTGCTCCAGGTGTGACAAGAATCACTCCTACCCCTGCTCCTATATTTTTCACAGCTCCATTAAAATAAAGCTTCCATTTGCATCACTCTATTACTGCTAAGTTCTCATCTGGAAACTCTAAATTCCACATCTTATTTTTGTCGACTACATTCTGTGCTAGGAATTTTGCTATTGCTCTTCCTTTAATTACCTTGGTATTGATGTACTCAATATCAAACTTAGTCAGAAGTACCAACCATCACGACTATAGACACACAATTTTATGATGATGAATTATGGATGCGACAGAGGACTCTAATGATGAAAATATCATAAATAGGTCCTCAATACTTGAAGTTTGAAAATTTAGAGGTCTGATTGCATTTTTTTAAAGAAAGGATTTATTGTTTTGAAGGATTAAATTGCAATATTATTTTAAGGACTTAATTGCAAAATTTAAATTTCTTTAGGGGTTTTTTTTGTAATCAAATTTTTTTACGAATTAGAATTAAAGAGTTATGATAAAAAATCTACAATTCTGATTGGAATTGTAGAATTTTGATCGAAAATCTATAATTCCAATCAGAATTATACTATTCTGATTGGAATTGTAGAATTCTGATCGAAATTGTACTATTCCGATTGGGTCTAGCACTATTTTTTTAATTTTTAATTTTTTAATATATTTCCTAAATTTTGATTGGTTAAAAATTTTCTAAAATTTATTTTCAAGATTTTCAGGAAATAAAGTTCTTTTAAAACTGAAATTCTAAAGTACGTAGGATTAGGGTTTTTTCTATTGGATCTTTTCCTATATAAGGAGGAGGAGACTCTCTCTTTAGGGGGGCTCAAGAGATGATCTCTCTTTTTTTGCTTAAAAAATTCTATCTATATTTCTTCTCTATATTTTTTTGCTTTAAAATGTTTTTTTTCTTGAGATTTTCTTTGTTTTTAAAATAAGAGCAATAGACTTTTGAAGAGGAAGACATCAAGTTTTGAAGATCCATTAAAAGCAACGGTGATTAATAACACTCTGAGGAGCTAATCAATATTGCATCCGTTCATTCATCCCTTCTTCTACTCTTTTTCTTTTATTTTTGTTTGATTATTTAGTTTGATTTTAATTTTATTTAATATTTATTTTAATTTTATTTAAACTCTAATCATTGTTTATTTTTTGTGTTTATGTTTGTGATTATGCAGGAAAACACATGATGATCATACTTAGAGAATCAAATCCATAAGAGGTCCATGGAATGCCATGGATAAAACCTTGTAGAGATATAGTTTCTACGGTTTTTTATTTATTGCTTTATTTTATTTATATTTTTTGGGGTTGTATTAATTATTGTTTTTATTCTCAATATGTTATTGTAATTGCTCCAATAGTGGGAATAGTGAAATTGTATGTGGTTACTTGTTTATTTTGATTAATTGGTTAGTAAATTTAGGATTTTAATTGGGCAATTAATTAAAATCAGTGGAGGAAGTATATTAATTTAGAATTGCATGTTAATTAAAATTAGGGCTTTTGAGGAATAATTAATTGGTTGTTTGATCTTTTATTTAATTGTTTTAATATGTTTTATTTTTTTTAGGCTTGTTTATTTATTTTTATGTGTTTTTCCACCCATTTAAATTAAGATTAGGTTTGATTAATTAAAATGCATCATTAGGCCCATATTTAATTAGATTTTTAGGTTAGAGATAACTTAGGCCCATTTAGTAAATTAGACATAGGCCACTTAATTTAACCCTTTTTCAAAATTTGTAGATTTAAGATCACCTTAGAATTAAAATATGTAGAACTAGGCCCAATAATTTAAATACTTTATAATTTGTAGATTTGGACCCATTTTTAGAATTAAAATAAATAGACTTAGGTTCATTTAATTAAAATTAAAAGGAATTAGTCTTTAGCTCACTTGTAAATTAAAACATGTAGATTTAGCTCATTTAATTAAAAATTAATGTAGATTAGACTAACTTATGGATTATATGTTTGAATAAATGCATTATTTACTTGTATTTTCATGACTGGTTTGCCTTGGAGTTAATTGCTAGAATAAGGGTTTATATGAAATTGCATGTAAATAGAGGATAATATAGTAATTCATAAAGTAATTCTAAATGAACATAAGACTAAAAGAAGTTGGTATTCCGTACCTAGAATCTCCTAGTTGTGGTGCTAGCTTTAGGGAATTGAGTACCACCTTTTCAATTTCTCCCAGTTATTACCCTGGGTGGAGACTCCTTATCTTCACGCTATGTCTTTGTGACAATGGTTAGTGTGTTCTCTAGAGCCCTGAGCTCAAACAGTGTCATGGTTGGTAAAATCTTAGACGCGTGCTAAACTTCGCCATCTACAGTGACATCTTTCCAGTTAAGGCTAGTGCCTGAAATAAGTACCTAAAAGGATCTATCTTTGAGATGGCTTGTACTTTGTAAGATTGGAAATAATGCCTTAGATTCCTTATGGCCCATATCATAATCAAACATGTCTTCTCCATAAGATCATACTTCTCTTCATATGGTAAGAACTTCTTACTGAGGTAATACACTGCGTACTCCACCCTTTCTGGTCCTTTTTGTGCTAACATTGCCCCTATTGCTTTTTCCTCTAAAGCCAAATATAAGATTAAAGGTTTACCTTATCTTGGTGGCCTTTACATAGACAAATTAGTAAGGTATTCTTTAATCTTATCAAAGGCTTTTTGGCATTCTTTATTCCATTTCATGGGCCGATTCTTCCTCAAGAGCTTGAGAATTAGATCGCAAATCATTGTGAGCTTTGTAATAAACCTGCTAATGTACTGCAACTTTCTAATAAATCCTTGTACTTCCTTTTCTGTTGTTGGTGCTGACATCTCTTGAATGGCTTTAATCTTGTCTAGATTGACTTCTATTCCTAGATTGCTGACTATGTGCCCCAACAACTTTCCTAAAGTGACCCTAAAGATACATTTCTTAGGATTAAGCCTCATATTGTGTCTTTCCATTCTTGCCAGAAACTTGTCTAAAGCCTCAAAATTTCCTTTGCTGGTTCTTGACTTGACCATCATATCGTTGACGTACACTTCCACTTCTTTGTGCATCATATCATGGAATAGAGCTGTTACTACCCTTTGTTAAGTTACTCCTACATTCTTCAATTCGAATGGCATCATTTTGTAGTAGTATGTCCCTCATTCTATGATAAAAGTGGTCTTGATCTTATCCATGACTGCCATTATTATATGGTTATAACTTGAGAACCCATCCATGAAAGAGTACATTGCACTGGATACTACACCGTTAATAATCACATCAATGTGGGGTAAAGGAAAACAATCTTTCGAGCATGCTTTATTCAGATCCCTAAAATCTACACACGTTCAAACTTTCCTATATTTTTTTAGAATGGGTACTATGTTTGCCAACCATTGAGGATATTCTACCACCTCTAAGAAATTGGCCTGGATTTGCTTAGCGATTTCCTCCCTTATCTTTTCTGCCCACTCTAGCTTTAACCTACAAAGTTTTTGCTTGATAGGTTTAGCCTATAAATATATCAAAATGCGATGCTCTGCAATTTCTCTGTCTAGACCTGGCATGTCTTTATAGGACCAAATGAATACTACCCTTCTTTTTATTAATATTCTCTCTAATTTTTCCCTCTCTTCAAAAGTTAAATTATGTGACATAGAAATGTGCTTTGATTGTTCATTTGTGCCCATGTTTAATGAATCTAATTGAATAGAATTTATGTCAAACATGCATGAATGATCATTATTAAAGTGCACAAGACCATTAGAATCAACATCACATAAGTAAGCAAAACCAGAGTTCATATTATTGATTATAGAAAAAATAACATTTTTGTCCTCAAATAGACCAAATGTTATTACATTAGTTTCTTCATAAAAAACTTCATTAAAACTATTGTTAATAATGCTAGCTAAATCCTATGGTGGTTCTTTATTAGGTGGCAGACAAAGCAGCTCTTCAATGGCCTCAGTCCTTATCTTCTCAGCAACTTGCTTCATTACCTTATCTTTATTGAATTGTACCAGACCTTTAACTATTTGCTTCTTGAAGATCTTGAACCTAAGAACATTCACTCCAGCTATTTGGATAAGCTCCTTTTTACCCAAGTAGGACTTCCCTTTCCTTTCTTTGATAAAGTTATTATACAGTGGTCCCATATTCTTTGAGAAGTTGTTCTCATCAAGAATCCTTCTTTTAGCTCCTTTACTACCAAGTCTAGCCTCTGTATAGTCTAATCCCATGGTATTATTTTATCCTTTATAATTCGGGAAGTTTGGACTTCCTTGCTCATTCTTTCTAGTCCTTATCCGAGTCGATAATTTATCTTCTTAATAATGCTCATAACCCTTGGATCCATCTCGATTGCATAAGAAATCATAGCTATTTGGAAACCAGGAGGGGTGACTACCTATTTATGACCATCTATAACTGTAAACACAGTATTGCCCACATTAGCATCTAAAGTCATAACTTCTCCATTGAATAGGAATTTAACCTTTTGATGCGCAGTTGAAGGCACTTATCCCAAAGTATGACACTAGGGCCTACCCAAAAGCAAAGCATAGGTGACAGGGATATCCAACATAGTGAACTCTACCATTGTCTCTATAGGTTCAGTCTTTACAAGAGCCATGAACGTTCCTTCTACATTTCTTGTGTTGTCATCATAAGCTTTAATTATAAGGTTGGATTTTGTTAAATCCTCCACCTTCACCCCTAGATTAGGCAGAATATGTAGCGAGCAAACATTAATGGTAGACCCATCATCTAGCATCATATAATTAGTCTTCTTCCCTTTGACTTTAGTTGGGATGAACAAAGCTTTATTATGATTTCTCCCTTCCGTAGGTAAATCCTCATCATAAAAGGTCTTAACCCTATGTTTCTTCTCAATAACTTTGGCCACCATTGCTTCAGGGGTTGCAGTAGTGTCAATATTCATTTTGGCTAAAGCCTTGACCAGAGCTTTCTTGTGGTTACTTCAGTGCATCAAGAGCTCCCAAATGCTCACATTTGCATTTGCCTTCTTAAGCTATTCAAGGATCAAGTCATCCTTATGTTCATATGAGCCTTCTTTTTCAATAGCCTCCTCTTTCTTTGTGGTATTCTCCATTAGTTTATAACCCTTACCATTCTAGTGACATGACTGACTTCTAGATTATCCACCCATATATTATAGCCTTTAATGCCTTCTTCATCAGAGTTGTACCAGATGTCTATAACCCTAATGGTTCGCTCCTTCTTTCCATCTTTCCACACCTCAACCATGTATTTCTCTCTCTTATCTAACATTTTATTATCCTCAAATTCATGACCCCATCCTATAGGCGTGATTGACTTAATGGGTATATCAAAAGAAGGTGGTTTGAAATAACACACATTGTAGTAGAATTTGCCTGAAGGCTGTCCCAACAGGTCTTCTATTTTCTCCTTATCCTTAGGGGCATTAAGGGCTTTCTTATTAGTTTTAAAGTTTGGATCCTTAAAGGAGTTGAGTACTTCTTCCTCATTAACTCCTGAGTTGATTATCATGGTAGTTGGGGGTGGTACATTTCGGTAGTCAGGAATTAGATTGGATTTCTCAAGGTCTATGATTTTTTTGGAGTCTATGAGGTTTTGAATTTCATGTTTAAGGTGCATGCGAGAGTTAAAGAAATGGCTAGCAACTTGGTGAAATTTACAGTAATTGTTTGGGTCAAAGCCAGGGAGATTTGGGTTTGGTGGCCTAGAGGAGGTTAAAGGTTTAAGGAGGCCTTTTTGGATCAATCTGTCCAGGACTTTAGATAGGGGCTAGTTAAAGTTTGAGAATCTCCTAGGTTGTTGAATAACATGGAATCCTACAACCCAAATAGCATTTCCTTGTTGTATGCCCCATGTTGGGTAATTTCTCACTCCGATGCTTCTAGTGATCCTCCTTTTCTCGCTTTCGATCTCTTTAGCTTATAACCCATCATCGTAAAGGTCTACAAATGCTTAGGGTTCATCATTTATAACCTTTCAACCAGATTGGGTAACACATTTTAGACTATCATCCTAACTTGATCCTTTTCAGCCAACTTATTCTTCATTAATCCCGCCTTATTCATGAACCTGGTTAGGAAATCTGAGAATGGTTCATTAGGCTTTTGCTTGGTCAATTCTAGATTCCTGATGGACACTTTAAGCCTATTATTGTAATCATATTACTTTAGAAAGGCAGTATATAGCTCTCTCAAATCTGCACGGATAGACTTCTCCAACTTATAATACCAATTGACAGCCATACCCTCCAAGGATAGCACAAATAGCTTGGTAACCACAGTCAAAGGAGCCTTAGTAGTGCTCATGGTAGTTATGTATTGACTAAGGTGGATCCTTGGGTCTCTAGTACTGTCAAACTTCTACAACTGTGGTATCTTAAATTTATCAGGCAACTTATCCTCCCCAAATTGCATCACATCATCAAAGTCAAATGAGTATCCAATGCCCTGTCCTTTTATCAACTCCTCCATTTTGGACATCTTTTAAGTCAGTGCTTTCATCTACTTAGATTTCAGCTCTTGCACTTGCTTAAGAGATTCTCTTTTTGCCTTTTTAACTATGTAACTCACAATATCCTCCAAATTTGTTTCCACAGTAGGCATATTCCTAGTAGCATTGTCATTTTTAGCGGGTGGTGTACCCATAACAGGTGGATTAGTCACAACAGGAGGTGTAGCAGTAGCAAGTGGTGGCATCAACCCAGCCAAAGCTCATCTTAACTCATCTTGCATCATTGCTCTCATGTCATCCATCAATGCTCCTTTGACATCCTTTAAGGTCTAGTTTCCTCCTTGGTGTTATTCCATTTTTTTGACTTATTCAGGCTATGCAGATTCTAGGTAGAGCGGATTGATGGGACTCATTTCCAGTCTGTTAAGGATCTCTTTCACAATTGATTATGGACTCAAATAATTTCTCACTAGTCTACCACCTTTTTGACTCTAAATATAAGACGACCCGAATGAATCTATGATGGTTGCAAGACAAGTTGTTAGTATGATGCACGTGTTGTGCAATAAGTATCAATCAAGTCAAGTATATACATCCTTCCAACCTTATTCCTCCCACACACGTATTCAATGGCGAGTCTCTTTTCCTAGGATTTTTGGTCTTGGCCTTAATATCAATGGGGGATATCAAGAATTAACACACATGTCATATCTCTTAAAGCAGTAAAGCATAAAAATAGTATTTCTAAGTATAAAAGCATAGCCCAATCTTTATTAGTCCTTATGGGCTTTTAAAGTATGGGCTTAGGCCTTTATAGATAGAAATACCTCATGGCAACATTCATAAGTAGTTTGGGTAATCCTAGGGGAAGTTACTAAGCCACTATATGAGCTGAGTCCAGTAAAAAGGTCAAGGTTCCTTTAGTAAGATGTCCTCCTTTAAGACTTGAGTTATAGGCCAAGGTCAGAAGGGCTCAACATCCTTTGCAAAATTAAGAGAAGACTACCTCCCTTTAGGACTTAGGTTACAGACTCTAGTCAGATGAGCCTGGTAATCTCTCTTGAACCAAGCTAAGGCTAAGAGTGATAGTTAGCCAATTTACAAGCCCATGAAGCTAGTGGAATCATAGAACCATAAACCAACGTCATTGGTTAATAGGAACATGCAGAATGAATGCAAGAATAAAATAATAATTAATAAAATAATTCTAAGGAACACAAGTAGAATCAATATCTCTTATCCTCAATGGAGTCACCACTGTAGACTGCAGGTTAGCGCGCGCCTAAGATTTTAGCAACTATGACACTATTTTAGCTTAGGGCTTTAGAGAACACATTAACCACTGTCATAAAGATATGATGTAGAGATGAGGAGTCGCCACCCATGGTAATAACTGGGACAAAGCAAAAAATGGTGGTACTTGATTCCCTTAAAGAAAGCCAGCACCACAACTACGAGATTCTGGATACGGAATACCAACTTCTTTTAGTCTCGTGTTCTTTTAGAATTACTTTATGAATTACTATTTTATCCTTTATTTACATACAATTTCATAAAAACCCTTAAAAAATAATCAACTCCAGGCAAACCAGTCATGAAATATACAAGTAAACAATGCATTCATTATAATCCCTAAGTTAATCTAATCTACATTGATTTTAATTAAATGAGATAAATCTACATATTTTAATTTATAGGTGAGCCTAAAGACTAATGGGCCTAATTCCTATTTAATTTTAATTAAGTGAGCCTAAGTCTATTTATTTTAATTCTAAAAATGGGCCTAAATCTATAAATAATAAAGTATTTAATTAGTGAGCCTAATTCTACATATTTAATTCTAAAATGATATTAAATCTACAAAATATAGAAAATGCTTAAATTAAATGGGCTAAATCTAAATTAATTAAATTAAATTAGGTGGACCTACGTCTAATTAATTAAGTGGGCCTAAATTATTTATACCTTAATTTCTAATTAATTATGGACTTAAAATGTGTTTTAATTAGTTAAACCTCTTAAAAAGGAGAGCTTTTGAGAATTTTTTTCCCTCCAGGAGCCTAAGCCCTCCTTTTTATAAGGAGAAAAACAAAAACCCTAAGTTCTATATATTAATAGTTCCAAATTTAAAAGGATTTATCTCCTGAAGAGTTCCAATTTTAAAAGGAATTTATTTTCTGTAGATGTAGATAAATCCCAAAAAAAAATTTAAACCAACCAAAACTCAGGAAAATATTGTTTATTTTTGTAAAAAATGCAAAAAACAGACGGAAAGCACATAATTCCAACCGGAATTGTGTAATTCTAATTGTTGAATTCTATAATTTTGATTTTTTTTAACTTTTAATTACAAAAAGACCCCTAAAAGAAATTAAAATTTTCAATTAGGTCTTAAAAAGGTATTACAATTAAGTCCTTAAAAAATAATGAAACTCTTTTTAAAAACATATATGAACTTTTGAGGTTTCGAACTTCAAGTGTTGAAGACTTACTTATAACATTTTCATCATTGGAATCCTTTGTCACATCCATAATTTATCATCCCAAAATTGGGTGTTTACAAATTCTCAAAATGAACTGAGTTTGATGAAGGCAAAACTTCTATTGATTTAGTTAGAGAAGAAGAAATTAAAAAGGAGCAAAAATATGTATAAGATGGGTTTGTATGTGCTTGTAATATTCTTGGTAGTTTATGTGTTTATATAAGCTAGTAAAGGTAATTAGATGCAACTTTTTATAATAGTCATGCTAATTTTAGACTATTTTTTAATGTCTTAGTTGTAGATTTGTAGGAGCAATTAATGTGTTCTTGTAATAAGATATTAGTAATGCTAGTTTGTTGTTTAATTAATTCAAGTGTTGCTTTATTGTCTAATTTTTAGATGTTTGACATCATATATGCTTTAGTGTTAGTGATCTTGGACATTAGCTTCCTAGAACATTATCAGTAGGCTTTTATTGACATTCAAAAAAATTGCAAGTTCTTGGATAATAGCTAAAAACAAAATGGACAGTAGTAGAAAATATACTGATAATAAAATCATTAGTTAATTATAGTAAATATTGTAATTGAACATCTACTTTTTAATCACAATGTCATTGTGAATAAAAAAATAAAGCTTTGGCCTAAACTTAGCTTCCTAGACAGTAACTAATCAATAAATTTCCACTTAAAATAACCATGCTAAAAAAATATTAGTCACAACATTCATTCTCAGTTCAAATAACTTCAAAGCAACTCAATTTTTTTTACAATTTTTATTAAGGCTTGGGCAAAACTTCATGCCCTTGATAACTATGCAAGTTGGTGTTCAATTTTATGGTTGTATAGCTTCTAGGCTCAGACATGGCACCCATTGGTAGTTGTGTTTCTTTATGCAATGGTCCCTTCCTTTTGGTGGTAACCGTGCTTTGATGTGACAAATTTTTAATGCAGGGCTCCTTGTTTTTTGATTGTTGAGTAACTCTACTTCATGTATTCCTTAATGTATTAGGCTCTTTGATTTAGATTCTAGCTACTGCAGATCAAACATCTTGTCTCCCATTAATGAACTTAACATTTCTTTCACTAGGCATCTATTAACACAACAACTCACAAATTTCACATTTCACACATTTTACATTTCATAAATTTCACACTTCACATTTCAATTATAAATAACTCTTACTCAAAAAAACATATTTCCTATATCAGCTGAAATGCATAGTCCATATCCTTTTCAAGCATGTCTTCTTTCATTTAAAATGGATGCCATGGTTGCCTCTCTTATTGGTGGATGCTCTATTACTTGACCTTCTCTTACTAGTGGGACACTATTTCTTGAAGATACACTTTGGTTTGATACAGACTCTCCACTTGGTAAATTAACTTTTCTCGGAACATCAAAATAATGAACAAATAAAAAAAACTCAAATACCTGATAAAAAAAACTCATAGGTCTTATATAAGTTTGAGGCAGAGGAGGGTTCTAGTTATCTTTAAATGGGTATCCTATTTTATTATGCCCATATGCAAACCAATGTTTACATTGCATTTGTACCCCATGTTTGCTTAATTTGTAGACATCCCTTTCTTCGACTGCTTTCTTTCTTTGTATTTTAGGTCGACCAGGCATTTTCCTAAATTGAAGAGGAGTAACTTATGAGTTAGTTATGCTTGGCCATATAGCTTTTCCATTTAGTGGCTCAATTGCACAACTGTATGCTTGGAGATACATCTTTTTCTTGTAAACCACATCAACATAGTCTATTGCATCATACTTTATATAATGAACCGATTAGATCCCATGTATGTAGGGTACACCTGTTAGTTGCCATCCTCTACAACTGTAAGTATGTGCTTATAAATTAACTACAAACTGCTCATCACCAATTCTCACTTGAAACTTATCATTCAATGCAAGTTTAGCAACACAGAACCTTGAATTCCATTTTAGGTCCTCAACCTTTTTCCTAATTCTTGGGCATAACTTGTCACTACTATTAGCCATTAAATCTAATTTTATTTTCATCCTCTCTATTAGTACAGACTTGATCTCCTCTAGCATGTTAATAATATGCAATGTTCTTGGTCTACAAATCCACCCATTAAAGGTTTCAACCATGTTGTTATCCACACTGTCACACTTGGTTATTATTAAAATAAAAGCCTTATAAAACACCTTTGGATCTTTGGCAATAAAATCATTGGCAGATGCTCCATTAACCTCCTTTAACTCATTCCACTTTATATTGAAATCAGCCTCATATGTTGTATACACTATTGGCCAATATAATTCCTTATACTCTATTCCCTTATGCACCTTATTGAAAATTGCCTATATGTGCCTAGCATAATTCCTGATTTCTGCATATAGTGTTAGCTCTCTTAACACCTTCATAAGACCTTGTCATATCAATTATTGATATTAAAGCAACTAATTTTATATGTTTAAATACAAATAAAATATAAATACAAAACTTTGAAATGCATACCTTTTGTTAATCACTGATGAAGGTCTAACCTAAACCATCAATTATTTGTAACTTTTCAAACAATCTTGTTAAAAACCATCTCCAAGACCATTCATTTTCTGCCAACACTATTGCCCAAGAGATTAGGAACATTTGATTGTTCGCATCCCTTCTAACTGCACTCAAAATTGCTCCACTAACAATTATTTTTTAAAAAGCACCATCCAATGATATCACTCACCTACACCTAAGATGAAATCCCTTTCTTAAACCACTAAAGCCAATGTACACACTATGAAACCTCCCTTCATCAACTTCAAGCTCAAATCTACCTTCTCTATCAACCTTTTTTAATTCAGCCATATAAGACCTTAATTTAGCATAATGACTCTCTAATGACCTTCTTGGCATTTCCATTACAACTTTTCTTACTCTATAACATGTTAATGTTACTACTTTGAGGGAATATTTAGCCATTATATCACTCACCATCACATTCACATCATACTTAGGATTTCTCCTAAATTGCTTCAAATATTCAGTTACAAGCCACTTAATAGTGGTCATCCTATTAGTAATAGTCCTTGAAAAACTATGGGGTACTTTACATGTCTTCACAATAAAGCTTGATTCGAATGTATCTTTTGAGGCATACAATTTATATGAGTAATTCTCTTGACAACAAGCCTCCATTCTCTTTGGACACGTCCTCTTCCACCATAGATTATAGCCATTTGTAATGGCATAATTGTACATAGCCCCTCTAAACTGATCAACATTAGTGAATTTCATCCCTGGAACAAATTCAAAATTTTTATGATCATAATTAGCACATAAACTATTTCTTTTTTAGACTACCTCTTTTTCTTACTATCCCAATCATCTTTATCACTACTAACAGGTGTTTCAGCCCCTTCACTATTAAGATACTTAGAATGGTATCCACTATTATCACTGTCAATCTTATTGCCCTGACTAGTACCAACCCTTAAACTACCTTTGAACCCCTTCTTACACTTATCAAATCCTAGCCCAACACCATGATCAACTACAACATCATTAAATTCTTTTAAATTCTTCCTTGCAATCACTAATTCATCATCAGATGAATTAGGGTCCCCCGATGATACACTACGTTCTTCATTATTATTAAGGATATAATCTTCATCAGCAACATCCCCATTATTATTTTCACCCACTTCCATTATACTTTCTTGCTTGCTACTATCCTTCGCATCAGTGGCAGCTGGATTACACATAGCTTTAACATATATTTTTAAGAAATCATAATCTAAAGCTACATTAATCATCACTTTACAAGCTTCCTCAGTCTCAACCATAACTAATCCTAACTCGGCACCTAATGGGACATACCTCCTAAGAGGGTTATACCCAATCCCCAATACATCTGTATACCTTAATTCCATCATTAACTTCTCTATTTCAACCATTGTCAAGCTCTAAATATCCAAGTTAATATGTTGGCTACCAGTGTATTTGAAAATAGGTTTGCTAACAAACATTCCCCCATGCCAAAGTTCTATAGGCACACTAATGTAGCGAAAGAGTGATAATAATGAATTAATGTTCGTTGAATTATGCACAACTGTCGAACACTAATCTTCAATAACTTGTAATTCGCAAATTCAGGAAATAGGCATCAAAATTCAAAGAATTTTAGGAATTAAAGGGAATTCAAAATTTATTATTTATCAACAACATGACCAAAAGTCCAAAACACAACTTAAATAGGGAAAAAACTAAAACAACCAAAAATAGAAAATTGTCAGTTTTGAGGCCTAAACAATGGAATATGCCCAAAAAGCAATGTAGCTCATGAGCAAGGTCATGAATTGGAATCATTGGGCCGATTCTAATCAAATTGAGCTCCTGTCACATCAAAATTTGAAACTCCAAAGTTGCTAAAAATTATGAAAATGCCACTAATGCAATTTTTCATAATTTTCCATAAACCGAATTGCAATTTCTTCAATGCCCACATCATTAATGATGCGGGGCAACAAGTTTTGGAGTTATTGGAATAGGTCTACTGAATAATAGATAGAATACATACGTTTTATTATTATTAGGATTTAATTTTTATTTTTTAATTTAGTATTGATTATAAATTGACTTTCCTATATTGTTAGGGATTTGATTTCCTACTTTAGGTAGAATTGTCTTTATTTTTATTTTTCTACATAAAAATTAGGATTGGTGGGTTTGTGCCACTCTATAAATATGTAAGTTTTAGGGTTGTATGAGGAGTTTTTTTAGTTGATTATTCAAAATTATTATTTTTCTGAATTCGATATTCTTGTGAATCCACGAATTCTTGGATGCCTATTTCCTAGTATTTGTGTACAAATCAATAGGTTATAGAAGATTAGTGTTTGGTAGTCGTGTGTGATTCAACAAACGTTAATTCCTTGTTTATCACTCTTCCACTACATCAATTTGGTATTGGGGCTATGATCCTTGGACAATATGTCTTACAGACGACAACAGCAGCAACCACAATAACAATATGTAGAAGAGGTTTATGAGCATGATGACCTTCATCGCCTTGAGCAGTGATTTGAATAGACGATCAAGTGATATGAGCAGATGATGGAACAAATGACTGATAGGATGGCTGCTCTTTTGGCCAATCAGAATATAAACGATCCATACCCATGAAACAATAATAATTTTATGGGTAATTTTGATGGAGAGGTTAGTGATGATGAGGCAGGAGAAGAGTATAATGAAGAGAGTTTATTTTTTGATACTGATGATGGTGAGGATGAAGATGTAGTTATTGGAGATGAGCCAATATTTGATGAAGCAGATAAAGATGATGAGGAATGTAATGAATTATTAAAAGTGGTGATACAAAAATTTTCTTTGTTGAGAGGGATTCTTATCTGACTTCCAATGACATAGAGATCGAGGTGGAGGAACATCATGATCGTGAATATAATATGCTAGAGCAAATTGATCATGTTAACTTCATTGGCATTGAGAAAATTCTTTATTTTTATATTCTTTTAATTTTAATTTTGAAGGAATTACAAATTGATCAGGAATTTATAATGTTCTATGCATCTATAAGCAAAATTCTTCTATGATATTTAGGCAAAATTTGAGGGTGAATTTTCTCTACGCTGGAGGGAATGATGCAGGGCAACAAGTTTTGGAGTTATTGGAATGGGTTTACTGAATAATGGATAGAATACTTACATTTTCAATATTATTATTATTATTATTATTATTATTATTATTATTATTATTATTATTATTATTATTATTATTATTATTATTATTAGGATTTAATGTTTATTTAGGATTTAATTTTTATTTTTTAATTTAGATTGATTATAAATTGACTTTCCTATATTGTTATGGAATTGATTTCCTATTTTAGCTAGAAGTGTCTTTATTTTTATTTTCCTAAATAAAAATTAGGATTGGGGGGGTTTATGACACTCTATAAATATGTAAGTTTTAGGGTTGTATGGGGAGTTTTTTTTAGTTGATTATTCAAAATTATTATTTTCCCAAATTTAGTATTCTTGTGAATCAATAAATTCTTGGATGCCTATTTCCTAGTATTTGTGCACAAATCAATAGGTTATAGAAGATTAGTGTTTGGTAGTCGTGTGTGATTCAAAAAATGCTAATTTCTTATTTATCACTCTTCTACTACTTCAGTTAAATTCATCAATGCCAATAAAATTAATATATTCAACACACTCAACTAACTTTGGCATATTATATTCACATCTAGGATGATCCTCCATCTCAATCCCTAAATCCTTAGAAGTCTAAAACCTTTCAACTAAGTCAACTGTTGTATCACCACCTTCTAACAATTTGTTAAATTCTTCATCACCCTCATCCTTTTCATCAAATATTGGCTTATCTTCAATAATTGCATCTTCATTCTCACCATCATCAGTATCATAAAATAAGGTATTTTCATAATACTCTTCTTCTTTCACTTCATCACTATCCTCTCTATCAAAATTACCCATAAAATTATTATTGTTTCGTGGGGCTGGATTTTTTCTATTCCAATTGGCCAAAAGAGTAGCCATCCTTTCAGTCATCTATTCCATCATCTACTCAAATTGCTCCATCGTCTGTTCAAATCGCTACTCGATCTGTTGATCCATCTTATGCTCATAAACTTCTTCCATAAGTTACTGTCTCTTGCATGCCATTTTTTTTTATAACCCTGGGAGTGAACACCACTTTAATACCAACTGACACTCTGATACTAAGGAGTGCAGGAGGCAGTGGCATTATGAACCATGCAACTGGCGAAATGGCCCAAGAAAGTGCTATGAACAAAGCTGGGGCAGTACTAACTACTGCACAAAAGGTTAATTCAAGTAGTGGTATTAAGTGTTTTGCTTGTGGAGAAGTGGGTCATAGGCAGTTTGAATGTAAGAGGAAAGGAAAAAGAGTGTTTTTTATTGAAGCAGATGAGCAGTATGAAGATGAGGATGTAGCTAACCTAGGTGACCCAGTATTTGATTCAGATTCTATTGATGAGGAGATCGTAACTGGTGATGTAGGGGCTGCTTTGGTTGTACGGAGATCTTGTCTAAGACCTAGAGCTACTAATGACGATTGGCTATGAAATATTATTTTTCAATCCACCTACATTATCAAGGCCAAAGTATGCAAATTTATAATTGATGGAGGTAGTTGTGAGAACATAATTGCAATAATGGTGGTCTAAAAATTAGGGATTCCAACTATAAAGCGTCCTAAGCCTCATTATGTTAGCATGGCAAAAAGAAAGGGGGCAAGGTAACAGTGTCAAAGCATGACTTGGTTTCCTTTTCTATCGGGGCAAAATATAAGGATGATGTTTGGTGTGATGTGATAGCCATGGATGCATGTCATTTGTTGTTAGGGCAACTGTAAATGGTGGGGTTTAGCACGCGCCCAAGATTTTAGTAACCGCGACACTGTTTGAGCTCAGGGCTCTAGAGAACACACTAACCACTATCACAAAGACATGGCGTGGAGATGAGGAGTCGCCACCCAAGGTAATAACTAGGACAAATCGAAAAGATGGTACTCGATTCCCTAAAAGAAAGCTAGCACCACAACCAGGAGATTTTGGATACGGAATACCAACTTCTTTTAATCTTATGTTCATTTAGAATTACTTTATGAATTACTATCTTATTCTCTATTTATATGCAATTTCATATAAACCCTAAAACAATCAACTCCAAGGCAAACTAGTCACGAAATATACAAGTAAATAATGCATTCAATAAATCACATAATCCCTAAGTTTGTTTAATCTACATGGATTTTAAATAAATGAGTTAAATCTACATGTTTTAAATTATAAGTGAACCTAAAGACCTAATTCCTTTTTATTTTAATTAAATGAACTTAAGTCTACTAATTTTAATTCTAAATATGAGCTTAAATCTACAAATTATGAAATATTTAAATTAGTGGGCCTAATTCTACATATTTTAATTCTAAGGTGATCTTAAATCTATATAAGTTATGAAAAAAACTTTAATTAAGTGAGCTAAGTCTAAATTAATTAAATTAAATGGGCCTATGTCTAATTAACTAAATGGGCTTAATGATATTTCTAATCTAAAATCTAATTAATTATGGGCCTAAAGATATATTTTAATTAATTAAACCTAATTAATTATTAAGTGAGATGGGCTAAAAGAATTACCTAAACTTAAATAAATAAATCAAAGCCTAAAATGGGCTTAAGGCCCAAAACAAATAAAAATAATAAATAAATCCCAAAAACAAAAAAAAACATAAAAGAAACAATTAAATAAGATCAAACAACTAATTAAATTAGTCCTTACTAATGTCCTATTTTATTATTAAACAACCTAAATAAATCTACTTCCTCCATTGATTTTAAGTAATTACCTAATTAAAAACCTAATTTTTACTAACCAATGTAATCAAAATAAACATGCAACCACACATATAATTTTATTACTCCCACTATTAAGGCTATTACATTAATTCATAAAATAATTAATAAAATAAAGAATAAAGAATAAAATAAAAAAATAAAGACAATAAAAAAAATAAAACCCTAGAAACTAAGTCTCTACGAAGCTTTATCCCTAATTTTCAACGGACTTTTCATGAATTCATCCTTTCCACTGGATCACCAAGCGTTTTCTTCCATACTCACTAAAATAAAAAGATAAAATTATAATTAATGAATAAATTACAATAATAACTCAAAAGAATAAAAATAATCAATAATATCAAAAAGAAATTAAAAAAATAGAATAAGAGGAAAAGGATGATGCTTATGAGTGATTTGGGGTACTCCTCAAATTTGTAATTTACCGTTCTTGATAAGTCTTCGAATATTGTTCTTCAAAATTCTTCAAGAATCTTGAATTAATTGATGAATCAAAATGAATTTTTGTAGAAAAAAATTAAAAAACCCTCTTCAAATCACGTTTCTCCTTTTTCTTTCTTCTCCCACCTCCTTCTTTTTTCTTCCTTCTCTCTTTTTTCTCTTCATCCCCTCTCTCTTTTCCTACCATTCTCTTTTTATATAGTGGAACTAGGAAGTCTAGTCCTAATCCTAATGTGATTCTAATCCTAAAGTATAAGATTAATACTTAAAATTATATTTAGAAATTTTAAACCAGTTAAGATTGAGTTAATTAGGAATTTTAAACCAATTAGAACTGAATTAAAAATCGGAAAACAGAGACAGAAAAATTCAATTTCGACCAGGATTGTGTAATTCTGATCAGAATTATGGAATTCCGACAGGTATTACAATATTTAATTATAAAAAGATCCCTGAAAGAATTTAAATTTTGCAATGAGGTCCTAAAAAAATCTTGCAATTTAGTCCCTGAAAACATTAAATCCTTCCTTTAAAAGCTGCATTTAAACTCTTAGAATTTTAAAGATTAAGTATCGAAGACCTATTCATGATATTTTCATCACTAGAGTCCTTTACTGCATCCATTACACATCATCCCGAAATTGGGTGTCTACAGCGACAGTGGCAATTTGATAGAGATGTAACTCATAACGGCAAGAATAACACATTCGGTTTCATGTTCGAGGGTGTGAGGATTGTGTTAGTGCCTAATAAGGATCATGATCAACCTGAACAGGTGCAGGAAGATAGCAAGGGTGGTGTGAGTTTATTAACCCTGGCGTAATTTGATGTTGTTTATGTCCTCTTTAAGAAGATGGTGGATAAGGAAGTAGTAGTTCTTGATGTAGTTTTGCCACTTTTGTAAGAGTTCAGTGATTTGTTTCCAAAAGAATTACTTGTAGGGTTGCCTCTTATAAGGGATATCTAACACTAGATTAACCTTGAACCAAGTGCAGTCTTGCCAAATTGACCACACTATAGGATGAGTCCTACTGAGAATAAAGAATTGAGGAGGTAAGTAGAAGAGTTACTGACAAGAGGGTGTATTTGGGAAAGCTTGAGTCCTTGTGTTGTACCAGACCTTCTAACGCTAAAGAAGGATGGTTCTTAGCGAATGTCCATTGATAGCTAGGCCATTAACAAAATAACTATCAGGTATCGCTTTCCTATTCCTAGACTAAATGACTTACTTAATCAGCTTAGTGGGGCCAAGATTTTTACCAAATTAGATCTAAAAAGTGGCTATCATCAAATTTGGATTCAACCTGGTGATGAATGGAAAACAGCCTTTAAGACAAGGGAGGGATTATATGAGTGGCTAGTTATGTCGTTTGGGTTATCGAATGCACCAAGCACTTTCATGTGTGTTATGAATAAGATTTTGAGGCCTTTCATTGGTAAGTGCATTGTTGTGTACTTTAATGATATTTTGGTTTATAGTGCTAATCTGGATAAGCACCTTAGTTAGTTGTGAGATGTCCTTACTGTGCTGCTTACGGAGAAGTTATATGTAACCATTAAGAAGTGTATATTTTTTTACTACTAGTGTGTTATTTCTTAGGTATGTAGTGTCAGGTAAAGGATTGCAGGTAGATGAATCAAAGGTAAAGGCTGTGAGATGTTGGCCAAAACCTACCACCATTACCTAAGTGAGGAGTTTCCATAGGTTAGCTTCATTTTACAGGCGCTTTATTCCATATTTTAGCAGTATTATAGTGCCTATCACTGATTGTACGAAGCAAGTGGGAAGATTTGTATGGACAAATGAGGTATAAAAGGCATTCAAGTTAATCAAATTATGCCTTACTATAGCGCCCATTTTAGTGTTCCCTAATTTTCATCAACCTTTTGAACTACATTTAGATGCTTCCAAGGTGGGAATTGGGGTTGTTCTGAGTCAAAACAACAAGCCAATAGTGTATTTCAGTGAGAAGTTATCAGAGCCCAAATTATGGTATAGTGCTTATGATATCGAATTTTATGTTGTAGTTCAGGCGATTAAACATTGGCATCACTATTTATTTCAGAGGGAGTTTATCTTGTATACAGATTATGAAGTATTAAAGCATTTACATTGGCAAGATAAAATTTCTATAAGACATGCTAGCTGGGTCGCTTACCTTCAGAGATTTACTTTTATGGTGAAGCATAAGTCAGGTGTGACCAATATAGTTGTGGATGTGTTGAGCAGGCAAAAGAGTTTGTTGGCTTAAATGTCCATTGAGGTACCTAGTTTTGATTCCTTTGCATAATTACTTGAGATTAACCCATATTTTTCTAATATTATGGCTAAGGTTAAAGCAAGGGAGGGAACATATTTCTTGCTGCAAGAAGGATTTCTGTTTAAGGGTAATCAGCCATGTGTCCTAGATTGCAGTTTGCGTTTGAAGATCATTAAGGAATTACATAGTGTAAGGCATGCAGGATAAGACAGGACTGTGCAATTGGTGTAGGCTTACTATATCTGGCTTACCATTTGTAGAGAAGTGGAAAAAATTAGTGCAGCAATGTCGAATTTATTAGGTTTCTGAAGGGACAGCATCTAATGCGAGTTTGTATATGCCCTTGCCAGTTCCTTTGCAGGCTTAGATGGAATTTAGTATGGACTTTGTGCTAGGTTTTCCATGCACACAACAAGGTAATGATTCCATATTTATGGTGGTTGATCGATTTTCAAAAATGGTGCACTTTGTTCCATGTAAGAAAACCACAGATATTGTTCATGTTGCTCAGTTATTCTTTAAAGAAATTTACAGACTATATGGGTTGCCTATATCTATTGTGTATGATCGAGATACTAGGTTTCTTAGTCATTTTTGGTGCAGTTTATGGAAAATGGTGAATGCACAACTTAATTTTAGCAGTGCCTATCATCCACAAACAGATGGTCAAATTGAGATGGTGAATTGGTCTTTAGGGAATCTGCTAAGGTGTTTAATAGGTGAACATGTGAAGAGCTAGGATCAGAAGCTGTGTCAAGCAGAGTTCACTCATAATTTTATAGTCAATTGGAGCACTAGATTTAGCCCTTTTGTTGTGGTGTATTCTATGGTAGTAAGAGGACCACTAGATTTAATTCCTCTTCCAAAAAAATGAGGGTTCATGGCAAGGCAGAGGATTTTATTAGTGGATTACAAGAAGTTCATAGGACTATCCATGACAATTTGATCCAAGCTGCCTCTAAGTATAAACGAGTTGTTGATAAGAAAAGTTGGCATGTTAAGTTCGATGTGGGGGAGTACATGTGGGTTGTCCTTACCAAGTAGAGATTTCTTATAGGTGAATATAACAAGCTGTCTACTAAGAAGATTGGACCGGTGGAAGTCATTAAGAAGATTAATCCTAATGACTACCGTTTGAAGTTGCCTAACCACATTCGCACTGTTGATGTTTTTAATGTAAAGCACCTGATTCCCTATGCATGTGATTCTTCAGATGAATCAGATTCATGGGCAAATTCTATCCACCTTAGGAAAACGATGTGAGCGTTGAAGAAATTGCAATTCGGTTTATAAAAATTTATGAAAAATTGCATTAGTGGCATTTTTATAATTTTTAGCAACTTTGGAGTTTCATATTTTGACATGACAAGAGTCCAATTTGATTGGAATCGGCCCAATGATTCCAAATCATGAACTTTGCTCATGGGCTACATTGCTTTTTAGGCAAATTCCATCGTTTAAGCCTCTAAACTGACAATTTTCTATTTTTGGTTATTTTAGGGTTTTTCCCAATTTAAGTTCTGTTTTGGGCTTTTGGTCGTGTTGTTAATTAATAATAAATTTTGAATTCCCTTCAATTTCCAAAATTCTTTAAATTTTGATGCCTATTTCCTGAATTTGCGAATTACAGGTTATATAAGATTAGTGTTTGGCAGTCGTGCGTGATTCAACGAATATTAATTCATTATTATCACTCTTTCGCTATGTCACACACTGTGGAATAAAATTCCAAATAAAAAATCAACATACTCTGCATGACCTTTTTTTAATTAAAAAAATGCAAATACAACAAACTTTATTAATTTTTTATTACGCAAATACAATAAACTTTCATAAAGTCACCAATTTGTGATTTTTTTATTAAACCCTATAACTACTCCCAATGTTGAAATTAAACCTAATGTATATAATAATGCATTCCAATACACAAATGCCCATATGCGAAAGTATATTAAACCCTAAAATTATTTCCAATTTTAGCTTACATTTTCTCTTTCCTTCGCTGCTTTCCCATCTTCAAATTCAACTTACAAAGACGAAGGTTAGACCAAATTGATTGGGTAGATGAGAACAAATGAGGAGATGATGTTGATAATCAAAGAGGAGAAGAGTTTTATTTGCTAGGGAAGAGTTTCAGAGATAGTCGATGTGAGAAGATTTTTAGCTAAGGGAAGATAAACAACGTTCAAGAAAATTGATCCTTTTTAAAACCCTAATAATATAAAAATTTTTTTTGTCATATACGGTACCATTTTGTTGTGTCCAAAACAGTGAGTTTTGAAATTTTTATTTTTATTTTTTTTTATCAATTTCCACGTGTGTTAATAAGTTACATGTCAGCGCTTCCATATCATCACTAAATCAACTAATTTTGACAGGTAATAGATTTGCATTAAGTCGAAAAGTTGATACATCAATTTGTAATAATTTTGAAATTTGGATAAATTTATAAAACGACCATTAATTCATGGTACATAAATATAAAAACTCTATTCATATATACTGAGGTGATCATGACGAAGGACGCGAGACAAGTATTGTTGCTGGACGTGTCAAGCAATGAATGATAACGGTTGCACACCGTGGCTGCTAGCGCCAAGTTTTTCTTCATCAACACCACCCAAGAAGCCTAAATAGCAGTAGACACACACAGCTCATAAAAAAACAGAATAGTAGTAATCGTTTTGGTACAGACCAATTTCGTAAACCCTATTGTTATTGTTGTTTTATTTTTCATTGTTGACCATATACACGATTTGAATACATGTGATACAAATAGTATATTGCAAGTCTATTAAATAATAAAAAAAATTTACAGTTCTTATTTTAACCCCAATAAAAGAAAGGCTATCAACTCAAGGGAGGGGTCATTTTGAGAAATTGACCCCATAATACTACTATTTCTTGTTACTATTAGCAACAAAAAATATTTCTCATGTATATCACATTTGATAATTTTGATATTAGAATGCTAAATTTTATAATAAGTTAAAAGTTTTATAACTCATTATTTTTTTTACTTACATTTAGAGTCTATTAAATTCTTTTTAAATAAAATGCATGTCATAATTCAAATTTTATATGTCATTTAAATGAAAATAACTCTTTACCAACTGATTTTAGTTGTTGTTAATTTCATATATAAAATTCAAACTATAAATTTTTATTTAAAAAATTTAAACCTCTTGTTTATATCAGTGCATATTGAGAAATATAAAAAAAATATTAATAAGAGAATATTTTATTTTTTAAAAAAAGTTATTTTAAATTATAGAGTTGGAAATCAGTCAGTTACTAATCTATAAAATTCATTTGTAGGTAATTAATGAAAAGCTAAAAACGATTTATCAGTATTTACTTAGTTTAACCATATCCATTAATGTAAAAAATTATAAATATATATAACTACCATTTGTTGATTGGTTGGCAGGTGAAAAAAAAAATTAGGGTAGTTCACGAGGTATATATAGATAGAAATAAGTGGGTTGTTTCCCAACAAAAAAGAGCTAAAAAGCCATTTTCCAAAAGGAAGTGGCCAACAATAAGAGAGTTTATAGAGGTGTTGAAATGAAGAGGCCAGCGACGCTTAGACGAAGGACTGAACAAAGGCTATGGTCTCCTCAGGAAGATGAAATACTTTCAAACTACATTAAACATCATGGAATAGGGAAGTGGAAAAGTGTTTCTCGCAGAGCTGTTATGTATATATAAGTAATATGTATCAACCCCGCATGGCCTCCCAATCTTTTCGATCGATCTAAAATGATATTTTCCAGTTGAAAACTTTTCTTAAGTTGATATCGTTCAGTTAGTGCTACATGCATATGGATTATGCAATTACTTAGATGATGGTGTTGTACGTATTTTTCTGTGTTTGGTAAATATATATGGAAAAAAATGTATTTCACGGTATGTTGCAACCCGCACGACATTATCAAAATACACCTTTGAAATAGATATCTGCACGACATTATTAAAATACCTTCCCTTTAAATAGATAGCTACTATATTAGGGGGCATATAGGACATTTAAAAAAAATTATCATGTCACTATCCAAGAACATCGTGAGTAGCGACATGTATCGCCATCAAATGTTTATATGTAAAGGATGGTTAAATGTTGTTTTTAGGGCTAAAGCGATGTGGAAAGAGTTGCAGGATTCGATGGTTGAATTATCTGAGGCCTACTATTAAGAGAGGCCAACATTTCTGAGGATGAAGAAGACCTCTTTATCAGACTTCATAAGCTCCATGGCAATAGGTACATTTCTCCTTTCTATTCAACTTCAGTCTTTTATATACATATGCATATATCCTAAACTGTATTCTCACAATCTTCAGAAGACAAGAAAAGTCTTCTTTGAACCAAGTTCACCATTGAGCAACAGACTAAACAGACATGCTCCTAAACCACAAATTCCTCATAAAATAAAACATTTTCCTAGCCTTTTTTTTTCAAAGAGCCAACATATATATATATATATATAAAGGTTAAACACAAAAAATCTTTTCCGTTATTATATATTACATCCAACTATTTAATAATTAATCTTCAAAATTAATTGTAATTAATCTAAAAACATATATATAATAAAAATTCAATGACTCAATATTTGTTATGTGTCATTTATACATATAATTTTAAGAGCATTTTTATTGGTTTTATAATATATTTTTATAAGTTTATTTAATTGTTATTAATTTGTAATGACACGATATTTTAAATAATATAAAATTATTTTAAAATATGCAGTATTAATAAAATTTTAAATTTTATTTATATATTATCATTATTTGTGTATATTCTTCATTTATTTTATTCTAAAAGTTTTATTTACGTAAAATAATTTATTTGGGAGTTTACTATTTAAAAACATTAAGTCATTTTCATTATTATTATTTATTATTATTATTATTATTAATATTATATTGTCATTATTAATTAACTACAGTTAATGTTAGTATTATAATTAGTGTTATTGTTATTATATTATATTAGTGTGTTAGTGTGTTGTGTTTTGTGTATGTGTGTATATGTATACAAGTTAAGTGTAAAGTTAAAGTGTGTGTGTGTATATATATAATATATATATGTAGAAAAAACGTGCATAAAGACAAAAATCGGGTTAGTCCATTTCTTCTCTTCCCTATTATTTCTTTTTCTTCTTCCCCGACGGACCACCACGCCACGCCGAAGCCGCCACCAGTGACCACCACCACCTCCAGCCACCTTTAGACGTCATCCTCCACCACTTGAAGCTCACCGCAACGCCGAAGGTTGTAGGAAACTGAGACAAGCACCATTTTTGCCAGTGACAATTTCAATCAAGAGAGCTCTCCATTCCGGTCTCTTTTGAAAGCTCTAACACTGGTGAGTCTAGTTCTAAACTCTATTTGAGCTTAATCCCTCTTGGTTTTGAGTTATGTCAAATTTTTGTTTAGATGACATTAGGGTTTTGAATTTTTTTTATTTATTGTGTTTGATCCATGATTTTTCTCTTTGATAATTGATAATGTGATTATGGGTAGCTCAATCTACTTAAATATATTTTTTATATATTTTTTGAATTAATTTGGATAATGGGTATTTTTGAATATTTTAATAATTTAAAGTGATTTTTTGTTAATTATTTATTTTGGATGGAAATTTGATTAAGTTAGTGTTATTAATTTAAGATGGTAATTTTAGTATTGATAAAATAATTTTTAGTGATTTTATATATTTTTGGGAATATTTTTAATATTATGTGAAACTTTGGATATATAGGTTAAATGTGTGTTTTTATTGAAATTATAGTTAAATATATTTTTTTAAATGATTTTAGAATTTTATAGGGTATTAAAATAATTTTTACAAATTATTTTCTATTTTTAACAAATTAATACTAATTTTTGAAAATTATATTCAAATAATAAATTATTTACTATTTTGGTGATTAAATGGGTGTTTAACTACTTTTATAATATATTTAAACTATTTGAATAATTAAATGTGAATTTGACTATTCTATTTTGAATATTTGAAAAATTGGATTTTATTAATATTATAATATTATTTGAGATTTTTATTTAATTATTGTGAAAATAATTATATTTAGTGTTTTGATGTTTAAATATATTATATTGTGATTTATTAATTTTAAGGATTTTAATGATTTAATATATTATTATTTAATATTTATTTTGTTTCAAACTGTGAATCTCGGTTGGGAATTTTGTAGTTCGGAGTCCTAACCCGATGTGTTGAGTACTCTATGTTTTAGAAGTGTATTTTTCTTGCAGGATCAACTATATTGTTAGTAGAGATGTCCATTTTACAGAGGAGATTCTATTGATTTTTTATAGTATTATTATAAAACGTGACATCGGGTTGATCCCGAGTTTATGTGTTTTAATTGAGTTTTAAATTCTTAGGTTGAATCTTCTTTTAGAATTTTTAGAAGTATAAGTTAGAATTGATTCTGATATTATCATTATATTTATTTCTAATTGCGCCAAGACTGAAACCTATCGGATCAAACCCGTCAAGTTTGTCTCGAGGAGTGCCAACCTGTGAGTTATTATTTTACATATACATTGCACGTAGATGCATGATTATAAGTATTTATGTTTTAATATGAATTATTTTATTCAATGATTTAGTATATGTTTGGTATACTTTCAATATATTTTGGTATATTTCAATATATATGCAACGTATACATTTGATATATTCTTAATATGCATTTAGTATATTTTTGGTATACATATGGTTTATACGTAGCATACAAACTTGAAATATTTGTAGTATATAATTGGTGTATTTCCAGTATGTGTTTGGTATATAAATAGTTTATTCTTTTTAAAAAGAATGTCATTTGTGTTTAATTACGCATTTATTTATTTTTCATAAATATACGATTTATACGAAAGATATCAATAGAACGTGCTACCTAGTGGATTGTACTAGGACTGTGTACGTACCGATTCGTTAGACTTTAGAGTCAATATTGTGAGAATCATTTGAGGTGAAATTGATTATTATGAATATTGAGAATTCAGTGAGTGAGTAGTGTAGTTGCTAAGCTCGGTTGACCCAGTGTCTCGGGGCCAATCACAACTGACAGTGAGACTGTGGGAGATCGGTTGACTTAGTGTCTCGAGGCTAGTCTACTGTCTAAAAATGGAATAAGAGAATTTTCTTTGGAATTAAGTAAGCCTGCATGGCTAGTGAGATATTTGTTTGAGGTTACGAATACTTTTAGGGTTCTATTTGATCCTTTACTTAAATAAATATTTTTTGCATTTATTATATATAAAAGTGGATTTTAGCATTTGTGTAAAGTGCCTATATATATATATATACCTGATGATTAATTGCATAGACATTAGGAGGTGCATGTATATATATTATAATAATTCACTAAGTGAGGTCTGACCCCCTCTCAACCATTTTCTTTTTCAGAAGAGTCTTCTTTGCCAGACCATACTAGCAGTGTTTTACACCAGTGTTCTTCAGCCCTAGCTAGACTATGTAATTTTATTATCTGAACTTTTATTAAACTCTAGAGAACTGCAATAGTAATGTTATTGTATCAGCAGTGTGATGTTTTGGATTTTGGAATTTCTATATCAGATTACTGTATGGATATTTTATTATGAAATGATATTAAGTATTTATTTTTATATTGATTTCAAGTTTTAATTTTGGCACATTTTTATATTATTGCATGTGTTTTTATTTTTTAAGGCTTGCTATAGGTTCCAGATTCGAAAGAATTCTCATTCCCTAACGCCGATCATGACTCTCAGTTTGAGTCATAACATAATTTTACTTGCATTTTGCATAATATTATTTAATTTGCATTTTAAAGAATACATTTTCATGTTTGTTTAATAATTAAGTGCATTATAGTATCTAATTAAATTATTTATTATAGTTTTGTGAACTGTAGTGCATGACCGTGTCTGGAACCATGTCTGGAAAGTTTGCGTACATAGGCTAGCACACGACTGTGTGCTCATCAAGAATCTTGCACGCTTCACCACACAACTGTGCAAGAAGGTGTGCACTGACATGATTAAATCCAAGCCCGATGAAGAAACTATACATACCCTACCACACGGCCATGTATCAAGTTGTGCACAAATTTAGAATAGTACACACATGTGTGCATGGCCATGCAGGGTATGCACACAAAGTTAACGTACACACCCTAGTGCACACCCATGTGCATGGTCCATGCGTTAGGGTGTGCACACAAAATTAACGTACATGCCCTAGTGCACACCCGTGTGCATGGCCATGTGCTAGCGTGTGCACTTAGAAAAAATCTTCCTTTTTCATTCAGGATTACGGATTTAGAAGATTTCAAAATTGGAAGATTACAGAATGAAAATATTTTAGAATTAGAAGTTCTAAGGGTAAAGAAGGCTAAAAAAGAGGATCAATTCATCAATTCAAAAGAGGGGAGAATTTATTCAAAATTAGCATTCAGATATATTTTAAGCAGAGGAGATGCAGAGTTTTAAGTCAATCACGTTCTCATATTTGGAATACCTTTGATTATAATTACTTCCATCACGTGTAACTAATTTACTCAGGGTTTGGATTCGTGTAACTAGACTACTGGTTGTTTGGATTTTTATGTTTTAATGCAATAAATTAATATTTAGTCAATTTTATAGTTTGTTTTTATATGTTCTTATATGTTAAAAAGTAAAACAGGCTAATAATGCAATGATAAGATATGATGCACTCCAAACCAGAAAATCTTTCTCTAACACTATCTTTAGAAATGAAGAAAAAGAAAAGAAAGAAAATGGATAGGAAAATAGAAAGAAAAATAATATTATTTTCTTTTGCTTATTTTCCTTATATGTTTAGATAAAGGGAAAAATACAAATAAAAGAAGAGAGAAATTTGATAAATTTTGAAGCATTATTTTACTTTTTCGTTTTCAATGTCTCCCCCATTTTATTTCTATTTTAGAGAGAGAATTTTGGATTGAAATTAATACATTTTTTCCTTCCTCTCTTATTTTTTTTCCAAATATGAAAAAGTTATTTCCTTGCTTTACATCCATCCTTTACTTTCTACTATTCCAAACATATAGTAAGATTTCCATTTTTTTCTTTTTGAGAAATAGAAATTTGAAGTTTTTCAAATATTAACTATAATTTTAAACTTAAAAGATTTTTTTCTTTTTTTCCAATTTTTGTATATATAAATAATGAGTAAACTCATACAATGTTTGTGTACTATAAATTAAGATATATTTTATTAAATTATTTTTAAAATAAAATAAAATATAACATTTCTTCATAAATGAATAGTAAAATTCTATCAAATAAAATAAAAAGTGAAGCAAATCTCTGTACTTGGAAGCAACAAACTAATGAAGAACTCATCAATTTTCAGACAAAGTTTGTTCTCATAGTTCAATGTCCAAATGAAAAAAAGTATTATGGGTGTTAACAATACGGAGAGAATTAGAAGAAGAAGGATCTTTTCTTATTATTTTCTTTACAAATGATACACACATATATAGCATTTACATAAATCTATTTTTTGAAATACATTCACTAATTCACATAAATCATTTCCTGATTTCTTCCCCTAATAACTCATGGTTCTTTTTCCCTTAGGTAACTAAACTAGAGTTTGAGTACTATTCTTTTATAAAGCTATCATCTCATCCATTATGGCTCGATTCCACTAAGGATTCTTTAATGCCTCATGTACTATATGAGGGATATACTCAGTAAATAACTTATGTGCAAAATCCTTTAAGTCCTCTAAGATACATGATGAGTATGGGATACCTTCCTCCTTTAGCTTCTTAGTTAGGTGAGTATTGGTTCGGTGGCTTTC
Source organism: Mallotus nudiflorus (assembly GCA_947683625.1). NCBI lineage: Eukaryota > Viridiplantae > Streptophyta > Magnoliopsida > Malpighiales > Euphorbiaceae > Mallotus > Mallotus nudiflorus. The sequence goes on from CANTUR010000388.1 coordinate 742,655, forward strand.
CTAAGTTTGTGTTTGAAAGACAATTTATAGATGTTATATAAAGGAGAGGAGTTTAGAGTCTGTACCTCAAGAGCATTCTCAGGAGATAATTTAGGTACTCTATAAGGATGGGGCCTCCCTTATCAAGCTTGGTAGTTTTATACTCAGCAATCCTATCATCATGCTCGACACTTAGTTATAAGTTTCCCTTATTATGCTCGAACACTCTTTCATGCTCGGCCGTATGTTCCAAGTTTCTATCATCATGCTCTATAATATGTTTCGAGTTTCTCTCATCATGCTTGGCATTTTCTAAACCCCCAATTCATACCAATTTTCTGATACTTAGTTTTAATCTTCATTCATTTTCTCCCCCTGAAGTGAAGAATGGGTATCTTGGTTAAAAAAAAAAATTTCTAATTCAAGGAAATGTTGCATCCATAAAGGTGTATAGGCACCAAGACATAAGATCATAACACCTGTATCCCTTCTTTTAATCTTTATACCTTAGAAAACACACTACACTAGACGGTACATGGATCCATTTTTATGCACTGGACTTAAGAAGATGAATATAGGCTACTGAACCAAACACTTATGGAGGCAGCATAAGAAATGAAGGTAGATGTGCATAATGAGCAAGTGTTTGGAGAGGAGTATCAAAGTCCAAAACTTGAGATGGAAATCTATTCAGGAGATACATTGTTGTATATATAGCATCAGTCCAATACCGTATGGGTGCATGGCTGCAATTAAGAGTGCTCAAGCTATTTCTAGTATGTGCCTATTTTTCCTTTCTACAACCCCATTTTGCTATAGTGTCTAAGAACATAAAGTCTCATAATGGGGGCCTTAGGCTTGGAACTATAAGTGGAACTCATGGTTGACATACTCTCCTCCATTATTAGAAAGCAGTATTTATAGTGTGGCTAAGAATTGAGTCTTAATCATGGCATGGAAAGATCTGAATAAATTAAATACTTCATGTTTATGTTTCATCATATACAACTAAGTCATACATGTACAAGCATTAATGAAGGTGATAAACCATTTAAAACCTGAACCATCTGAGCAAGGAGTTAGTCCCCCAAACATTAGAATGAACTAGGCCAAAAGGAACATAACTTTTATTTGAGTTTACTGGGTAAGATATATCATGAATTTTTGCTAGAGTGCAAGTTTGACATTTGAATTTGGACTCATCTGACTTTGATAACATACTGAGAAATAGATGCTTCATATAACTGACTAACGGGTGTCCTAACCTTTGGTGCCACAACATGAGCTATTGACCTTTGGTGCTTATTGTCACGACCCAAAACAGGGGCCATGACCGGTGCTAGGGAATGGGAATTCTTTCAAATCCGGAACCCGTAGCAAGCCTAAAAATAAAATAAATCATGCAATAATAACAATATATAATATTATATGCAGCGGAAATAAAAATCATAAATATAATGATAACATTTTCACCACTGGATTTAAATCAAATCTCATCTCATTGCATATATATAAAATCTTTTTAATACAAATCCAGTTTCAATATAATACATCTCTTGATATAAAATACATGAAATCCAATACTTTAATTCACAACTACTGCAGTATCTAGATTATAAAATAAGACTCAAGTAAATAATTTACACAAAGAAGCCGGGGCAGAAGAAATCCGACGTATCGACCTGCTACTGAGGTCTGAAGATGTTGACTCTCCTGAAAAAAATAGTCAACGGAGGGGAGTCAGACCTCACTGAGTGAATTACTATAATATATATACATACACACTAAGTGACAATGCATACAATCAATAGTATATATATATCTAATATATATACAGGCAAATTCACACAGATGCAGAAAAATCATTTTATATGTTTTTATTAAAAATCATCTTTTATGAAGGATCACATAGAACCCTAGAATAACGCAACCTCAGAAAATAATGTTAAACAACACTCTAGCCATACAGGCTCACTTATTCCAAATATATCCACTTAATCCATTTAGACAGTAGACTGGCCCCGAGACACTAAGTCAACCGAGCTCCAGCAGTCTGACTGCCAGTGTGATTGGCCCCGAGACACTTGGTTAACCGAGCTCCAGCAATCACACCCAAACCACATCTCACACATATCAATAATCATATCAAATCAATATCCACAAATAAGTTAGTAATATAGCCTAAATACTATAGGCGTACCGGTACGTACTCGGTCCTAGTGTTGCCCACTAGGTAGCACGTTCTATCGATATCCTTCATCATTAAATATAAAACATTCATTCACAAAAATAAATGATGCATGAATGTAAATGAAATAACAATATAATCCATATATATACCAGAAATATACCAAAAGTAAACCAGGTATATTTCGAGTATATATACGTCAAATAAATCCAGTCAAATCATAAATTAAACTAAAAATATATTTAAAAACATTTTAAATATATTTTATTAACAAAACATGTATATAATTTATTATATACCAAAAATAAACCAAAAATATACTTAATATAAACTTAAGAAATAATCAAATTATTTATGCATATTTAATTAACATAAAACATGCATTTCTAAATCATGCATCCTAGCATATATATATATAGTATAGTAACTCACCTAATGCGCTCCACGAGACGGGTCCGATGCTCCTGGTCCACTAGCCCTCGGTCTCGGCGCAACTAAACAAGCAATAAATAATAGACATCAGAATAAACCCTAACAAAAATCCTAGAATTCAATCTAGAGTATTTAAATACGGAAACAGAATTAGGGTTCGACTGGACATCACGTTTTACGAGAATTCTACCGAAAATCCGACAAAACCTCCCCTGTAAAACGGACATCTCTCTACTCAAAAGAGTAGAGCCGACCCTGCAAAGAAATACACTACGAAATACAAGCTCAACACAAATCCATAACCCCTCGGTCGGACTCCAGACTACAATTTACCGACCGGGGTCCACAAACACAGAACAATTCAGAAATACCAAAAATACCCTTAAAACCTAAAAATACATTTTATAAGTAGAAATTACATAATTAACCTTAAAACACTGTAAAAACCGAATAAAACTCATTTTATTAGTAAAACCGTATATTATATATATAATTGAAAATAATTCCCAAAAAATAGTTTTAATTAGTTAAAAATACTAAATAATTTGTAGAAATCATTTTTATACCTTAAATAACTATTAAAACCAATTAAATTACATTTTTAGCCAATTTAGGGTAAAATTACCAAAATGCCCTTATATATATAAATATACTAAAATTCATTCAAAAATTCACCAAAAATTATACAATTATCCAAAATTAATTTTCTCAACATATATATCAATAATTAAACTCAATTAATCAATTAAATTCAAATAAAAGCACATTTAACCTAATTTTCCAAAATTACATAAACTTCAATAATTCAAAATAAATACTTAGAAATTCATAAAAATTCCAAATAAATTCCTATAATTCATTTCAACACCTAATTTAACCATAGACCCCAATTTCATAATTTAAATAATTAATTTCCGAAAATTAGAAAATAATATTAAAATATTCAAAAATACCCAAAAATCCAAAAAATCTCCAAAAAATCTACAAAAATTCATACATGTAGATTGAGCTACTAGGAACAACATTTGTGAAGGGAGTTTTCATGAATCAACCAACTCGAAGCTCAAAAAAATCAAAAATCCTAATGTGGCCGAATTCGAAAAATCGAAACCTACGCAAATCTAAACCATTTTAGCTCAAACCAAAGCTAGAATCACACTCACTAGAGCTTAAGGAGAAGAAATAGATCGGCGGTGTCGAAAACGGTGGCCGAAAATGGGAGAAACGGCAAAGGGAAGATTTCGGCCAAAAATGGAAAACAGGGGTTGCCGGCGCCGGGGAAGGGAGCTGCTGGCGGCGGGGGACGACTGGGAATGGCGGTGGCAAGCCGGGAGGTACACCGACGGTAGGTGACCGGAGTTGCAGACGGTGAGGGGTGGTGGTCGGGCGCACGGGAGAAGAAGAAGAAGAAGAAAAAGAAAAAAGAAAAAAAAAGAAAGGAAAGAAAAAGAAAAGAAAAAGAAAGGAAAAAAAAAGAAAAAAAAATAATTAAATAAAAATAAAATAATTTTAATAATTTAATAATTCATAAAATAATTAAATAACAATAAATAAATAAACAAATAATAAAATATTAGGGTAATATATATTAAACCCTAATTAAATAAATATACACACACATAGGCTTTATTTAGTATTTTAAAAATACGTATGAGTTCATGCAAGTCCGAAAATATATTTAAAATAATTAATAATACATTGTTTACGTGAAAATTTCCCCGAAAATGCAAGTTCCGAGAAAATTTTACGTAAAACACTGTAAATAAGACACAGTAATTAAAATAGATTTTAAATACATATCAACTCATGAAAATATCGTAATATATACACAAATTATTAACATTGTATATCCCGGTACAGTGTAAAAATATTTTAAAAACACGGGATATTACAGTCTTCCCCCCTTACAAGAATTCGTCCCCAAATTCCAAAAAGAAAAGATTACAGAATCAGGACGGAAAGAGATATGGGTAAGAAGCTCGCATCTCAGCTTCAGTCTCCCACGTATGCTCCTCGACTCTGTCGCTAAGCCACAGAACCTTAACCATCGGAATCTGCTTCGATCGCAACTGTCGAACTTGAAAATCAACGATCACCACAGGTTCTTCCACAAACGTCAAATCTTCACTCACTTCCACGCTGTCAGGTTGCAACACGTGTGAAGGGTCTGAGATATACTTCCTCAGCATCGAGATATGAAATACTAGATGCACCTGCGACATACTCGGAGGCAAATCCAACCGATATGCAACAGTGCCAACTCTCTTCAGAATCTCAAACGGTCCAATATATCTCGGTGCTAACTTACCCTTCCTGCCAAATCTCATCACACCCTTCATCGGAGATACCTTCAGAAAAACAAAATCTCCAACCTGAAACTCCACATCTCTGCGCCTAGGATCTGCATAACTCTTCTGTCTACTAACTGCGGTCTCTAATCTTCGCTTGATCACGGCGACTTTCTCTACAGCATCCTGAACCATCTCTGGTCCAGTCAAAGCTCTCTCACCAATCTCATCCCAACTCAGAGGGGATCTACACTTCCTTCCATACAACGCCTCGTACGGTGCCATACCAATACTGCTATGGTAGCTGTTATTATAAGCAAACTCAACGAACGACAAGTGATCATCCCAGCTACCTCCTAAATCCAAGACACACATCCTCAATAAATCTTCTAATGTCTGGATCGTCCTCTCAGACTGGCCATCTGTCTGAGGATGAAAAGCAGCACTGAAATCTAACCTAGTGCCCATCGCTTCCTGCAACTTCTGCCAAAAACGAGAAGTAAACACCGAACCTCTATCTGACACAATGGACACAGGTACTCCATGAAGGCACACAATATGCTTCACATACAGCTTCGCCAATCTAGCAACTGAATATGTGGCTTTCACAGGCAAGAAATGTGCAGACTTCGTCAACCTGTCTACAATCACCCAGATGGAATCGTATCCATCCTTCGAACGAGGTAAACCGACCACAAAATCCATAGCTATCCTTTCCCACTTCCACTCGGGAATAGGAAGAGGCTGAAGCTTCCCAGAAGGCTTCTGATGTTCGGCTTTCACTTATTGACACGTCAAGCACTTAGCAACATAATCAGCGACATCCTTCTTCAATCCATCCCACCAGTATAGATCTCTGATATTGTGGTACATCTTAGTAACACCTGGATGTACGCTGTAGGCTGTAGAATGTGCTTCCTCTAAAATCTCCTCTCTCAAGTCATCCACGTCAGGAACACACAACCTACCACTGATCCACAACACACCATCATCATTGAGTGTGAAATCAGTGAACTTCCCTGCTCTGACATTCTCTACAAGCTCTTCCAGAATAGGATCTCGGCTCTGAGCTGCTTTAATCCTATCCCTTAACACAGATCGTACTTTAAATTGAGCTAGCAGTCCACCTGATCTACTGATCTTCATCATCAGACCTAGATCCACCAACAGATGCAACTCTTGGATCAATGGTCTCCTCTCTACACCGATGTGAGCAAGACTACCTGAGGACTTCCTACTCAAGGCATCTGCTACAACATTAGCTTTACCCGGATGATATAAGATCTCACAATCATAATCCTTCAACAATTCCAACCATCTCCTCTGCCTCAAATTCAGATCTCGCTGCTGGAAAATGTACTTAAGGCTCTTGTGATCAGTAAATATCTCACAAGTCACCCCATACAAATAATGTCTACAAATCTTCAAAGCAAAGATCACTGTAGCCATCTCAAGATCATGTGTAGGATAGTTCTGCTCATACTTCTTCAACTGCCTCGAAGCATAGGCTATCACCCTTCCATTCTGCATCAACACACAACCAAGACCAATTCTAGAGGCATCACAGTAAACTGTGAACTTATCCACACTATTAGGCAAAGCTAATACTGGGGCGGTGGTCAATTTCTCCTTCAACAACTGAAAACTATTCTCACAAGCTTCTGACCACTCGAATCTAACATTCTTCTGAGTCAAGCGAGTCATAGGGGCTGCTATCCTGGAAAAATCTTGCACAAACCGCCTATAATACCCGGCTAAACCCAGAAAACTCCGAATCTCAGTGACAGAAGTAGGTCTAGGCCATTCAGATACTGCCTCAATCTTCTGTGGATCAACCTGAATACCTTCTTTAGACACTACATGTCCAAGAAAAGAAACACTCTCCATCCAGAAATCACACTTCAAGAATTTAGCATAAAGCTGATGATCTCTCAGTGTCTGTAGTACAATCCTCAAGTGATATACATGCTCTTCCATACTCCTCGAATATACTAGTATATCATCAATGAAGACTACCACAAACTGATCCATATACGGTCTGAATACCCTGTTCATCAAGTCCATAAAAGCTACTGGTGCATTAGTCAAACCAAAAGACATCACCAGAAACTCATAATGGCCATATCTAGTGCGGAACGCTATCTTAGGAATATCAGCTTCACTGATATGTAGCTGATGATAACCCGACCTCAAGTCAATCTTAGAAAAGAACTGTGCACCCTGTAGCTGATCAAACAAATCATCTATCCTCGGGAGAGGATACTTGTTCTTCACTGTCACCTTATTCAACTCTCTGTAGTCAGTGCACAGTCTCAGGGTATCATCCTTCTTCTTCACAAACAGGACTGGTGCACCCCAAGGAGAAACACTAGGCCTAATGAAACCTTTATCCAACAACTCTTGCAACTGCTCCTTCAACTCTCTCAACTCTGCAGGAGCCATACGATAGGGTGGCATAGATATAGGAGTAGTACTTGGGACCACATCTATACAGAACTCAATCTCTCTATAAGGTGGTAAACCTGGCAACTCCTCAGGAAAAACATCAGGAAACTCACAAGCAACTGGAACATCTGTGAGTGACAACTTCTCCACTGAAGTATCCCTGACCAATGCCAAATATCCCTGAAAACCTTTCCTCAACAACTTCCTAGCTGTAATAGCAGAAATAAGATTCTGAGGTGCTGAACTCTTATCACCAACAAACTTAAACTCTACTTCATCAGGAATTCTGAAAGCCACCTCTTTATTCCTGTAATCTACCACAGCATAGTGCTGAGATAACCAATCCATTCCCAGAATAACATCAAACTCCATCACATCCAACAGAATCAAATCAACGGGTAATTCTCTATCTCCCACGAGAACTGGACAACCAAAAAGAACAATATCGGCGTCCAAGGAATCGCTCAGAGGAGTGGCAACAGACAAAGGAAAAGCCATCCTCGAAGCTTGCCAACAAGATTTAGAAGCAAAAATAGGAGAAACAAACGAATGCGTGGCACCCGGATCAAACAAAACCCAAGCATCCAGGTAACAAACAGAAATAATACCTGCCATGACTGCATTAGATGCCTAAGCATCCTGCTGAGTAAGATGAAAGACTTTGGCCTGACCTCAACCTCCCTTCTAACTGGTAGAAGCCTGGCCAACACCTCTGGCACCTCCTCTAGTACCTCTACCACGACTCTGCTGTGGAACAAACTGAGTGGAACTCTGATGATGGACTGGTGGTAACTGAAATGGCACGGGTGCTGCACTAGCAATCGACTGCTGTGGGAATCGCAGAATCTGCTGCTGCTGATACCCAGAATAAGGACACGATCTGGAAAAATGTCTTGTATGCCCGCATCTGAAGCATGTCAGCCGTGTCAGATAACACAGTCCCTGATGGACTCTACCATAAGTCTGACAAACACTGGCCGCTGATCCAGAACTACGACCACTGCTGCTGCTCGAAGCACCTGATCCAAATCTGAATGATCTACGCTGACCTCCACGGCCATGTCTACTGCTCCGATGTACTCGCTGTTGCTGTCTCTGACTCTGCTGAGTCAGACCTCGCTGCTGACTACTCGATCCAATATGAAAACTCGAATACGGAGTAGCCTGCAATCCACTCGACTGAACTCCTAGCTGGTAATAATCAGGCATCGCTCCCTGCCTAACTAGTCTCAGCTCAATCTCCTTGGCTAGCTCAATCATGGACTCCAGAGTAAGGCCTGCTGCAGGCATACCAGCAAAAGCTGAACCCAAACCAGTAATGTAGGTAGTGACAGCGAAATACTGATCTCGCATCAGATCCTCAGCATATCTACCCAGACGAAGAAACTCTCGGGTATACTCCTCTACAGATCGATCTCCACGAGAAATACTGGTCAAACGAAGACGATAGCTCAAACGAAGAGGCTCTGGACAAAATCTCCTCATAAATCGCTCTCGAAACTGAGCCCATGTCATCGTCATCATGTAGGGTTGGATCATCTGAATAAACCAGTCTAGAGCTGGTCCCTCAACAAACAACTCTACAATCATGATTCGCTGGTACTCAGTATGAGCAGTCCGAGTCCTAGTCTCAATCGCATGCAGAAAATCTAATGGATCGGAAGTACCATCAAAAGCAATCCTGCCCACTCTAGCATAGAACAAAGCTGCCTCAGGGTCAGACATACCCTGCTGATAGGCAGGCTGAACAGGCTGAACAACTGGAGGAACAGGAACATCAAACTCAGGCTCAACAGGCTCCTCGTCCTGTAACTCTCTCTGCCTACGGCGACCTGTCGCTCCTCAAGGTCTACCTCTGCCACGACCTCTACGTCTAACTAGCTGCTCAGGAGGTAAAACCTCATCTTGAAAAGACTCATCATCCTCGGCCTCAATGACCGATGGATCGACACGCGCTCGCCTCCTCATACTGAAAAGACAAACGGAAAGATTCAGACAAAATAGACAACGGAGGAATAACGCTGAAAACTACAGCAAGGAATACTTATCAAGACGTACTCAAACCTAATACACTGCAGTAGTCCAACAGAAAACACAACTTTAAAACTAGGGCCACAACTCACATAACTAAGCCCTGACACATAACTCCGCTCTGATACCAACTTTGTCACGACCCAAAACAGGGGCCATGACCGGCGCTAGGGAACGGGAATTCTTTCGAATCCGGAACCCGTAGCAAGCCTAAAAATAAAATAAATCATGCAATAATAACAATATATAATATTATATGCAGCGAAAATAAAAATCATAAATATAATGATAACATTTTCACCAATGAATTTAAATCAAATCTCATCTCATCGCATATATATAAAATCTTTTTAATACAAATCCAGTTTCAATATAATACATCTCTTGATATAAAATACATGAATCCAATACTTTAATTCACAACTACTGCAGTATCTAGATTATAAAATAAGACTCAAGTAAATGATTTACACAAAGAAGCCGGGGGCGAAAGAAATCCGGCGTATTGACCTGCTACTGAGGGTCTGAAGATGTGACTCTCCTGAAAAAATAGTCATCGGAGGGGAGTCAGACCTCACTGAGTGAATACTATAATATATATACATACACACTAAGTGACAATGCATACAATCAATAGTATATATATATTTAATATATATACAGGCAAATTCACACAGATGCAGAAAAATCATTTTATATGTTTTTATTAAAAATCATCTTTTATGAAGGATCACATAGAACCCTAGAATAATGCAACCTCAGAAAATAATGTTAAACAACACTCTAGCCATACAGGCTCACTTATTCCAAATATATCCACTTAATCCATTTAGACAGTAGACTGCCCCGAGACACTAAGTCAACCGAGCTCCAGCAGTCTGACTGCCAGTGTGATTGGCCCCGAGACACTTGATCAACCGAGCTCCAGCAATCATACCCAAACCACATTCCACACATATCAATAATCATATCAAATCAATATCCACAAATAAGTTAGTAATATAGCCTAAATACTATAGGCGTACCGGTACATACTCGGTCCTAGTGCTGCCCACTAGGTAGCACATTCTATCGATATCCTTCATCATTAAATATAAAGCATTCATTCACAAAAATAAATGATGCATGAATGTAAATGAAATAACAATATAATCCATATATATACCAGAAATATACCATAAGTAAACCAAGTATATTTCGAGTATATATACGTCAAATAAATCCAGTCAAATCATAAATTAAACTAAAAATATATTTAAAAACATTTTAAATAGTATTTTATTAACAAAACATGTATATAATTTTATTATATACCAAAAATAAACCAAAAATATACTTAATTATAAACTTAAGAAATAATCAAATTTATTTATGCATATTTAATTAACATAAAACATGCATTTCTAAATCATGCATCCTAACATATATATATAGTATAGTAACTCACCTAATGCGCTCCACGAGACGGGTCCGTCGGGCCCTGGTCCACTAGCCCTCGGTCTCGGCGCAACTAAACAAGCAATAAATAATAGACATCAGAATAAACCCTAACAAAAATCCTAGAATTCAATCTAGAGTATTTAAATATGGGAAACAGAATTAGGGTTCGACTGGACATCATGTTTTACAAGAATTCTACCGAAAATCCGGCAGAACCTCCCCTGTATAACGGACATCTCTCTACTCAAAAGAGTAGAGCCGACCTTGCAAAGAAATACACTATGAAATACAAGTTTAACATAATCCATAACCCCTCGGTCGGAGTCCAGACTACAATTTACCGACCGGGGTCCACAAACACAGAACAATTCAGAAATACCAAAAATACCCTTAAAACCTAAAAATACATTTATAAGTAAAAATTACATAATTAACCTTAAAACACTGTAAAAATCGAATAAAAAACTCATTTTATTAGTAAAACGTATATTATATATATAATTGAAAATAATTCCCGAAAAATAGTTTTAATTAGTTAAAAATACTAAATAATTTGTAGAAATCATTTTTATACCTTAAATAACTATTAAAACCAATTAAATTACATTTTTAGCCAATTTAGGGTTAAATTACCAAAATGCCCTTATATATATAAATATACTAAAATTCATTCAAAAATTCACCAAAAATTATACAATTATCCAAAATTAATTTTCTCAACATATCTATCAATAATATCAATAATTAAACTCAATTAATCAATTAAATTCAAATAAAAGCACATTAACCTAATTTTCCAAAATTACATAAACTTCAATAATTCAAAATAAATACTTAGAAATTCATAAAAATTCCAAATAAATTCCTATAATTCATTTCAACACCTAATTTAACCATAAACCCCAATTTCATAATTTAAATAATTAATTTCCGAAAATTAGAAAATAATATTAAAATATTCAAAAATACCCAAAAATCCAAAAAATCTCCAAAAATTATACAAAAATTCATACATGTATATTGAGCTACTAGGAATAACATTTATGAAGGGAGTTTCCATGAATCAACCAATTCAAAGCTCAAAAAAATCAAAAACCCTAATGTGGCCGAATTTGAAAAATTGAAACCTAAGCAAATCTAAACCATTTTAGCTTAAACCAAAGCTAGAATCACACTCACCGGAGCTTAAGGAGAAGAAAGAGACCGGCGATATCAAAAACGGTGGCCGAAAATGGGAGAAACGGCAAAGGGAAGATTTCGACCAAAAATGGAAAATAGGGGCTACCGGCGCAGGGGAAGGGAGCTGCTGGTGGCAGGGGATGGCTGGGAACGGTGGTGGCAAGCCGGGAGGCACACCAACGGTAGGTGACCGGAGTTGCAGACGGTAAGGGGTGGTGGTCGGGCGCACGGGAGAAGAAGAAGAAGAAGAAGAAGAAAAAGAAAAAAGAAAAAAAAAAGAAAGGAAAGAAAAAGAAAAGAAAAAGAAATAAAAGAAATAAAGAAAAATTAAATAATTAAATAATAATAAAATAATTTTAATAATTTAATAATTCATAAAATAATTAAATAACAATAAATAAATAAACAAATAATAAAATATTAGGGTAATATATATTAAACCCTAATTAAATAAATATACACACACATAGGCTTTATTTAGTATTTTAAAAATACGTATGAGTTCATGCAAGTCCGAAAATATATTTAAAATAATTAATAATACATTGTTTACGTGAAAATTTTCCCGAAAATGCAAGTCCCGGGAAAATTTTACGTAAAACACTGTAAATAAAACACAGTAATTAAAATAGATTTTAAATACATATCAACTCATGAAAATATCGTAATATATACACAAATTATTAACACTGTATATTCCGGTACAGTGTAAAAATATTTTAAAAACACGGGATATTACACTTATCTAGTGCACATTGTTTGCTCTTCCTAAATTAAAGTCATCCATGTAGTATAACCCTCCTCTTTTAGTGCCATGACCAATAATCGCCTTTGTGAGAATATCCTGAAAAAAATAAAAAGTTTGATGTATTAGTGCACAATAATTTAACTCTTTGGTAGCCTGACCTATAGAAAGTAGTTTGTTTAAAAATAAAGGAACTAATAAGGTGTTGGGTAAAGAGAATGAGGGGATAGTGCAACTTTTCTAGCTCTTGTGACCAGGTATGTCACCCCATTAGCATTTTTAATGCATGTTAGTTCGAGTTTATTAAACTCCATGAAGTTTTTAAGATCAAATGTCATGTGGTTTGATGCCCCAGAGTCAATAATCCAGTCAATTGAGGCTCTCTATTTAGAATAAGATAAACCACAACCTTTGTTACTTGAACCATTAGAAGAGTCACAACCTTTATTACCTGAACCATTAGAAGAGTCACAACCTTTGTTACCTGAACCATTAGAAGAGTCACAACCTTTGTTACCTGAACCATTAGAAGAGTCAGTTGTGTTATCAATAGAGTTGAAACTTGGCACAAGGGACTCTGTATCGGTCGTTAGTCCTATAACAAGTATTGCTCACCCGATAATTTTGCTCAAATCTATTTCTCGATTCTTCTTTAAATCTTGCCACCACTCTGGATACCCGTGTATTTTGAAGCAGGTTTCCTGAGTGTGTTTAGGGTTCCCACAGTGAGTGCACTCTTCTTTAGTTCCCTTGCCATTCTTCTTTCCACTGGCGGATAATCTAGTCTTGGTCATCTATAAGGTTATTTAAAGAGCCCTATATCCTTTAAAAATTATTAGGGCACTTGGTGTGATCTTTAAGTTTCTAATCAGCATGACAGCTTACCAAGTTTCCTCTCGTTGAACCTAAGCATAGGCTTGTTTGATTATAGGAAATTGTAAAATCTATTGTACATCACTCTAAATCTTATATAGTCGGTCATCTAACCCATCTAAGAAGCTATAGACCCTATCTTCTTGTATGTTATTATTTTAGATTTGGATATCCTCAGAACACTTCATTAGATTTAGTCACCAAAAATATATCTCCCTCTACAATCCTTAGAGAGTATTATAGCATGACTCAATGGATCCTTCATCCTTTCTCATTTGAGCTACTCTCCTTTTTAGCTTGTAAACCTGGGAAGTGTCTAATCCATTAAAAAAAGGTAATAACAATAGAGTCTTATACCTGTTTGGCAATTGGATATCGAATGAAGTTACCAATCAAGGATGGTTTTATAACAGCATTCTCTGTTCTCCACTTCTGGAAGGCTGCATCTATTGGCTCGGGTTGTGGAGTGCCACCGAGGATGTATCCAAGTTTATGTTTGTCAGCTATGTACATCTCTATTACTTGAGACTAGAGAGCATAGTTTTTTCCATCAAGTTTATTACCCATCTAGGTACCGAAGTTTTAAGAACTTGAAGATACTAGGGTCAGGGTTTGGATTAATGCTTATTGCATTTTCATCGTTAATTCATCTAGAATGGCAGTATAAGGTTTATCTATTGTCGCCACCAGGTCTGTCAATTCTGCCATTATTAATGGTTTTTAGAGCCTTAGGGTTGTCTGCTTTGATAATATGTTAACAATAGGGAAGAGAATTAAAAGAAAAAGGATATTTTCTTTACAAATGATACACACACATATAGCATCTTCATAAATTTATTTTTAGAAATACATTCACTAATTCTCATAAATCATTCCTTGATTTCTTCCCCTAATTTTCTCTTTAATTTTTCCTTCATAATTTCTAATTTTTCTATTCACACTCCAACAGTAAGACCTTTATATATTCTTTTTTTTTATTTTTTTTATCAATGTCGCTTGTTAATACCCAATGGATCACGACTATTAGTTGTTAGTATTAGTAGGGGAGGGGAAATTTAAACCTAACCTATATAGGACCCATAAATGTGGTTCCCATTTGTGAGAGCGATCTAGGAATAACCTTGGCATTACCACAGTTTGAACCCAGGACTTAATGTCCTGGGTGCCTCAGCCTTAACCACTAGGCTAAGCCTCATCGGCAAAAATAAGCTAGTTATTATCAATTATTTTTAATAAGTGTAATATAAATATAAAATAAATTTAAATTAGCTATTAACTGATGGGTAAAATTTTGAAAATAAAGCTTATTGACCTCTATATATATTAATAAAAGGGCAATGATAAAGTTCCTGGTCTCGACATGATGATAATTTATTGTGTCTGATTTCCACATAATTAATAAAGGGATCTTGTCACGACCCAAAATAGGAGTCATGACCGGCGCTAAGGAACGGGAATTCTTTTGAATCCAAAACCTGTGGCAAGCCTTAAAAATAAAAACAAGCAATATAATATAATGGATAAAATATTTGTACAATGGAAATTTAATCTCAAGTATAAAAATAATAATTTCTCAACTGATTTTAATAACATAAATTCCATCTCATATATAATAAAATCTTTCAGTACAAATTTTCTGTTTAACATTCTGAAATTTAAATCTTATACATGCATAAATATAAATATAGCTCACGACATATCAAGGTACAACCACTACTGCAGTGTCTAGAGTATAAAATAAAATTTAAGTAAGCAGTTTACATAATAAAGTCGGAGCGGAAGAAATCCGGCAAACAGGTCTACTGCTGAGATCTGAAGATGAAGACTCTCCTAAAAAATATCAACAGAGGGGAGTCAGACCTCACTGAGTGAATTGTTATAATATATATACATGCATCTCCTATATGACAAATGCATTCAAACATATGCATATAACAAATATATATATATATATATATATATGTTTGTGTGTGTGTGTGCGCAAACATGTACACACAGATGTTGAAAAATCACTTCATATATAGTACTAAAAAAAATATCAGTTTATGAAGGATCAAATAAAACTCTAAATGATCGCAACCTCAAATAGTATTAGACAACACTTTAGCCATACAAGCTCACTTATTCCAAATAAATTCACTTATTCCATTTGGACAGTAAACTGGCTCCGAGACACTAAGTCAACCGAGCTCCAGCAGTCTGATTGTCAATGTGATTGGCCCCGAGACACTTAGTCAACCGAGCTCCAGCAATCACACTCTCAAATCACATCTCACATCAATCAAGTCAAATCAATCAAGTCATAATCCACAAATAGGTTAGTAATTTAACCTAAATTCTATCGTCATACCGATACATACTCGGTCCTAATGCTATCCACTAGGAAGCACGTTCTATCGATATCCTTCATTAAAATAAATCGTACATTCGAAAAATAAATAATGCATGATATCAAATTAAATGGCAATATAAACCCCATATATATTAGAAATATATCAAAAATAAACTAAGTATATTTCAAGTATATATATGTCAGATAAATTCAATTCAATTATAAAATAAACCATATTTATACTTAAAAACAATTTAGATATAAATCAAGAGTAAAACAAGCATTTATTTCAAAGTATACCAAAAATATACTAAAAATATACCTAAAATATACGAATCATTTATTAAAGCAATTTATGCATAATTCATGCAATTAAAACATATATTTCTAAAACATGCAACCTAAATGCACACATATATAAAATAACAATTCACAGTTGTGTGTTCCATGAGACGGGTCCGACGGGCCTGGTCCACTAGGCCTCGGTCTCAGTGCAACTAAACAATCAAATCACAATACCAAAAATCAAAATCAATCTAACTTAACTTCTAGATACTCAATCTAGAATTCTAGACACAGACAGATACAGAATCAGACCTGATGTCATGTTTTACGAGAATTCTATCGGAAATTCGACAGAAACTCCTCTGTAAAATGGACATCTCTCTACTTAAAAAGTAGAGCTGGTCCTGCAAGAAAAATACACTTCGAATATAGAATTCTCAAAACCCCTCGGTCGGACCTCAAACTGCAATTTCCACCGACCGAGGTTCACAATTCACAAGATATACACAAAATATATTAAAATTTCATAAATACCAAAAATACCATTTTATACCAAAATATAGCAATTTACATATTTAAATATTAAAAATAATTATATCACCGATAATTACTTAAAAACCCTAATATTAATATAATATTATTAAAAACTGATATTTCACGATAAATACACCAATATTAATAGAAATTCATTTTATAAATCCAAATTACTCAATTAGCCCAAAAACATATTAAAAATTACTAAAAACCCATTTATCTACAAAAATAGTATATTATATATAATTTGAAAATAATTTTCAAAAAATAGTTTTAATTAGTTAAAAATAGTAAATAATTTGTAAAAATCATTTTTATTCTTCAAATAATTATTAAAACCAATTAAACTTAATATTCAACTAAAATTACTACCAAATTACCAAAATACCCCTAATATATAAAAATTCACATAATATACTATAATTACTCAAAAATTCACTAAAAATTATATAATTACTCTAAAATTATTTTCTCAACATATAATTTAATAAAATCAACAAATATACTCAATTAACCAATTAATTTTAACAAAATACATATAAAACCTATATTTTCAAAAATAATATAAACTAAATAAAATTACAATAATTACATAAAAATCACAAAAATTATAAATTAAATTCTATAATTATTTTCAGCCACCATAAACACTAAAAATCACAATTTCACAATTTATTTAATTAATTTAAGAAAATTAGAAAATAATAATAAAATAATCAAAAATTCTACAAAAAATCTAGGATGTAGATTGAGCTAGTAGAATCAACTTTTGTGAAGAAAATTAGCTTAAATCTTAAAGATCGAAGTTCAAAAAAAGGGGGAAATCCTAAATGGCCGAAATGAACAAATTGCTCACCACCAAAATTTAGGCCAAACCAAGTGAAATCAAGCTTAGAGACACAATCACCGGTGCTCAGGAAAGGGAAAGAGATTGGCGGTGTCGAAATTGATGGCCGAAAATGCCTTGAACGGAGAGATGAGGTTGATTTTCGGCTTCCACAACAATAACCAGCGCCGGAGAGGGTGGAGGAGGGTGGCGGAGCAACTGGGGAAGACGGTGGCACTCCTAGAGGCACTCTAATGGAGGGACAACGGACGGTGAGGGGACGGTGAGGGAAGGGCATCGAGGAAGAAGATGATGAAAGTAATGGGTTTTTGTTTTTTTTTTTTTTTATTATTATTATTATTATTATTATTATTATTATTATATATAACTTAATGTTTTGATATTAAAACTTTATTATATACAAAAATAAACACACACCACACATTTATATTATATACATATTTATATATACATATATATACAAATATATCACACAATAATAAATAACACATACATAAAAAAAATAACCCTAATAATAATAATATATATATGCATGTATATGTATATATATTAATACACAAAATAATGATTATGTATGAAATCATATAATTTAATAAAATAAAATAACATTAAATAATAAAATATTATTTCCCAAAATAATGAGTATGTATAAAACTTTAAATAAACGTAAAATAACATTAATTATTAACAAAATAATTAAATTATCAAACATATATTAAAAATGGCAGTTGAAAATGGTTAAAATCCTTTCAAATGACAATTGATTTTACTTTTATCTAAACTTGAACTTGATTAGTCTTGTCTTGTAACAAGTTCGTTTATGTTTCTTTTCTTGTTAGTATTGCAAAGTCTTATTGTTTCCTTATTCTCTAATTATGGTGAAAGGGAATGTTATTACTGTGGGGGAATTGGAGGAACGGTAAGGAATATCTCCTTTGAGGATGCTATCATAGTTAAGGATAATACAACGATTGAGGGGTTAGTTATCAAGGAGGAGTATATTGCACTTAAGATAATTCTCAATTATTGTTTGCTTGGAAGATTTTTAACCGACCGAGGTGTCAACTTTGATGCAATGAAGAATACTCTTGTTGCTATTTGGAGACCAATGAAAAGTATATGTATCAAAGATTTAACTCAGCACCATTTCTTATTCCAGTTTTTTCATAAATTAGATATTCAAAGCGAGAGTGGGCCTTGGACATTTAATAATCATTTACTTATCATGAAGAAGTTGGAAGCTCATGATCAACTTTTACTTCTCCCACTATTCTATGTGGATTTTTGGATGCAAGTACATAATGTGTCAGCTAGTTTTATGACCAAAAAGATTGTTGAATTAATTAGGAACTATATTGGTAATTTTATAGCAGCTGACCCCGAATAATTTTATTGATGTTTGGAGGACGTATATGCGAATTCGGGTGTCCCTTGATGTGTGTCTCCCTCTCAAGCCAAAGATGAAAATCAAGAAGAATGATAGAGATTGGGTTTGGGTGCGATTATATTATGAATAACTGCCAATATTTTATTTCCTTTGTGGTGTTCTGGGTCACTCTGATCATTTTTGTCCCAAGATGTTTAAGAATCCAAAGGTTCAGCGGGAGAAAAAGTATGGAGTTGATATTCGAGCTCCATCTTATCGGAGAGTGGGTTCGACAACTGGGGAACAATGGTTATATGATGCTGCACCATTAGTGGAATTCCATGAGGAGCCTATTATGAGTAAGGGTAAGACTGTCATTGATGACATTGTTTCTCTAAAATATGGGGAACCTGGTGGACATAAGGAAGTTGCGAGGAGTGGTGGTGGAAAGGTGGGAACGTCCTCCTTCGTTCCATTATGCAATAGAGTTGGGGGTTTTTGATACTATGGTCTTTAGTGAAAACTTGGTTGAAGGTAAAGATGGCTTAATGAGTGGGCTGGTTGTAACCACTATGAAGAAAAAAATGTTAACTCAGTCCAATCACATAGAGTTTGGAAATGAAGATTTGAATGTTAGCCCATCTTAACATGATTTCTCAAAAAATTGTCAGAAAGTTGGTTTTGGTTGTCTGGCCCACCTAGGTCCATAAGTGTCTTAATTAGGTCCATTAGGCCCAAATTTTTTTTTTTTTTATTAAAACTTTAGTTACAAAAGTTCAGATGGAAGCATTAAAGCTATGGTACGTTATGAGGGTTTACTTAAAGTTGATAGAATAGGAAAGGGAGGTGGATTGGCTCGGCTATGGGAAGATAGCTGTATGGTTTTGCTAATCAGCTACTCACAAAATCATATTGATATCTGTACCAGTGTTAAAGGGAAAGGTTTATAACGCTTAACTGGATTTTATAGGATTGTGGATAGACGAAGAGGACGGGAATCTTAGGATTTGTTACGTGGCCTGAAGGGTGCTTCTAATCTTCCTTGGTGCTGTATTGGCAATTTTAATAAACTCTATCTGTCGAGGAGAAATGGGGGAAGCATAGTCATCCTTATGGGTTGATAATGGATTTTAGGAAAGCTATTGAGGATTATGAGTTTGTTGATTTGGGTAGGTCTGGTTATCCGTACACATGGAGCGGGGGTCGTGGTTTACTAACTGGGTTAAAGAGAGACTAGATGGGGGTTTTTTTGACAAATTCTTAGCTTACTTTATTTTCGGATGCTCTAGTTCATAACTTGGATGCCTCAGTTTCTTATCACTCTCCCATCTTTCTTCATTTGAAAGCTGTGAGAACACACAACAGGACTAGATGGTTCTATTTTGAAAATTCATGGCTTTACAAAGCTGATTGTAAAGCTATTGTAGAAGAGGCTTGGAATAGTGCATTGTTTCTATTTATTCAGGACCGAATTCATAATTATGGGCAGGATTTAGAGAAATGGGGTCAATTAGTTGCTCAATAGTTCAAAGTTGATATAACTTCTTGTAAGCACTGTCTGAAGCATCTACAGTTTTATAAAGATGAGAATTCGATTAAGGAATATGAGGAAGTAAGGGCTAAATTGAATCATCTTTTGGCATAAAAAGAAACTTATTGGAAACAAAGGTCCAAGCAATTCTGGTTGAAATAAGGGGATAGCAATTCTAAGTTTTTTCATAAAGCAGCTTCTGTTAGGAAACGGAGTAATTAGATTTTGAATCTAAAGGATAAGTTTGGTGATCTTGGGAGAATGGGCTTGATTAGGTAGTGTTGGGGTATTTTCAAGATTTTTTTATTGCGTCTGAGGGTGATATGGATGAGGTGCTTCATTTAGTCTCGAAATGTGTTAGTAATAATTAAAATATGAGTCTGATGACTCCTTTTTGGGTGGTTGAAGTTCACAATGCTCTATTAGATATGTACCCTAATAAATCTCTGGGGTTAGATGGTTTGAACCGGGGATTTTATTAGAAGTTATGGTCAATTACAAGTCCTGAGGATACAAAGGCATGTTTAGATTTTCTAAATCAAGGATATCTTCCAGCGAGTATCAATGACACCTTAATTTGTCTCATTCCTAAGAAGCAGCATCTAGAGTTTATGGCAGATTATCGCCCGGTCTCATTATGCAATGTTATTTATAAGATTATATCTAAGGTTCTTGCGAATCGGTTGAATCCCACTCTTCCTTTTATAATTTTTAAGGCTCAGTGTGCTTTTATGAAGGATTGATCGATCACTGACAACTTAATGGTTGCTTTTGAAATGACGCACTATCTTAAAAGGAAAACACAAGGCAAGGTGGGTATGGCTGCATTAAAAGTGCATATGTCAAAAGTATATGACAGAATTAAGTGGCCTTTTTTGTGAGGTATGCTTTTGCATGTAGGATTCAATCTTCGATGGGTAAATTTGTTAATGCTCTGTGTTGAATAGGTTCGGTATTTTGTTGCTGCAGGTGATATTCAGTTAGGTCCAATTGTTCTGCAATGTGGGCTCAGACAAGGAGACCCACTATCTCCGTATTTGTTCCTTGTCTGTGTAGAAGGGTTGTCTTGTCTTCTTAGAAAGCAAGAATTAAAGGGACAGTTGTGTGGTTGTAAAATAGCCCGGCGAGCACCCTTTGTGTCCCATCTTCTATTTGCGGATGATGGCTACTTCTTCTTCAGGGCAAATATGATTGAAACTGCTAGCATGAAGGAGGTATTGGCGTTGTATGAGAAGGCTTCAGGTCAGGTAATCAACTTTCAAAAATCCAATATTTTCTTTAGTGGAAATGTATGTAATCCTTTGAAAATGGATGTTTGCAATCTATTGGGTGTTGCTGAGTCTTCTGGACTTGAAAAGTATCTGGGTGTTCCATCTTTAGTTGGTAAGAAGAAAAGAGAGGTCTTTGCCTATATTAAAGATCGAGTGGTCAAGAGGGTTCAAGGTTAGAAGAATAAATTTTTGAGCAGAGCTGGTAAAGAGATACTATTGAAAACAGTGGCTCAGGATATACCTAATTATCTATGAGCATTTTCCTATTGCTACAGGGTATTTGTTCTGAGCTGGAAAGGGTAATGTCTCAATTTTGGTTCGGCTCGAGTCGTAATGGTTCTAAAGGTATTTGTTTGATGAGTTGGTCCCGTATGTGTTCAATGAAATCACATGGTGGTATGGGTTTTAGGAGTTTGGGTGATTTTAATATCAGTTTGTTGGCTAAACAAGGTTGGCATATGTTAACTGCTCCAAATTCAATCATGGCTCGTGTGTTTAAGGCTCGGTATTTCCTAAAACATTCTTTTCTTAAAGCTACTTTGGGAAATAATCCTAGTTTCGTTTGGCATAGTGTGCTAGCTGGGTAAGAGCTGCTGAATTAAGGATGTTTATGGAGAGTTGGTAATGGTAAAACAACTCAGATTTGGAGGGATAAGTGGCTCATAGGGGCAGAAAATGGAATGGTGTCTTCTCTAATGTTGCCGGAATTAGCTAATGTAACTGCTCTTTTAATACATATTTTAGCTATTTAAACTATTTGAATATATAAAGAGAATTTTTACTATTTTATATTAAATTATTGAAAAATTAATTTTTTATTAATATTATATTATTGTTTGAGATTTTTATTTAATTATTGTGAAAATAATTGTATTTTTGGTATTTTGAGGATATTTATGAAATTTAATAATTTTAATATATTTATTATTTTATTTATATTTTTGGTGAATTGTAAACCTTGATTGGGAAATTGTGTAGTTCGGGGTCCCAACCCGAGGTGTCGTGCAATTTATGTTTGAAGTGCGTTTTTTTTGCAGGATTGACTCTACTTTCTAGTAGAGAGATGTCCATTTTATACAGGAAATTCTGTCGAATTTTCGATAAAATTCTCATAAAATGTGATATCGGATCAATTTTGAATTTCTGTGTTTGTCTGAGTTTTTTATTCATAGATCAAGTCTCTTTTAGAAATATAAGTTAGGAATTTATTCTGATTGTTACTATTATTTATTTTCTAGTTGCGTCAATACCGAAAGCTATTGGACCGAGTCTGTCGAGTCAGTATTGAGGAGCGCAAACTTGTGAGTTATTATCTTACATATGCATTGCATGTAAAATGCATACAAATTAACATTTATGAACTTTATAATGAAATTGAATATGAATATTTCTTTAAATGTATAAGTATATTTTTGGTATACTTTTGATATATTTTTAGTATATTTGATATATATGTGACACATATGCATAATTGTTTTTAGTATATATTTGGTATATGTGCGTCATATATATTCAGTAAATTTCTGGTATATTATGGTTTATTTTGGTATATATGTAGATTATATACTTTTGGTATATTTTCTGTATATGATGGGTATATTTTGCTATAAATAGATGCTATTACATTTAAATTATATATCTTTATTATTTTAATAATTATTAAGTTTATTTAAAGGATATCAATAGAACGTACTATCTAGTGGGCAACACTAAGACCAT
The DNA here is from genome assembly GCA_947683625.1 of Mallotus nudiflorus. NCBI lineage: Eukaryota > Viridiplantae > Streptophyta > Magnoliopsida > Malpighiales > Euphorbiaceae > Mallotus > Mallotus nudiflorus. The sequence continues at coordinate 766,140 of CANTUR010000388.1, forward strand.
GTACGTACTGATGCGATAGATTTTAGGGTTAAGTTATAAAAATCACTTAAGGTGACTTTTATTTGATTGATTATTTGAGATTGATGTGATTGAGTAGTGTGATTGCGAGAACTCGGTTGACTTAGTGTCTTGGGGCCAGTCTACTGTCCAAAATGGAATAAGAAAATTAATTTGGAATTAAGTGAGTCTGCATGACTAGAGAAATATTTTTGGTTAAGATTGCGAGTAATTAAGGTTCTATTTGATCCTTCATTCAAAAAAACATTTTTCAGCATTTATTATATATAAAAGTGATTTCAGCATATATATGAAATGTTTATATATATTTATATACATATACTTATGTTTGATTGCATATGACATTAGGAGGTACATGTATATATAATATAATAATTCACTCAGTGAGGTCTGACTCTCCTCAATTGTTTATTTTTCAGGAGATTCTTCGTCTTTAGACCTCAGTAGTAGGCTTATATTTTGGACTTCTTCAGCCCCGGCTAGTTTATATAAATTGCTTATCTGATTTTTTTTGTATTCTAGAAAACTACAATAGTAGCATTTGTATTTGTAGAATGATGTTCTCATGTCAGAGACCTTTCTCTGAATATTGTATGCAAATATTTTATTTTATGATAAGATATTAAGTATTTATTTTTATATTGATTTAAGTTTTTAATTCTGATGTATTTTTTATTTATTTATTACATGTTTTTTTTTTATTTCTAAGGCTTACTATGGGTTCCGGATTTGAAAGAATTCCTGTTCCCTAGCGCCAGTCATGACTCTCGATTTGAGTCGTGACAAAGTTGATATCAAAGCCTAGGTTATTAGTGTTGTGGACCTAGGTTTTTAGAGTTGTGTTTTCTTTGAAACTACTGCAGTTTAATTAGGTTCAAGTATGTCTTTGATAAGTTTTTCTTGATTTAATATTCTGCGTAATCCTTAGATTGTCTATTTTTTCTGAATCTTTTTGGTTTTGTCTTTTCAGAATGAGGAGGCGAGCACATATCGTTCCACCAGTCATTGAGTTTGAGGATGATGAGTCCTTTTAGGATGAGGTTTTACCTCCTGAGCCACCAGCGAGGTGCAGAGGTCGAGGTAGAGGTAGACCTCAAGGAGCGGCAGGTCGCTGTAGACAGCTAGAGCTATAGGATGAGGAACTTGTAGAGCCAGAATACGAAGAAGCTATTATACCTCCAGCTGCACCGCCGATTCATCCTGCCTATCAGCAGGGTATGTCTGACCTTGAGTCAGCACTATTCTATGCCAGAGTCGGCAGGATAGCTTTTGATGGGACATCAGATCCATTAGATTTCCTACAAGCGATTGAGATGAGGACTCAGACTACTCATACCGAGTACTGACGGATCATGATCATCGAGTTGTCAGTAGAAGGACCAGCTCTGGATTAGTTTATTCAAATGATTCAGCCATATATGATGACGATGACCTGAGCTCAGTTCAGAGAGAGATTTATAAGGAGATTCTGCCCAGAGCCACTTCGAATAAGTTACAAACTTCAACTAATGAGCATCACTAGAAGAGACAGATTTGTCGAGGACTACACCAAAGAGTTTCTCCGACTTGGCAAATATGCAAAGGATCTGATACGAGATCAATATTTTATTATTACTACATACGTCACTAGTCTGGGTTCTATATTTATTGGGATGCCTACTTTGGGCCTTACTCTAGAGTTGGTGATAGAGTTGGCCAAGGAGATAGAGTTGAAATTAGTCAGGCAAGGAGCTACACTTGATTATTATCAATTGTGTATTCAGTCAGGAAGATTTTAGACTACTCTGTATTTAACCTTTCAGATTAGTTCAAATAGTCAGCAGAGAGGCTCTGTGCACCAGAGCCAGAGGTAGCAGCAAAGAGTGCATAGGAGTAACAGACATGGCCGTGGGGGACAGTGTAGACTGATCAGATTTGGGTCAGGTGCTTTTAACAGTAATAGTGGTCAGAGTTCAGGATCAGCAACCAGCACCTGTTAGAGGTGTGGTAGAGTCCATCAAGGACCCTATTATATGGCACCACTGACATGTTTTTGATGCGAATAGATGGGACACTTTGCCAAATCATGTCCCTATTCTGGTTTTCAGCCACAGCAATTTCTACAGCAGTCGATTGCTACTGTAGCACCAGTTCCTTTTCAATTGCCTTTAGCTCAGCACCAGAGTTCAACTCAGATTGTTGCCCAGCAGGGGCGTGGTAGAGGTACTAAAGGCGGAGTTAGAGGTTTTGGCCAGGCTTCTACCAGTCAATAGGGAGGTCAAGGTCAAGCTAGGGTTTTCCACCTCACTCAGCAGGATGCTCAGGCATCTAATGCCATTGTTGCAGGTATTATTTCTATTTGTTACCTGGATGTTTGGGTTTTTTTTTATTCGGATGCCACACATTCCTTCATATCTCTTATTTTTGCTTTGAAGTCATGTTGGCAAGCTTTAAGGATGGCTTTCCTTTGTCTGTCGCCACTCCTTTAAGCGATTCATTAAACACTAATGTTGTTCTTTCTGGTTGCCCAGTGTTTATCGAAGGTAGAGAATTGCCAGCAGAATTGGTGTTGTTGGATGTAATGGAGTTTGATATGATTTTGGGTATGGATTGGTTGTCTCAGTACTATGCCGTTGTGGATTGTCAGAGTAAAGAGGTGATTTTCATGATTCCTAATGAAAAAGAGTTTAAGTTTATGGGTGATATAAGTTCTGCACCTCAGAATCTCATCTCTGCTATCACGGCTAGGAAGATGTTGAGGAAGGGTTGTCAGGGATATTTAGCATTAGTCAAGGATACTTCAATGGAGAAGTTTTCACTCACAGATGTTCATGTTGCCTATAAGTTTTCTGATATTTTTCCTGAGGAGTTGTCAGTTTTACCACCTTATAAAGAGATTGAGTTCTATATAAATGTGGTTCCAAACACTACTCCTATTTCGATGCTGCCCTAAAGAATGGCTCTTGTAGAGTTGAAGGAGCAGTTGCAGGAATTATTAGATAAGGGTTTTATCAGACCCAGTGTTTCTCCTTAGGGTGCACCAATCCTATTTATGAGGAAGAAGGATGGTACCCTGAGACTGTGCATAGACTACAGAGGACTGAATAAGGTGACAGTGAAGAACAAGTATCCTCTCTTGAGGATAGATGATTTGTTTGATTAGCTTCATGGTGCACAGTTCTTTTCTAAGATTGACTTGAGGTCAAGTTATCATCAGTTGCAGATTAGTGAAGCTGATGTTCCTAAAATGGCATTTCACACTCAATATGACAACTATGAGTTTCTGGTAATGTCATTTGGGTTGACTAATGCACCAGCTGCTTTCATAGATCTGATGAACAAGGTATTCAAACCATTTATCGATCAGTTTGTGGTAGTCTTCATTGATGATATACTGGTACATTCGAAGAGTATGGAGGAGCATGTATATCACTTAAGGACTGTACTACAGACACTAAGAGAACATCAGCTTTATGCTAAATTCTTAAAGTGTGATTTCTGGTTGGAGAGTGTTGCATTACTTGGACATGTGGTGTCTAAAGATGGTATCCAAGTTGATCCATAAAAGATTGAGGCAGTATCTGAGTGGCCTATATCAACGACAATTATAGAGATTCAAAGTTTTCTAGGTTTAGCTGGATATTATAGGAGATTTGTGTAGAATTTTTTCAGAATTACAACTCTTATGGCTCGCTTGACTCAGAAGAATGTGAAGTTTAAGTGGTCAGATGCTTGTGAAAATAATTTCCAACTGCTGAAGGAGAAGTTGACGACAACTCCAATTTTGGCTTTACCTAATAGAGTAGATAAGTTCACTGTGTATTATGATGCCTCTAGAGTTGGCCTAGGTTGTGTGTTGATGCAGAATGGTAGGGTGATAGCTTATGCTTCAAGACAGTTAAAGAAGTATGAATAGAATTATCCTACCCACGACCTAGAGATGGCTGCAATGATCTTTGCTCTCAAGATTTGAAGACATTATCTGTACGGGGTGACTTGTGAGATTTTCATTAATCATAAAAGCCTTAAGTACATTTTTCAGCAAAGAGATCTGAATCTGAGACAAAGGAGATAATTAGAACTCTTGAAGGACTATGATTATGAGATTCTTTATCATCCAGGCAAGTCTAATGTGGTAGCAAATGCCTTGAGTAGGAAGTCCTTAAGTAGTCTTGCTCATATCAGTGTGGAGAGGAGACCGTTGATCCAAGAGTTGCACTAGTTAGTGGATCGAGGTCTGATGATGAAGATGAGTAGATTTGGTGGACTGTTAGCTCAGTTCAGAGTTTGATTTGTGCTAAGAGATAGGATTAAGGCAGCTTAGGGCCGAGGTCCTATTCTAACAGAGATTGCAGAGAATATTCATGCAGGGGAGTTCACTGATTTCATATTCGATAATGAAGGTGTTTTGTGGATTAGTGGTAGGTTGTGCATTCCTGATGTGGATAATTTGAGAGAAGAGATCCTTGAGGAAGCACATTCTACAGCCTATAACATACATCCAGGTGTCACTAAGATGTACCACAGTATTAGACTGAAGAAGGATGTAGCTGATTTTGTTGCTAAGTGTTTGACATATCAACAGGTGAAAGCTGAACATCAAAAGCCTTCTAGGAAGCTTCAACCACTTCCTATTCTTGAGTGGGAAAATAAGAGAATTGCTATGGATTTTGTGGTTAGGTTACCTCATTCTAAGGATGGATACGATTCTATCTAGGTGATTTTGGACAGGTTGACCAAGTATGCTCATTTATTACCTGTGAAAGTCATTTATTCTATAGCGAAATTGGTGAATTTGTATGTTAAGCATATTGTCTGCTTTCACAGAGTACCTATGTCCATTATATCTAATAGAGGTTCAGTGTTTACCTCTCAATTTTGGCAGAAGTTGCAAGAAGCGATGGGCACCAGGCTTGATTGCAGTATTATTTTTCACCCTCAGACAGATGGTCAATTTGAGAGGACAATCTAAACACTTGAAGATATGTTAAGGATGTGTGTATTGGATCTTGGAGTAGCTGGGATGATCATTTTTCGCTTATGGAGTTTATATATAATAACAGCTACTATAATAGTATTGGGATGGCATCGTAAGAGGCTTTGTACAAAAGAAAGTGTAGATCCCCTTTGAGTTAGGATGAAATTGGAAAGAGAGTGCTGACTGGACCTAAAATGGTTCAAGATGTTGCTGAAAAGGTTGTTGTGATTAAAAGAAGATTAGAGACCGCAGTTAGTAGACAGAAGAGCTATACGGATCCAAGATGTAGAGATGTGGAATTCCAGGTTAGAGACTGTGTTTCTGAAGGTGTCTTCTATGAAGGGTGTGATGAGATTTGGCAAGAAGGGTAAGCTAGCACTGAGATATATTGGACCGTTCGAGATTCTGGAGAGAGTGGGCATGGTTGCATATCGGTTGGCTTTGCCTCCGAATTTTTCTCAAGTGTATCCAGTGTTCCATATCTCGATGCTGAGAAAATATATTTTAGACCCTTCACATGTGTTGTAGCTTGATAGTGTAGAAGTAAATGAAGACTTGACGTTGGAGGAGGAACCTGTTGCGATTGTAGACTATTAAGTTCGTCTGTTATGTTCGAAGCAGATTCCGATGGTCAAGGTGTTGTGGCGAAGCAACAACGTAGAGGAGCATACTTGGGAGACTGAAACAGAGGTGTGAGCTTTTTATCCTTATCTCTTTCCTCGATGATTCTTGTTCTGTTCTTTTCTTTGAATTCGATGACGAATTCTTATAAGGAGGGAAGATTGTGATGACCTTGTATTTTAAATAAAATAATATTACTTTGAGATATACAATGTTAATAATTGAAATTTTATTTGTATATTATTATCGTTAATTTCTAATATTATATATGTATTTTATTCTAAGAAATTATTTATGTAAAAATAATTTATTTTACGTGGGATTATTTGATAATATTAAAGTTAGTATTATTATTATTATTATTATTATTATTATTATTATTATTATTATTATTATTAAATTTGAGTGAAGGGCATTTAAGTAATTTTATAATTAAATTAAAAAAAATAAAAAAGTCAAAAAAAAATTTAGGTTAACATCACCTTCTCTTCCTTCTTCTTCTTCTTCTTCTCAACGTCACCTTCCAGCCCACGCCAGACCGCCCCAACCTCAACCACCGACCGCCATCAACTCCTCCCTTCCTCCTCCACCTCCTTACCGCCAGCAGAGCCGTCAGATCGTCGTCGGAAGCCATTGAAGCCGAGAGTTGAGCTTTGTGATGCCAGCGAGATTCCAGCCACCCCATCACTCCAAACCGGACTCTTTTGAATGGTTTTCCACTGGTGAGTCCATTTTAGAGCTTTGTTTGAGCTCAAATCCTCTAGATTTTTAGATATCTTCAATTTTTAGTTTATGTATTTTAGGGTTTTTAATTTTTTTGAACTTGATTATGTTTGATTTATGAAAACTTTCTTGACAACTATTGATTGTGGTAGCTTAAGCTTCTCAAATATATTTTTTTTTATATTTTTTTGAATTAATTTGAATTTTGGGTAATTTTTTATTATTTTAATATTAAATATTGAATTTTTGATAATTATGTTAATTAATTATTTTTAATGGAAATTTAGTTGAATTTGTGTTAGTAATGTGAGTTAATAATTTTAGAATTACTAAAAGAATTTTTGGTGAATTTATATATTTTTTTTAGAATATTATTTATATTATGTAAATTTTGTATTATTGAGTTAATTGTGTAATTTTGTGAAAATTATAGTTAAATAATATATTTTAAATGATTTTAGAATTATATAAGGTATTAAAATGATTTTTATATATTATTTACTATTTTTAACTAATTAATACTAATTTTTGAAAATTATATTCTAATAATATATTATTTACTATTTTGGTGATTAAATGGATTTTTAATTAATTTTAATATATATTTTAGCTATTTAAGCTATTTGAATATATAAAAGTGAATTTTTATTATTTTATATTGAATTATTGAAAAATTGGATTTTTATTAATATTATATTATTATTTGAGATTTTTATTTAATTATTGTGAAAATAATTGTATTTAGTATTTTAATGTTTAAATATATTATATTTTGGTATTTTGAGGATATTTATGGAATTTGATGATTTTTAATATATTTACTATTTTATTTATATTTTTGGTGAATTATGAACTTTGGTTGGGAAATTGTGCAGTTCGAGGTCCCAACCCGAGGTGTTATGCAATCTGTGTTTGAAGTGTGTTTTTCTTATAAGATCAGTTTTACTTTTTAGTAGAGAGATGTCAATTTTATAGAGGAGGCTCTGTCAAATTTTTAGTAGAATTCTCGTAAAACGTGATGTTGGGTCCATTATGAATTTTTGTGTTTGTTTGAGTTTTGGATTTCTAAATCAAGTCACTTTTAGAAATATAAATTAGGAATTTATTCTGATTGTTACTATTATTTATTTTCTAGTTGTGCTGAGACCGAGGCCTATTGGACCTAGTCCGTCGATCGAGTCTTGAGGAGTGCAAACTTGTGAGCTATTATCTTATATATGCATTGTATGTATAATGCATACAAATTAGCATCTATGAACTTTATAATGAAATTGAATATGAATATTTCTTTAAATGTATAAGAATATTTTTGATATATTTTTAGTATATTTGATATATATGTAACACATATGCATAATTGTTTTTATTATATATTTGATATATGTGCGTCATATATATTCGGTATATTTCTAGTATATTATGGTTTATTTTGGTATACATGTGGATTATATACTTTTGGTATATTTTATGTATATGATGGGTATATTTTACTATGAATGGATGCTATTACATTTAAATTATGCATTTTTATTATTTTAATAATTATTAAGTTTATTTGAAGGATATCAATAGAACATGCTACCTGGTGGGCAGCACTAAGACCGTGTACGTACCGGTGCGATAGATTTTAGGGTTGAGTTATAAAAATCACTTGAGGTGACTTTTATTTGATTGATTATTTGAGATTGATGTGATTGAGTTGTGTGATTGCTGGAGCTTGGTTGACCTAGTGTCTTAAGGCCAGTCACACTGACAATGAGACTGCTAGAGCTTGATTGATTTAGTATCTCGAGGTCAGTCTACTATCCAAAATGGAATAAGAGAATTAATTTGGAATTAAGTGAGCCTGCATGGCTAGAGAAATATTTTTGGTTGAGATTGCGATTAATTAGGGTTCCATTTGATCTTTCATTCAAATAAATATTTTTCAGCATTTATTATATATAAAAGTGATTTCAGCATCTGTGTGAAATATCTGTATATATATATACTGATGTTTGATTGCATATGACATTAGGAGGTGCATATATATATAATATAATAATTCACTCAGTGAGGTCTGACTCCCCTCAGTTGTTTATTTTTCAAGAGATTCTTCGTTTTCAAACCTCAGTAGTAGGCCTATACGCTAGACTTCTTCAGCCCCAGCTAGTTTATGTAAATTGCTTATCTGATTTTTTTTGTATTCTAGAAAACTACAATAGTAGCATTTGTATCTGTAGAATGATGTTCTCATGTCAGAGACCTTTCTCTAAATATTGTATACAAATATTTTATTTTATGATAAGATATTAAGTATTTATTTTTATATTGATTTAAATTTTTAATTATGGTGTATTTTTTTTAGTTATTCATTACATGTTTTTTTATTTCTAAGGCTTACTACGGGTTCTGGATTTGAAAGAATTCTCGTTCCCAAGCGCCGGTCATGACTCCCGATTTGGGTCATGACATCGCTGTTGGAGAAGATGCTCGGAGCAAGGCCTCTTCCCTGCAGTCAAAGGATCCTCAGAAATCCACCAAGTCTTCGGCTAATGAATCATCTTCTGAGCATCTAACTGGTTTGAGATCTGTTAGGGAGATGTTTATCGTGTTGTCGTCGCTAGACCAGTTCCTGCCTCTATCTCCAAGTCTCTTGATCTGAGTGTTCCTTCCTCTGAGCTTCCTGATACTCAATCGTAGATTACTTCATTGATAATCTATTTCTTTTTTTTAGGAACATTTTATAACACAACAATTTCAATTAATGAATAAAGTGTCTTATATTGATAAATTCTAAGTACATCTATTGATAATATCTTAGGAGACAATTTGAGTTCTAATATCATTGTAATTATTTTCCTTGTATGTCTTTAATTTTATATTCCCTTTGGATGTCTTCTCAGTGTTTTGGTAAGGACCTTCCCAGTTAGGTCTGAGCTTGCCTGTGCCGGAGCTGCCTTTGTTGATGTCAGCCCTTCTAAGTACCCAGTCTTTAGCTATAAAATGTTTCAGCCGAATGTGCTGATGATGACCTTCTGTCTTTGTGCCACTGTGACAATGAATGCTCGTTCTCTCCTCTCTTCTAATAAATCTAGACATATTCGTGTTAGGTTTCATGATTAAAAAATGCAGTGAAAATTAAAACTTTTAACCACAAACCCTAGCTCGGATCTAAGTAATGCGATTAATTGATTTAAAACTAGGGTTTTCACATCTTACCACAAACACAGAAGAGGCAAGACCGTTGGAAGGCAGAGAGGAGGTTCACTCTGATGACACCTTACCTTGAGCTTTTGATTTTGGTAATTTGGATCAAGACGTCTTCAAAAGAATCCGTCCTCTATAAGCGTCCACACGAACAGCTCTTGATTAAAATGAAAACTTTGTGTGATAGCACTTCTCTTGATTTCTCATAAATCAAGAATAAAAACACTCTGTGTTTTTAGTTTTTCTAAGAGGAGAAAAATGAATTTTGGTGGCTAATGATTGAGTTAGTGAAATCCTAGAGAATATAACATATTTATAGACCTCTAATTAGGTTTTCACATACCAAAATAAATTTTTGGTAATTTCTCAATTATTATTGTTTTGATTTTATTTAAAATTAAATCAGAAATAATATTCTATTTATTTAAGATAACTTTTACCTTAAATAAATAAACTATTGATTTATTTCCACAGAGCATATTTGGGTTTCTCAAACCCATATCCGTTTTTGGGCCTGTTCTAAGTGTGTGGCCCTATAGGTTCACATGACGTTGGAAATAGGCCTTAAATCTCTATTTAGGCCTACAAGTCATAAGTGGCCTCTAGCAAGACATTACGACTACCCAAGTCATGTGAAGTCAATAATCCGACATAACCTAATTTATAATAAATATTGTAATCCCTTTGTCACATGATATCTTGATTGAAAATAAGGCATAGTTTCTATCATCCTTATATAATTCAATCATATTATCATTCTCAGTCTACTTAGAGTCAAAAAATAATATGATTGAATTATATAAGGATGATAGAAACTATGCCTTATTTTCAATCAAGGTATCATGTACCTAAGATAATATTATTTTTCAAATAAGTACCTATGAGTTGACTTAATATCTCATATTCATGATTAGTAAAACATAATCATCAATAAACATCATACTAGCCATAACATATTGTTATGACTAGGGATAATTTGAATAGAACTCATATTTAATCTAAGAGTTTTACTATCAAGTCACATACTTGATGACCTTAGTAAGAATTGACTATTCAAGTAATTATCATAACACAAAATGATAATGAAAAATGCCTCTTTATTAAATAAAATGATAAAATCAAAACATGGTCATACATGATTGACCTAGTGCATATCACTAACAATTCGAGTGTTAATGTTATTGACTTCCTGATCTAATTCCTCGCTGACATGGTAACTCGGTGATTCGATCTCCATCGGTATTACTGCATCCATCCTATAAGTTAGTTTGAAGGGTGTCTCTCAAGTGGAGGTTCTAGGTGTAGTCCTATATGCCCAGATAATATTGTTGAGCTCGTCGACCCAATTCCCCTTTTTCTCGTTGAATCTCTTCTTTAGTCCTTGCATGATGATTATGGTGGTAACTTTTATCTGTCCGTTTATTTGTGGATGAGCTACTAAGGTAAACTGGAGCTTTATTCTAAGATTAGAAAAAAACTTTCTAAATTTCTCATTATCAAACTGCCTTTCATTGTCTGTTATCAAGGTATGAGGTGTTCCAAACCTATAGATAATTTCTTTCCAGAAAAAGTGCTAAATTTATGCTTTAGTGATGCTCCGTATAGCTTCCACTTCTATACATTTGGTGAAATGGTCTATAGCCATGATTATAAATTTTTTCTAAAAGGTTGAAGTAGAGAAGGGACCCAGGATGTCTATTCCCATACTGTAAAAGGCTAAGGGCTTCCAATCGGATGCTAAGGATTAGAGGGCTTATGACTAGGGCAGGCAAATTGCTAACATTTGTAGCATTCTTGAGTCATTTTCTGAGCATCTTGGGACATGGTGGGCTAGTAATTTCCCTACAATAATGATTTTCTAGTTAATGAATGATGCAATTTATGTGCTCCATAAATTCCTTCATGGATTTACCTAAGCACATAATTCCCTTCTTCTAAAGATACACATTTAGACCATGGGTATGAGAGAGACCTTCTGTAGAGTTCCTCATGGTAGATGGAGTAGTGTGTAGCCTTTATCTTTAACTTTTGAGCTTTTAATTTATCTTTTGGAAGTACATCATTCTCAAGATACTGAATAATCGGTTTCATCTATTCCGAAACTTTCTGTATGTCCATGATCTCTAGATCTTTAGTACTTGGTTTTTTTTAGTGCTTCGGTGAGCTTAAATCTTTTAAATGTCTGATTGTCCTCGGTAACTGACTTCGCCAATAGGTCAGGTTCTAAATTTTCACTTCTGAGGATTCAAATGATCTCCCATTGTCCCCCTTCATGCTCGAGCTTCTTCATATCTAATGGTGACTTTGTGTGGCCCTTTAAGAATGATTCTGTCACCAGTTACTTGGGTGGATGATGCCCTATCAACATAGAGCCACCATTTTTTACTTTCAAAAGGAGTAAGATCTTCTGTCATCATTTCTTATACAAAGTCTGCCAGGGCCTAAGCTTTTATTTGCTGTCGGGGTTTGTAATTGATGTCAAATTCTTTGAGCAATATTGACCATTAAACTAACCTGTTAGATATTTTAGGTCTTTGTAAGATTTTCCTTAGGGGAAAGTTAGATCTTACAATGATGGAATGAGCTTGGAAATAGTGCTAGAGCTTTCAAGATGTTTGGACAATGACCATGGCTAATTTATTTAGTTTGGGGTACCTAATCTCTGAACCTCAGAGTATTTGATTGACATAGTATACTGGATTCTGCTGACTTCCTTCCTCTTTCATTTATACTAAAGTTATTGACTCTTGACTGATGGAGAGGTATAAGTACAGTGTTTCTCCAAGCATTAGCCTGTTGAGTAGAGGTGGCAAGGATAGGAATTTTTTAATATCTTCAAAGGCTGCTTGGTAGTCTTCAGTCCATACGAACTTCTTAGAATTCTTCAAGGTTCGAAATAGTGGTAGACACCATTTGGCCAAACAAGAGATAAAATACCATAAAGCTGTTACCCTACTATTTAGCTTTTGCAGCTCGTTGATCATTGTCAGAGCTTTTATATTAAGAATGGCCTTCATCTTCTCCGGGTTAGCTTTAATTCCTCTATGTGATATCATGAAACCCATGAATTTACCTGCCTTTACCCCAAAAACACACTTCTATAGGTTTAGCTTGATCTAGTATTAGTTCAATAATTAAAGAATTTGGTTAAGGTCAACAGAATGTTGTTATGCATGCTGACTCTTGATAATGATGTCATCCATATATACTTCTATGTTCTTTCTAATCTAATCTTGGAGCATGTGATTCATCAGCCTTTAATAGGTTGCTCAGGCATCTTCAACCTAAAGGGCATAACTTTGTAGCAGTAAAGACCTTCATGGGTGATGAAGGATGTTTTTTCTTGATATTCTCTCTTCATTGGTATCTGATGATACTCCTGTTCAGCATCGACAAAGCTATACAAACTGTGACTAGTAATGGAGTCTACTAGGTGGTCTATTATTGGCAACGGATAACTATCTTTAGGGCATGCCCTGTTGAGCTCTGTATAATCTACACATATTTTGTATTTGTTGTTGGACTTTTTTACCAGTACTACATTGGCTACCCATTCTGGGTGAGTGACTTATTTGATAAATCCAACTTTTAGCAACTTTTTTTTATTTTTTTAGTGATTATTTTATGTTTTTCATACACGAAGGTCCTCTTCTTCTAAACAACTAGCTTTACCACTAGTTTGATGTTCAAATTATGTAAGGCAATCTAGGGGTTTACTCCAATGATTTCAGATGATTAAGAGGCGAAGTTACCTGAGTGTTTAATGAGGACCTCACTTATTCCTTACTTAACTTTACTATCGAGCTCATTGCCAATCTTTACTGTCTTCTCATCAGCGATCTATAATGTCTAAACCTTATCAATTTGCTTAGCGTTAGCTCCTTGCTTCTCCCTTTCCCAAGATTCCAAGGGGAATGCCTCCATATGAGGTTTGAATGCCATCTGGTAGCATTGCCTAGCCATGTGTTAATCCCTGTAAATTGTTAAAATTCTACCTTTGATGGGAATCTTTATGGTAAGATGTCAGATACTTGTGACTATATCAATTTCGTAAAGTACTAGTTGGCCTATGATGCCATTTTATGCTAGTGGGAGATCCACCATATTGAACTGAGCCTTAATGACTTTTGTTTCTCTAGTATCTCGATCTTCAAATTCTAGACTCAGTTTTACTAATCCCATTGGCTATGTAGTTCCTTCACATAAGTTTGTAATGGGATTCTGAATAGCTTCAAATCAGTAACGGAGCCTCCCTTTGCTTTGTAGGCATTCCAAGATAGTGCATTGACGACACTCCCATAATCAATCAATAATCTTTTCACTAGATAATTATTGATATAATCACTCACTACTAGTGCGTCGTTATAGGGGTGCCAAATATAATTCCCATCTTCTGGACTAAACACAACAGTCTGCCTTTTCTCAAGGGCAAGCCCTCCTTCTCTGTAGATCCTCTTAGGCCTCTTTTTTGTGACTTCTCCTTTAATAATCATGTTAATAATGCTGGCTAATTCGCTCCAGGCTTTCATTGGTTCCGGCCTATCTCGATCTTGTCCATCTTGATTTCTGGTCCCTCTGGATGTATCAATAAAGTTTCTAAGTCTGCCATTTTGCACTAATCTTTCTATATCATTTTTTAGTTCACGACAAGCCTCAGTTTCGTGCCCGTAATCCCAATGATATTAACAGTAGTACCTTTTATCCTGCACGACTCTCCTATTCAGGCTCAGTCTTATGGCTGGAGTAATGCCTATACCATTTTGCTTGATCCACATGAGGACCTTAGATCTGGAGGTATTTAGTGGTTATATTTCTCAGCTTCCTTTTTAAACCCCTCTACCGAGTTTCTAAAGTGACCACAGGAAGCTCGTCCTTTTGGGTCTTAATCTTTCCTTAATATTAGCAGGTGCTTTCTTGTCATCCCTTCGCATCCTTCTATCTTTATCTATTTTCATTAGTTTGACTGTCATTGCCATTACCTTAGCGAAGGTGCTAGGCTCTTTTGTCATTATCTTATCTTTGAGCTTCCCAAGCCTAGTCCCGTTCTTTAAAGCTTCTATGACCACCTCGTTAACCAAATTTTCATTTTGCATAGCTACTTTATTGAATTAATCCAGATAGCTTCATAGTGATTTACTGACCTCCTGTCGGCATATCAAAAGAGCATTGATATTTTTGGCTGGGGGGACGTTGGTAATGAACCGGGTCTAGAATTTCTCAGCTAATTCTTTGAAGGAGGTAATGGAATTCTCAAGGAGATGGTGAAACCACTTTTGAGCATTTTTTGTGAGTGTACTCGGGAAGACTGCACACAATCCCATCATTTACATTATGGAGTAACATTCTTATTATGAACAAGGATATGTGATTGATTGAATCCCTGGTTCCATCATATTGATCTAACTACAACATTTTGAATTTGGTTGGAATTTCTGTCTGGATTTTTCTACTTACAAAAGCGTTTTTCCTTCCATAACACATTTGTCTTCCTTCCTCAGCTTTGTACAAGCTTTCTACATGACCTTCAACCTTTTGGGTTAACTTTGAATCGTCAAAGGCCGAGATTATTGAGTTGGATTCTCCTTCTGGGACTTTATGCTTTTCTTTATTTCTTTTAAGTACCTCCGGAGATGTAATATTATTTTCCATATGAGATGATCTAGGGTTGCCATTTTGAATCAAGGCATTCAACTATTGTTGCATCAGGGCCATTTGAGTTTGAATGTTTTGTATCATTGCTTGTTTGCTCTTCGGGGAGAGGTTGAGTGTTTGGGCTACTATGTTTAGGTTAGGTGTGATTATGGCAGGTGTTTCTTGTAGATTCAGAAATGGTATAAAAGATATAGGTCTATGATAGTATTGAAAAGGAGCATAGTAAGGGAGGTCAGTGCTAAGAGCTGGCCACCCTTAAGTGTTTCTAGGTGGAATGTATGTATCACCAGTTGGAATGTGAGAAGGGTGCTGGCAGTATTATTGTTAGAGTAGGTAATGACAAATTGATTGGAGAAATGGGAGCAAATGGGTTGATGTGTGAGTTAGGAGTCGAAATTGGTGGTGGACTGGAAGTTATGATGTTAAGGTCTTGATTGGTAGATGCACGAATGGCTTTTACTAAAGAGCTTCCCACTGACAGCGCCACCTGATAACTTATTTTCGAAACTCTTGAGCTGGAACCTTATAAGGGATCAAAGAAGGGTAAGATGAGAGATAGAGAGGATCCCCACAAACCCTACGATGCTTAAGTCAGAGGATGTAGAGAGAGAAAGAGAGTTTAGAGAGATAAAGACAGCAATGAGAATATAAGAGAATATAATGAATAAAAATGAGGGATATGAGATCCTATTCATAGGGATAATAATGCTCAAACCTGAGAGGAATAAGATTTCTCTTTGATGAAAGTTTCATGTCCACAAGAAAAGTATTTCTTCATATTCAGAAGTCTTCTAATTGAGGATCTTTTCCTATTTGTCTTAGATATCTTTATTCTGCAAGCAACCATATATAGGAAAATAAAGACCCTAATTAAATAGAAATATATATATGAAGTATGAGTATTAAATTCTTCCACACTTCCACTTTGATCTTTTTATCAAATTATATACTAATTGTACAATTATACACATGCAGCTCGCCCTCGATTCTTTCGTCCAACAGATAGGGCCAAATGGGATGCCTGGAAAACAATTGAAGGTATATGAATGGCAAAAATATTGAATGTTCGTGTAATTTTAGAGTCACATATATTTGTACATGTGATTTGAAATTTGAGTAATTTTCAGGGAAGACCAAACAACAAGCCATGGCTGAATATATTGACAAGGTGAAGCAGTTGCAAGGAGCGATTTCTACATAATTTTATTTTATCATTTTAATCATGTAATTTTTTTAACGGTGTATAGTTGATAGCTGTTTTAGTTATTGTTTTTTAAAAAATGGTTAGTTGTTAGTAGGGGAAAAGGAACATGTTAAATAGAAGCTATCACATTATCAGTTGGTAGAATCTAATAGGTCGTGAAAATGGTACCTAAGAGAATACTTTTCTTGTGTGGTGAGAAGAGATCTCCGGCTCGACACAAGACACACCACGCAACCCATCATGATAAGGTTAAATTTAAATATATATATTTATTTTTTTATCAAATGTAAAACAATTGAAATATGTAAAATTAAATTAAAGGTTGTTTGAGGTAATTATTTATATTAATTAATAACTGATAGTTGATAGTTAATAGTTGATATATATATATATATATATATATATATATATGAAACGTTTGATAAAATTATATTAGTTGTTACTGTTAATATATCAAATAATCATTAAAGATATAAATTATTTTTAATATAATTTGAATTATTTTTTTTAATTATATAAAAAGTACATAGTAATATATAATAATTTATTATTTTTACTTTATTTTTTATTAAAATTATTAATATAAGCTATTGAAAATTAATGTTAAAATGTAAATATCATTAATATAATTTTTTCAAAAAATATTATAGGTATAAATATTATAATTATTTAATTGCTAGTTATAATTTAAAATAATACTAATTTTATTATAAATTATAAAAAATAATTATATATATTTAATTTAAAAATAAGCTAGTTATCATCAATTATTTTTACTAAGTGTAATATAAATACAAAATAAATTTAAATTAGCTATTAACTTATGGGTAAAAGTTTGAAAATAAAACTTCTTAAATTCATAACTATTTTGAATAAAAACATTGGAAACCTCAGTAATCACCGATCACTAATCACCAAACACCTAACACCTAAAATATAGCTGATCCAAAAAAAATCTCAATCAGTTATCTACTAAATTGAACCAAACATCTCCAAATTGTTTGGTTTGTATTATTGTGAAATTAGGTCAATAGTTTTTGAATGAAGTGGATTAAATTACGAAATTAAACTCTCACGTGCTAAAAGCATGCGGAAGCACCAGCCGCTGCTATCCATCACTATCAAAAGCAGCCACAAAAGACGCTGCTATTCTCAAAAAAAGGCAGCCACATCACACTAGTGACGATTTTATAATAACACCAATGCCATACCTGCTGTCCGCACGCTGGCTATTTTCTTCCTCATTTTCCCTCACTTTCTCACCTCCCAAACACTCCTTAAGAAACAAATTCGCCTCCTTCTCCTTCACCAAACCCTACTCTCAACCCGCAGTCAAGATGTCCTCAACAGCAATTGAACACATAGTGCTCTTCAAAGTTAAAGACGACACCGACTCCACAAAGGTCAACACCATGCTTACCTCCCTAAACGGCCTCGTTTCGCTCGACCCCGTCATTCACCTCGCCGCCGGTCCTCTTCACCGCGTCAAGTCCTCTCCGATTCCATTCACTCACATGCTCCACAGCCGCTACTCTTCCAAAGAAAACCTGAACGCATACGGTTCTCACCCCAGCCACGTCAGCGTCGTCAAAGAGAATGTTGTTCCGATCTGCGACGACATCATGGCCGTTGATTGGGTCGCTAACGGCGAAGATCTGCAAGGAGGCCTGGTCCCAGCTCCGGGGTCGGCTGTCAGAGTGACGTTTCTGAAATTAAAGGAAAATTTAGGGGAGGAAGTGAAGAATGAGATATTAACGGTGATTAAAGGTGTAAAAGGGAGTTTCGGGGACAATGCTATTAATCAGATAACCTGCGGAGAAAATTTTTCGCCAAGAGCTAAAGGCTATTCGATTGCGTCGCTTGCTGTTTTTCCAGGATTAGGCGAGATGGAGACGGTGGACGCCAAGGAAGAGCTGGTGAATTTGCATAAAGAGAAGGTCAGGGACTACTTAGAGAGTGTTATTGTTGTTGATTATGCAGTGCCTTCTCCTCAGTCCTCTAGTCTTTAATCATCTCCTGTTGCTTAATTATTATGATTCAGTTTCATAAATCTGAATTATTGTGGCTGTTGCTGCTGTTGTTGTACGCACATTTTTGTTCCTGGAATTATATGTTTTTTTTTTTCTGTTTCTTGTCGAGTTTTTCTGCACCTGATTCTGATGCTTCCATTTGCATTTGAAAAATTTGCAATACCGTGTTGAGATTGTTAGAGATGACAGGCCATGGTTACTGACTAGAATTCTGTAACAGAATGGCTCTAGGATGATAGGGTACTGGTCTTTAAAAAAGACTAGGAAGTGTAGAACGGCAAATTTATGGTGGCTTATAGCTTTTATTAAATGCTGAGAGGCTCATAAGAATCTTTTATCATGGATGGTTCACGGTGTTCTTGATAAAAAAGAAGACCAATACTGAGTATATAATATTCATGGTTTAGTGCTCTTTTTACCTTTGGAAGCAAGCTCTACTGCATTCCTCTTGCGCCATGGGCCCTAAACTTGCAGCCGGGTTGAATGCTAGTATAGATGCTACCGAGTATGGACGAAGTGTTTGTTGATGGAGATTAAGAGGGAATTGGATGACAAGTGCATTAATAAATTACCATTACAATTCGCTTTTATGCTGGAGTTTTGGCTGATGACAGGCTAATCTTGGAAGTCGATTGTAGAGGAAGTTGTTAGACTTGCTGCATAATTTGTTTTGTATGATGTGTTGCTATGAACACTTTCATTGCACATTGCCTGACGCATTTGCATTGCCTACCTCCACCGATGATTTGTTCATTCTCGGAAACTTGTAAAAATAGATGTGATAGATTTCAGCTTGCACGGATCAGAATCGTATTTATAAATCGTATTTATAAATTGTCTCGTTCAGGATTACAGGAAGTGTGTATATGGAACGCTTGTTGGATTTGGAAATTAGTGACCTTTTATTGGAGGCTCCAAATTCTGAGCTCGGCCAAGCTTAACAGATTATTAAAAATTGCCATGAAAATGAGGCTGGTGGAGAATCTGGTCTCAGACAATATTTCATGTCTTCAAGAGTTGTCAGTTTCGGCACAAAGAAACCAATTGCGATTTAGTTCAATATTTTCGTGGATGAAACAAGGAGGCTTGAACATTATGTTCTATAATTATACCTTGTATAAACCAAATGATTGATGCTTTGAACTTCAGGCTTGTCAATTCTTCCAAGTTTTGCAATAACAATGGATCGTCATTTCGGAATAACAATTAAATTTATGTTAAAGAACGGTAGAGGATTGTGTTTCATGCATGGAGCTGGGCAAAATCTGCTTCTGTTGTCAAAGCTTCATCGGAAAACAATATTGCAAAAGCTGAAACTGCCAATTTGTGTTGGGCTTTTTTCAAAGTTGTTAAAGTTTCTTGTTAGGTTTTGGGCTCATCATTTTCTTTATAGTCCTCCAGGGCCTAATCTTTTGTTGTAGCTTGTGCAACTCCTACTCTTATATGCATCCTTGTTGTCCATTGCTGTTTTTTTTTTTCTTTTTCTTTTCACTTGAAATATGTACACATGTATATAAATATATATACACGCACATATTTCATAAAGATGTATTCCTTTACCATCCAGTATCTCATCTAATTACTTGATAGTGCCTATGATTAGTTCATGTGTATCTGTTTTGTATTTGATTGCTTCTTGGTCTAGTTATGCTATCTTTACAAATCATTAATCAAGAGTAACGAGCCTGATTATTGATAGCTACAAGTACTGATTGCTAGTAGCTGCCAATGATAATAGGATCATAAAATAAAAATATTAAAAAAAAAAAAAGAGAGAAGACTATCTGGTACTTGGTACAATTCGGTTAGGTCATTTCTAGTGGAAATAAATAGAAGTGTGAAATGGTATAATAGAGGTGGATAGTGATGGTGATAGTGATAGAGCGGAGCAGGGTGGACCGGTGAAGGACCTGGTGTCCTTAGCACTGTCGTGTGAAGATTTTTTTTGAAATTTGTTCAAGTTGAGAGCGTTCTTCTACAACTACAAGATTAGCTCTGGGGGGTTAACCATTTGGTCCACTACATTAACACTGTCATATGCCCTTTTCTTAATCAAATGCAGATGGCAGATGGCAGATTATGGCAGATTTAGGGTAAAGTCTTTCAACTCCAATGTTACACAGCCTGACTATTTTTGTCGTTGTTTAATTGCATAATTGGGCTCTCAGAAAAAGCAAAAAGAAAGGATAGGGTTCTTGGCTTTGCCTTTTCCTTCCAGTTAGTAAATATGCTGCATCAAATGTGGTGCTGGAGATATGGACATTGGGGTGAGACTTGATCCAATGCACACATTGATAAATAAGGAATCCATATTTGGAATGTTTTATCATAATTTTTACGTACTTAATATTCACATATACTGTTTTAAGTAGGAGTTTATCATCCATTAAATTTTAAAAATAAACATTTTTTAATAATTAATTTATTACGACCGGATGTATTATTGTTTTAATTCAAAATGTTGCTCAAATGATAAGAGTCTCTTATCAATTGATTTCAACTCAAATAATAAGAGTCTCTTATCAATTGATTTCAACTCAAATAATAAGAGTCTTTTATTAGTTGGAATATTGATTCCACCGGTTTTTGGTTATTTATTTTTTTTAATATATAAAATTCAAATATAAAATTTTATTTAAAGAAATAATTTAGAGACCAAACCTTATTTAATATTTTTTTTGACACTCATTATCTTTTAGGTCAAAGAGTTATATTCAATTAATGCATTTAATAATTTCTCTACTAGAATTAAACCTAATTTATTAACCCCATATTGTAAAAAAAAAAAAAACCTTCATACTTTTCAAATTACATCAGCAAGCCAGCCGGCCAGCAATACAAACACAAGAGTGATGCTCAAGCAGCCATATTTACCATAGTACTAATCCTTTTCTCTGAACTATACCATTAGTCGTTTTCGATCAATTCCTATCGAAAGAAACAAAAAAAAAAAAAAAAAAAAAAGACAAAAAAAATTGGATTTTGAATGCTAAAAATAGAATGATTTTTCTAAGTGAAAAGCTGTAAGAAAATTACAAAACAGTCGATGAAAGTAAGTAAATGGAATGATTTCTTCCATTTACATTTTTCTCTTGCAAAAGCACACTGCATTGACCATCGATCCGTGATGATTTTTTTTCAGTTCCAGTACTCTGCCTTGTCTGTTTTTTTTTTGCCTTCACGCCATAAGTTAACTTTTTGACACAAAATATTTCATTTGTTGTATAATTGGGAGAATTAATCACATTTACATGTGATTAGCTTCAGCTGTCTCATGTATGATAGAGTGTGATGAATATTCAATGACTGTATTTGCTGTGCCCATCCTTTACCGGCCACGCCTTTCATGTATCATCAATTTTGCATAGATATATATGTGAAATAATAAAATAAATTATTAATTATTTTTAACCATCAGTGTTCAAATGGAAAAATATTTGAATTTTTTAAGCAAAATTCGGATATAAATTGTAAGTATAGAGAAAATAAATACAAAAAAATTTTTAACCTCCTACAAATCTACTTAATTCAAACTCTAGAAAATATTTTTATAGTTGATATATAATTAGTCAAAAGTGTAAATTATTTAATTAGAGGATCCACCTTAATATTAAGGCAAAAAAAAACTATATAGATTTCCATAACATTAAGATAAATTTGGAAATCTAAAATGTTGGAGCCAACCCAATAGGTTCTTGTTTAAAATGAATTTTATAATTAATAAATATTAAAAATGGCAGGTATATAGTTCTTATTTGTGTAATATTTTGTATTCAAATAGTGATATATACAGTAATGTTAACTTAATTATAGAAATTTTTTTTTTTGTTTTTCTATCTAAACTTTGCTAGTAAAGAGCTCAATTTATCTATTAAAAAATTTGGCAAAATAGTATATAATGCATGACGCAGTTTATATAGCGTGAATAGTTAATAAAGTTTCAATTCAGAGACTCCATTCTTAATCTATTAAAAATAAGCAATCAGTCCCTAGTAAAAACTTAATAACAAGTATTTATACTTTAGGGATGATAAGGATAAAATATAAATAAAATAAATATCCCAAGTAACAAATTAAGGAGAAATCTAAAATAAATAACGTAGGTTGTCCATAGCGTGTGACTGTGTCGATATTTCGAACGGCTGTGGGCGTGTGATTCTTCTAATATTCGAAAATGTTTCACTCAAGTGTAAGTGTGTCTAATTTAAGATTGTTGAACACAAATTTTTCAGTCTCAGGCACAATTGTGTCACAAAGCCTGTACAGCCTGTCTAATTTCATATTGTTGGATGTCGTAAATCATATCATGTACCCTTATTTATATTACAATATAAATTAGGAGTCTATTACACATGTAATTTTTTTAATGGTTCTTTTTCTTTTTATTTAACGCTTTTTTTCTTTTTCTTTACACACTTTTTTTTGTTCTTGTTCTTTTTATTTTTTATTTTTTGTTTTTCTGCATTCTCTCCTCCTCTTTCTTTTCCTCTTCTCCAATCATTATCTCTTTCCTCTTTTCTGGACTTATTTTTTTTTAAATTAGTGGCTTCTTTCTTCTTCTTCTTCTTCGTATGAGAAGGGTTTCTCTCAAATATTTCAAAACATGAAATCAGAACTTGAGCTAGAGAGAAGGATTTGCGAAAGTTACATATTTGTTCTTCTAAAATTTAACAATTGCATCTTCTTCTTCTTCTTTTTCTTTTTGTATTTTTTAGATTGGATTTTGACTACAAATTATTTTGTTCTATTTTGTTTAGTTTATTTATATAAATTTATTAGTTGTAACATAGAGATTCAAGTGTTATTGATTGGAGGTTTATGCATTATCAAATAAAAATCAAATTGAATGTGAATATGTAAGTGAAGGTCAATGAACATACGGTGAAGGTCAATGAACCTACTACAATTTTATTGATTTTCACCTGCAGGCAAAAATCAATGAACCTAGATCAAATTCATTGATTTTAACCTACAGATTCATTGATTTTCAACGAGCATACAAGTGAAAATCAATGAATTTCACAGTTTTGATCAATTAATCTATTAATTTTTACAAGTATAAAGAGAAGTTAACTAATTAAAACAAAGTTTAACACAAAGAAAGAACATTTGCAGTGAAAAAAAAAAGAAAAAGAAAAAGGCATGTGTTTTTTTTATTCACACATGTAATGTCTCCCTATTCATGTTGCAATATAGACAGGGGTGCATAATATAACAATTCTTCTGACACAACGTATAGCATGAATAATCAACACACAATTAATTATTAAAAATAAACTCATCTCAATCCACAAACTCCATTCTCAATCTATAGAAAATAAGCAAGAAGCTTAATTTGATTTATTTAAAATTCAATAATAAGTCATTCAGTCCCCATATAAAACCCTAATAACAAGTATTTGTATAAAATAAAAACAAAATAAATATCCTAAATATCAAAATAAAGATAAAACCAAAAATAAATGACGTAAGTTGTTCATAGCGCATAGTAGTGTTCAGTCCATATTTCGCACGATTCTCCTGACGCTAAAAATTTTTTCACTTTCAGACATAGCCATGTGGATGAGGTGCCTAACTGTCACGATCCAAATTGGGAATCATGACCGGTACTAGAGAACGAAAATTCTTTCGAATCTATAATCCGTAGCAAGCTTTAAAAATAAAAACGCATGCAATAAATAAAAAAAATACACCATAATTAAAACTTAAATCGATATAAAAAAAATAAATACTTAAATGTCATTTCATAAAATAAAAATATTTTCATACAATATTCAAAAAAATGTCTCTTACTAAAATAACATTCTACAGATACAAAACACTACTACTGCAGTTTTCTATACTATAATAAAATTTAGATAAATAATTTACATAATCTAGCTAGGGTTGAAGAAGTTCGACGTAAAGGTCCACTACTGAGATCTGACGACGAGAAATCTCCTGAAAAAAATATTGAGAGGAGTCAGACCTCACTGAGTGAATTAATATAATATATATACATGCAATCTAAATATATTCAGTCAAGCATCAGTATATATATAGATACACACACATTTCACACAGATGCAAAACTCTGCTTATATATATATATATATATATCGAATGCAGAAAATATTATTTAAATGAAGGATCAAATAGAACCCTAAAAATAATTGTAACCTAAAGCAAATATCTCACTAGCCATATAGGCTTACTTAATTCTAAATAAATTCTCTTATTTCATTTTGGATAATAGACAAGTCTTGAGACACTAAGTCAATCAAACTCCAACAGTCTCACTGTCAGTGTGATTGGCCCCAAGACACTAAGTCAATGGAGCTCCAGCAACCACACTATTCTCTCACTAAATACTCAATAGTCACAATATTCAATTCACCTCAAATAATTCTCACAATATTGACCTTAAAGTCTAACGAACCGGTACGTACACAGTTCTAGTGTAGCATATTAGGTAGCATGTTCTATTGATATCCTTTAAATAAAATTGTATATTTATGTAAAATAAATAAATGCATAATTAAAAATAAATGACATTCATAACAAAAAATATTCCAGAAATATATCGAACATATACTAAATATATTTCAATTATATATATACTACATATAATCAAAATCAACCATAAATATACTTGAATGCATATTGAAAATTTATCAAGTTTATACATCGCATATATATCAAAATGTACCAAAATATACTGAATGTATACTAAAAATACACTAAACCATTTAATGAAATAATTCATATCAAAACATAATTATTTATAATCATGCACTATATGCAATGTATATATAAAATAATTACTCACAAGTTTGCGCTCCTCGAGACTGACTCAACGAGCCTGATCCGATAGGCTTCAGTCTCGTGGCAGCTAGAAAATAAATAATAATAATAATCAAAATAATTTCTAACTTATACTTCTAAGGATTCTAAAAAAGACTCAATTTAGAAATTCAAAATCCAGAAAAACATAGAAATTCAGGATCGACCTGACGTCATGTCTTACGAGAATTCTACAAGAAATTTTGCAGAACTTCCTATGTAAAACAAACATATCTCGACTAACAATAGAGCCAATTCTACAAGGAAAACACACTTCTAAATTTTACAAAGCTCAACACCTCGGGTTAGAACCCCAAACTATACAAATTCCCAATCGAGATTCACAATTTGCCAAAAATCAATATAAAATAATACATATATTAAAAATTCATTAAATTCCATAAATATCCATAAAATAACAAAATATAATATATTTAAACATTAAAACACTAAATATAATTATTTTCACAACAGTTAAATAAAAATCTCAAATAATAATATAATATTAATAAAAATTAAAATTTTCAATAATTCCACATAAAATGGTAAAATTCACTTTTAATTACTCAAATAACTTAATTATATAATAAAAGTAATTAAAAATCAATTTAATCACTAAAATAGTAAATAATATATTATTTGAATATAATTTTTAAAAATTAGTATTAATTAGTTAAAAACAGTAAATGATTTATAAAAATCATTTTAATACCCTATATAATTCTAAAATCATTTAAAACATATTATTTAACTATAATTTCAATAAAAATACACAATTAACTCATTAATCCAATATTTACATAATATTAATAATTTCTCAATAATTATTTTAAATCACTAAAATTTATTTTATAAATTCTAGAATTATTAATTCAAATTAATAACACTAATTTAACTAAATTTTCATTAAAAATATTTAATTAACATAATTATCAAAAATTCAATATTTTAATATTTAAATAATAAAAAATTACCCATAATTCAAATTAATTCAAAAAATAAACAAAAATTATTTTTGAAAAGCTGAAGTTGCCATAAACAACATTTCCAAAGCAAGAATTCACAAATCAAATAATATCAAACTTTAAAAAAATACCATAAAATACATAAACTAAAATCTAGCTAAAACTTAAAATCTAGAGGGATTGAGCTCAAATGAAGCTCAGAATCAAACTCACCGAAACTCAAGGATTTAGACGAGACTGGAGCGACGAGCTGAGGCAACAGAAAGCACCACCGGCATCAATGGCAGCTCCTCGGTGCAACTGCTGTCTCCGGCGATCCAACGGCTTTTGGTGTGACCTAGTGAGGTGGAAGGGAAGGAGGAGGTGAGGGAAGTCGACGATGGTTGGCAGTCCAGCAAGCTAGGTTGCGCAGTGATAGTTTTGGGAAACAGAAGGAAGAAACAGGGGAGATGGAGAGAGAAAAAAAAAAAAAAGAAAAAAAAAGAAAGAGAGAGATAGTTTTTTGACCTGAAGCTTTTATTTTTTTTAATTGTTTATTATTATTATTACTATTATTATTATTATATAATAATAATAATATTTAAAATAATAGTAATGATAATAAATTAAATATATTTAAATAATAAAACTCCAAAAATAAATATTTTATGTAAATAAAATTTTTAAAATAAAATAAATTAATAATATTTACAAATAATAACAATAATATATAAATAAAATTTAAAATTTTATTAACACTGCATATCTCAAAATAATTTTATATTATTTAAAATATAGGATCATAATACTAACTGTGTCTAATTCCGAACGATTAACTATGAATTTTTAAGCCTGAAACACAATTGTATCACAAAATTGTACATTATCTTGATACTTCAAAATAACGGTCTTCATCAATGCATACAAGAAATTCTAAAATTTTTCTGGACTAATTTCAATTACCATAATAAATTCAAAAGGAAAAAAAAACATTAGATGCAATGCTACATTTTAGATCAAATGCCTTCAATGATGGATTATATATATGTTTATATACAGATAAACAAATCTATGTACACAATTGTAGAAGAATGCTGGATTGAGCCGACTCGAAGCAATAAAAAAAGATGGCTACAAAACTACATTAATTAACATATGAATTAATGAGGTTCTCTGTTGTGATTCAGTTACATTGATGAAGTGACTGTCAGGAAACAGAAATTTTAAATCTATAACACATTATCAGAGGATAACGGTGACATGATGTTTTTATGCATAATGCAGATGCTTATTGTTTACTGTAGGACAATTTAACATTAAATTACCAAAAATGCAATTTGTTACATGATGTGAATGCTACAATGCTGTATGTGGTCCGGCCAACTGGAGAATCGAACAACGAGACGAGGATCATAAATGCGTCTGAGCTAAAATCTGCCTAGACTCCAGAGTCTATTAATTAAGGCATGTTAGTTATCAGAGCAGCAAGATTCATCCATATAACACAAGAGTTGAAGATGAACTCCAATTCCTGGCTGATTAAGTGCTTTTTTTCAAAAAAAATTAAGCATTTTTATTTTTAAATTTGAGATTCATATGATAAAAATAAATATTTATTTTTTTTACATCATACAAAACACGCATAAACATCACGATAGAACATACCTTTTTATAAAATTTTGACAACTTTATAAAGATATGTGAACTCATATAACTGAACGAAACTAAACTCATATAAAGACATGTGAACTCATTTAAATCATAAGATGCATAATTTGATTTATATCGTCATTGATAAAAAGAAATAATTGTCCTCTATTATATAATTCATTGAAACTTAAGTTATATGATTTTCTTATTAAAAAAATGTAATATTTATCTAAGCAAAAACAGAAAAAAAAAAGTATTCTATTATGAATTTGTTTGGTAAATTCTAAATTAGTCAAATTTTATGCTAAAAAAACTCAAATGGAAAAAATTTATATATATATCCTGTATTTGATTATGTTCGCAATTTCCCCACCAAAAGTCGGGGTTGAATTCCAATTTAATTTAAATAATGACTTGAGAATGAAATGATCTGAGAATAGAATGTCGTGTTGATATCAGGCTATAACCAGAATATGTATAGATACAAGAGTCCTAATAGTACTACATAACTGAATGATAAGATATACACTGTATGAGTAGATATATAAACTAGTAGTTATCAGATATACATCAAATACCCCCCATAAGCGAAGGGTCATCAGTCAAGAAGCCTAAGCTTATCAATTATTGTGTGAAAGGACTATTTGGATAGCGGCTTCGTCATGACATTGATTAACTGATTGGAAGAAGAAATGGAGCCAATGGTAAGTTGATGAGCAAATACCTGCTCACGAATGAAGTGAAAATCTACTTCAATATGTCTAGTGCATGCTTGAAAAGTAGCATTATTGGAAATAAAAATAGCACATAAGTTATCACACCATATATGTGGTATGTGATAGGGATCAATACCAATTTTATGGAGCAATTTGATAAGCCACCGGAGCTCGACTACAACATTTACGACAACTTTAAATTTAGACTCGATCGATGATCGAGCCACAGTTGCTTGCTTTTTAAAGTTCCTCCCAATAAGATTAGAGCTAGGGTAAATAAAAAAACCACCAGTGGACTTGCGATCATCAAGGTTGTCGGCCCAATCAGTATTGATAAAGGCAATGAGTTGATGATGAGAGATTTGGTGATCAGCAAACCACGAGTAAAAGTGCCTTTAACAAATTGAAGTAAGCGTTTTAATACTTGAAAATGAAGAATTGTGGGAGCATGCATGAACTAAGTCAGTTTATTCACAATGAAGTTTATATCAGGCGAGGTGAAGGTAATGTATTATAGAGACCCACAACATTATTGATATTTGAAGGCATCAAAAGGTGATAAAAGGGCTGAATCATTTTTGTGAAGAGCAAGTCTTTGAACCATAGGTGTTGAAATTAGTTTACATGTGGACATATTCATCTTCTTGAGAATACCATCAATGTATTTATGTTGAGTGTCACGACCCAAAACAGGGGCCATGACCGGCGCTAGGGAACGGGAATTCTTTCGAATCCGGAACCCGTAGCAAGCCTAAAAATAAAATAAAGCATGCCATAATAACAATAAAAATATAATAGGCAGCGGAAATAAAAATCATAATATCATTTTTCCATATCAACTGGATATAAATAAAACTCTCATCCCATACATAAAATCTCTTTAATACAATCCAGTTTCAACATAATATATCTCCTTTAAAATAAAGTACATAAAATCCCATACTTTAATTCACAACTACTGCAGTGTCTAGATAAAATAAATAAGACTCAAGTAGACAATTTACATAAAGAAGCCGGGGCAGAAGAAATCCGGCGTATCGACCTGCTACTGAGGTCTGAGGAAGTTGACTCTCCTGAAAAATAGTCAACGGAGGGGAGTCAGACCTCACTGAGTGAATTACTATAATATATATACATACACATTAAGTGATAATGCATACAGTCAACAGTATATATATATCTAATATATATACAGGCAAATACACACAAATGCAGAAAAATCATTTTTATATATTTTACTGAAAAATCCCAATTTATGAAGGATCACATAGAACCCTAGAATATCGCAACCTCAGAAAATAGTGTTAAACCACACTCAAGCCATACAGGCTCACTTATACCAAATATATCCACTTAATCCATTTGGACAGTAGACTGGCCCCGAGACACTAAGTCAACCGAGCTCCAGCAGTCTAACTGCCAGTGTGATTGGCCCCGAGACACTTGGTCAACCGAGCTCCAGCAATCACACCCAAACCACATCTCACATATCAATAATCATAATCAAATCAATATCCACAAATAAGTTAGTAATATAGCCTAAATACTATAGGCGTACCGGTACGTACTCGGTCCTAGTGCTGCCCACTAGGTAGCACGTTCTATTGATATCCTTCATTAATAAATAATAAAACATTCATTCACAAATACATGATGCATGAATTTAAATAAATCAACAATATAAACCATATATATACCGAAAATATACCAAACATAAATCAGGTATAATTTGAGTATATATATGTCAAATAAATCCAATCAAATCATGAGTTAAACTAAAAATATATTTAAAAACATTTTAAATATATTTTATTAACAAAACATGTATATAATTTATTATATACCAAAAATATACTTGAATATAAATCACATTATTTATGCATATTCAGTCAAAATAAAACATGCATTTTCTAAATCATGCATCCTAAGCATATGTATATAATATAGTAACTCACCTAATGCGCTCCACGAGACAGGTCCGATGGGCCTGGTCCACTAGCCCTCGGTCTCGGCGCAACTAAACAAGCAATAAATAACCGATATTAGAATAAACCTAACAGAAATCCTAGAATTCAATCTAGAGTATTTAACACAGAATCGAAAATTAGGGTTCGACTGGATATCACGTTTTACGAGAATTCTACCGAAAATCCGGCAGAACCTCCCCTGTAAAACGGACATCTCTCTACTCAAAAGAGTAGAGCCGACCCTGCAAAGAAACACACTTCGAAAAACGAGCTCAACACAAACAAAATCCCACGGTCGGACTCCAAACTACAGTCCACCGACCGGGGTCCACAAACACAGAATAATATTCCAGATATACCGAAAATATCCTTAAATCACAGAAATATATTTCATACGTAGAAATTACATAATTGACCTTGAAACACTATAAAATCCGATTAAAACTCATTTTATTAGAAAAACCGTATATTATATTTATAATTGAAAATAAT
Source organism: Mallotus nudiflorus (assembly GCA_947683625.1). Taxonomy (NCBI): domain Eukaryota; kingdom Viridiplantae; phylum Streptophyta; class Magnoliopsida; order Malpighiales; family Euphorbiaceae; genus Mallotus; species Mallotus nudiflorus. Next base: position 797,125 of record CANTUR010000388.1, read on the forward strand.
TCACGAAAAATAGTTTTAATTAATTAAAAATACCAAATAATTTATAGAAATCATTTTTATACCTTAAATAAATATTAAAACCAATTAAATTACATTTTTAGACAATTTAGGGTAAAATTACCAAAATACCCCTATATATATAAATATACTTAAATTACTTCAAAAATTCACTAAAAATCATACAATTATCCAAAATTAATTTTCTCAACATATTTATCAATAATATCAATATTTAAACCCAATTAACCAATTAAATTCAAATAAAAACACATTTAACCTAATTTTCTCAAATTCACATAAACTCAAATAATTAAAAATAAATACTTAAAAATTCATAAAAATTCCAAATAAATTCCTATAATTCATTTCAACACCTAATTCAACCATAAACTCCAATTTCATAATTTAAATAATTAATTTCCGAAAATTAGAAAATAATATTAAAATATTCAAAAATACCCAAAAATCCAAACAATCTCCAAAAATTCTACAAAAATTCATACATGAAGATTAAGCTACTAGGAACAACATTTGTGAAGGAATTAAGCATGAATTAATCAAGAACAATTCGAAAAAAATCGAAAACCCTAATAGGCCGAAATTTACAAATCGAAACCTAAGCAATTCTAGACCATTTTAGCTCAAACCAAAGCTAGAATAACACTCACCTGAGCTCAAGGAGAAGAAAGAGACCGGCGGTGTCGAAAATGGTGGCCGGAATCGGCGTGATCGACGGTGGGTTGATTTTCGGCTTCTCCGGCCAAAATCACTCTCCCGACGCCGGAAACGGCCTCCACAGGCGGCGAAACTGGTCGGGGAAGATGGTGGCACACCGGACGGCACACCCACGGTGAAGGAACGGCACGGCAGCGACCGGAAATGGTGAGGGAACGATCGGAGAAGAAGAAGAAGAAGAAGAAGAAGAAACTGTCGGGGGCAAAATGGTAATTTTGCAAATTCTTTTGATTTTTAATGTATATATGTATATATATATACTTTATACTTTATATTAAAATAATATTAAATTACACACATCAAATATACACCACACACATAAAAATATTAATATTTTAATAATTTATACTAAATATAATTAATTAAATAACAATTAAAACAATTAAATACTTAATAAAATATTAGGGAATTATAAACCCTAATTAAATAAATATACACACACAGTCTTTATTTAATAATTTAAAAATATGTATGAGTTCATGCAAGTCCGTAAATACATTTAAAATAATTAATAATACATTGTTTACGTGAAAATTTCCCCGAAAATGCAAGTCCCGGGAAAATTTTACGTAAAACACTGAAAATAATAGACAATAATTAAAATAGGTTTAAAATACATATCAACTCATAAAAATATCATATAAAATACAGAAATCATTAACTCTGCATATCCCGGTACTGTGTAAAAATATTTTAAAAACACGGGATATTACATTGAGACAGCAAGATACCTTGAGAATGAGGGAGCACTTCGATCCCTAAAAAAATTTTTAAAGCACCAAGATCCCTAAGAGAGAAGGCAACAAACATCTTTCCAATAATAATATTCAAAAAAGGAGTATTGTTTCCAGTTAACACTCTATCATCAACATAAATGAGTAGAAAAACAAATATTATTGCCATGGTAAAAAATAAAAAGGAAAGAGTCAGCATGGGAACCCTTAAAACCAATACTTTGCAGGAATGTACTAAGTTTGTGAAACTAAGTGTGAGGCGTTTGTTTAAGGTTGTTCAAAGACTTGCGTAGTAGAGACATATAATAAGGATATCGTTTGTCAACATACCCTTGAGGTTACTTTATATATACTGTTTCATAGAGATCACCATATAAGACATCATTACTCACATCAAGTTGTCGAATTGCCCAACCTCTAGAAACAATAATGGAAAGAATAGTTCTAATAGTTATGGGCTTGATCACAGGACTAAAAGTTTCTATATAATCAAATACATGCTCTTGTGTATAACCCTTGGCCACAAGTTGGGCTTTGAACCTTTTAATACTTCCATTCATATGGTGTTTAATTTTGTACACCCATCTATTACTTATAATATTGGCATTGGAAAGGGGTGGAATAAGAATCCAAGTATTAGTGCGATCTAGTGCTTATAGTTTAGAAACCATAGCATCACATCAATGTTTATGGCAAATTGCCTTAGAGAAACTTGTGGATTCAAGGAAAATGTTAGGTTCGGTGGTTAAAAAAAGAAATGCTTTGGTGTGAGTGAGATGTGTTTCATGTCTAGTTTTGGCAAGGGTAGATTCATAAGATGAGTTCTAGGTGTAGGATCATTCGGATTAGCATTAGAATTGGTAAGAGTTAGCGAAGATAAAGGTAAATCCATAAAAAGTTGAAGGCCATTAGGATTTTAAACTTGGGGATGGCTTTTGGATATAATGGTGTTTGGCAAATTAGATTGGGTAGATAGGGAAAGAGTTTTGGATGGAGTTGGGGATGAGGGAACTGAAGATATAGATAAAGAAGAGTGGTTATGAGAAGAATGAGATAGAGAAGGAAGAGACATACCTGAGGAAGACTTTTTGGAAGGAGTAAATTGTGTGAGTGGTAGGTGTACTTACAACCATGGAATGTCAGTGGAGTTCGAAGTGGATTGGGACTATGATGATGTTATGAATAAGGACACTAGTTTGAAGGGAAAAATATATTTATAAAATTGGACATGTCTAGACATATATATTTTTCCTATTTCTTTATCATAACACCTGTATCCATGATAATGAGGGGAATAACCTAAAAAAATACACTTTTTTGTTCTAAAAGAGAATTTATGTTGATGAAAAGGCCTTAATAATGGATAAATAACACAACTAAATACCCTTAAAAATAAAAAATTAGGTGATTTCTTATACAATATCTGGAAAGAAAATTTATTCAGAATAGACTGTGTTAGCATTCTATTTTAAAAAAAGAAACCCACAGTTTCAAAGGTAAAATTCCAAAATTTAAATGGTACACCCGAATGACCAAGAAGAATAAAGAAATTTTATTGAGAATAGACTATGTTGGCATTCTATTTAAAAAAAAAAAACCCACAGTTTCAAAGGCAAAATGCCAAAATTTAAATGGTGTACCTGAATGACCAAGAAGAATGAGATCAATATTTACTATATAGCATATTTTTTGTTCAACAGTCCCATTTTATTCATGGGTATGAGGACATGCTAGACGATGCAAAATACCATTAGCTTGAAAAAATTTGAACAAAGGTCAAAACTCACCACCCCAGTTTGAATTAAATGATTTAATAAAATAATTAAATTGTTTCTTAACAAGGGCTTTAAATTGATAGAATACATGAGAAACATCACTTTTATTTTTTTATAGGAAATAACCAAATAAATAAAGAAAAGTCATTAATAAAAATGAAAAAATATTTGTCTCCATTGGAAGAAGCAATTGGAGCAGGTGTCGTCTACAAAACCCGCAAGTGCATGGATCGAGAAGTGTAGCATAATAGATATCGTTCCCTCAAAGACTGGATACTAATTACCAATATTCTTGTTTAAATTCTCAGCTAGCAAATTAAATATAAGTGAAATGAAATTAAATAATTCAGCAATCTAATATAAGGTAAAATCAAATAATTAAATCTTAGAGCCTAGGTCTAGTTTCACCATTCCAATATGTTTATGAACATAATTCAATAAAAGGGCATTTGAATTCAGTTTAGGGCAATTGTTCTTAAATACCTAATGATTCTCTCAAATTCAATTAAGCATGCAAAGATTAAGAATTAACCTACTCTAGTGATTAAGGAATTAATCTAAGCTCATTAAGCTCTCAAATAATTATTCTACCACCGTAAACCCTGTTCACAGTCATGGTTCCCCTTAAAGCTCACCTACTTTCGTGGTCAAGTTATTTAAGTCTTATGAGATTTAAGTTAATGAAATTCCCTAACTCTCATTGTTGAAAATCATCCATAACATGCAACAAGCCGACCAAGAATGAAAGCATGAAATAATCACAACTCATAAGATTAACTGAAAGTTCAAATTACATTAATAAAATCTCATGTTCATCGCAAATTGGAATGGCTACTCCTATTCCCAAACCCTAAATAGAAAACTTAGCCACACATAGTTATGGTATATAATAAATACATGTTCCAAAAGAATAACAGAAAGATGAGGAAGAAATTAAATAAAAACTCTTTTTGATCTTATAGCCTCCTTGATTTTCCCTTATCTCTTGGTTGTTTCTTGATTATGCCTCCCATATGTCCCCTCTCTATCTTTCCTATCTTTTTCCTTATATATGAAGCCTTCTAAATTCGTCCCTCTTAGAATAGGAATAAGTTAGGTTTCCCAAAAAACACAATCCTAGTCAAATTAGGACTATTTCTCACTCTATATAGGTCAGCTAACTTCCTTAAAAATTTATCCCTTCAAGATGAATGAAATAGGTCTTTTAATCTTCATAAATGTCTTAGCATTCCTTCTTAGCTTTCCAACACATCTTGAATTGCCTCAATCCGAGTTTAGGACAAAAAGTTATACCCGAAATACTCAAGTGTGCTCAAACCTAAATTGCTCAATTGCCCGGGTAACGACCATTATCCAAGTGTAACACTCGTTACCCAACTCGTAGCCAACCCATAACGATAATTACACATATGCAATGCCCATTATGGTCTTCAGTCCTATTTTTCCTTCCTCTCAAGCACTTGGTAACGGGCTTTATGGATATATAATGGTCGTTACCTTTCTCTAGGCAACTCATCCTTGGATTTTTAGCTCCAATTCATGTTCTGATGCTCCCGATTCAAACTCCAAGCCTCCAAACCTAAAAACATAAGGAGAAACATAAGAAAACTAATGAAAAACTAACTATAATTATGCATAAAATATGAACTTATCAACTCCCTAACACTTAGACTTTTGCTTGTCCTCAAGCAAAAACATGAGAACGCCTATCATCATAACGAATTTAGCACATTCACAGACTTTAACTTATCCATACTCCAAAAGCTTGGGTTAATACAAAACTTATAATCCCCAAATTAAATTAATAATCTGAGGTCAAAGACATAGGTATTACCAAGTGAAGAGCAAACTTAACCATTGAAATCTCGAAAATTCATAAGTTGATAATCCAAGAAAAATAAAAGCAAATAACACTTTGCACTCAACCCTTAGCAACTATAGACTCTAATGCATAAAAGGTAGCCATATCGTTTTCTTTTTTTTATTATTATTTCTATGAGTGCATTTTATGCTTCATCTCACATTTTGTTTCTCCCTAACCAACCTTCCCACTCTTAGTGATCCCCAGTCATTCCCGCACTACTAAGCGTGGATGCTGTCAAGTGGGTCCTTTGGATACTCTTACTCTATTTAGAGCATTGGAGTAGATTAGGATTATATCCTTATTAGGAGACTCTCAAATTGCATATAGTAATTTGCCCCTTTTTTTTTATGAAACTATCCTTGCATACACTAGAGTCAAAAAGAAACTAAGAATCAAAATTTAAGCATTGCTTACAAGAATTTTTCTTAACTTATCAACTCACAAGATTCAATTGTTCAAAAGCAAGTAAGCATTAGGTTCATTAAAGTTTCAAAAGCCATTAACCATAAATTATCAACCTAACTTAAAAATCACAAATTGAGCATTAACAAAAGCTTATGAAGCATTTACAAGAAAATCAAATTCAATCGTGCCCAACTCATCATAAAGATTGGTAGCAAAAATTTAAGCATGGGGATACTAATATGAAAATTTTTATTTTTATTTTTAATATGGAATGGAAAATAGAACTAAACTGAAAATAAAAATAAATTGAAAAAATAAAGATAAACATAAATAAAAAGGAAACAAACTAAGAATAAAGAGATGGGATAATAGATAATACTCCCCCACACTTTATGTTTCATTATCCTCAATTAAGCACTGAACAAGATAAATGTTAAAATGAAAAGGACAACACAGAAAATTACATAAAGAGGTTAGGGGGAAATATTACAAACTAAAATAAACATAAAGAAACATAAAAAACCATAGAGAAAAGAAACAAACACAAAAAACACAAACAGACACGTCAAAGGAAAATGCAAAAACACTAAGAAGTCTCATTATGGTCTTCGGGGTCCTCTACAGAATAGACGCACAAGGCTTTACTATCATCAATAGGAGTAGGAGGAGGAGATGGGAAGGTGGCAGCTGGAAACCTTGAAATGCGAAATAAGCACTGAGCTCATGCTGAAGGCAGCTGACATTTTGCTTGATCTCCCTAACAGAACTCTCTAAAATAGTCATGCGAGTCATCAAATGCTCTAAAGTAACCTACTGGGGAAGATCAGCTCCCATGCCCTCTGCTCCCGGGGGTTGATATCCAACGCCCCAAGGGTGTGGAAGAAGGACATACCTATCTACCTATCGCATAAGTAAACCCATATTCACCATCATCTGAAAGCCAATCCTCATATCACCCTTGCACTTGGTATAAGGAATAAAAGCAATATCAAAGCCCTTGAATTTTGCTAAAGCCAATACCATAAAACCAATTTGAATTGCTCCTCGAGATGCCTTAGTTACATCCGAGAACCTCAAAGCAATAACATGTGAAAGCTCCATTTTATGCCCTTTTACCAAATAAAATATCTAGCTCAACACTATTGACTTGGCCATCACTCTCTTTTCTACCTAACAGAGTATAAGCTAGCAATCAGTGCATGTACCTAAGGCTGTGTGAGATAATCTTGGATGCTTTAGAGGTTTTAAGATTAAAACCTTCATCCAAATCAGTGAGTTACTTCCAGAATGCATTCTTATTGTATATGGAAAATTGGTTGAACCTAAGTGGCATTTTCAAAGCTCTCTTAATCTCCCAAATTGACATTTCAAAATCCTCATTCCCTAACTTAAAACTCATTATGCTATTGGCACTATTAAGCTCAAAAAGGCTAAGGAATTCATAGATTATTACCTCATAAGATGGGAATTTTTGCAAAACCCACTCTTCCCATCCCAATCTCTTTATATAGGAATCTACCTCTTCCCAAAGCCCTACTTGTTTAAGTGCTTCTTCATCAATATAGCTACTAGGGACGATTGGGTGAGCACTGAGTTGATTGAATTTTTGCTCTTGAGAAGTGGTCTTAAATCGTATCTTGGGAGGAAAGACTTTGAGTGTGGATGAAGGTGTTGAGGAAGGTGTGGATGAAATACCTTTGTCCTTGGATTGTCATGGACGTTTACCTTCTCGTTTGGACATGGTAGGAATTGAAGGGGTATAGAGGAAGAGAAAGAAAAATAGATTGAGAGAAAAGGATTTAGGAAGAGGAAAGGTGAAGAGGAAGAGGTGAGAAGAAAAAAAAGGTGAGAGAGAATAAGAAAAACAACTATAATAAGTCCCTATAAAAGAGAGCATGTGAATCAACACCCAAGAATCAAAAAATTTGAATGCATAACGGCCGTGACACTTTAGTAACGGCTGTTACTTGAGCACTGCAAGCATAACAAAATAGGGAGATATGGCATAACGGGCATTACAAACATGTAACGGCCATTATGCAATGCCTAAAAGTGAGGAAAAGGATAGGGGTAAGCATAATGGGCGTTACAAACATGTAACGGCCATTACGTAATGCCTGCAAGTGCTTCAAAATTAAATGGTGATGTATAACAGGCGTTATAAATGGGTAACAACCATTACATATCACTTAGAACTTTGAAAAAACAGTTATGATGCCTTGTAATGGCCGTTACAGACTTGTAACGACTGTGACACTTCTTTTTTTTTATGAAAGACATGAAATTAAAGAGAATGTAAAGTTGAAATAAAAATAAAAGTAAATATGAATTTAAATAAACAAAGCAAAGAAAAGAAACAAACACATATAAAACATCCATACATAAAAGAAAATAAACAAGAGCAAACCTGAGCATAGCTAAGTTTAATCCATGCTATTCCATTCCGATGATGTTGAAGTCTGCATTTCAGATTTCTCCAAATACGATTTTCCTAAAAGAAAATGAAAGAAAAACTAGAAAAACACATACAAAAGGAAATAGAAAAGAAAATACAAGAAAAGAAAAGAAGAAATATTGGGCTTCCTCCCAATAGGATCAATTTTAGGTCATTAGTGTGACCATAAGTCAGGGCTTTCACTCCAGGTTTGAGAGTGTGCATGAGACACTCTTCAAATGCTCTTCATCAGTATAGTACAATTTGAGACAATTCCCATTGACTTTGAAAGACTCGTTAGTTTTGTTCACAAGCTCGATTACTCCATAAGGCTAGATTTTCTAAATCTTAAATGGTCCCGACCATCTGGAATTCAATTTGCCTAGAAAAAACTTGAGTCTTGAGTTATATAATAGCACCAAGTTCCCTTCTTAAAACTCCTTTGGTTGCAAGTGCTTGTCATGCCATCTTTTAGTTCTTTCTTTGTAAATCTTGGCATTCTTATATGCATCAATGCGGAACTCCTCAAGTTCATTTAGTTGTAGAATTCTTTTAGCACCAGCCTTTGCTAGATCAAAATTTAGAAACCTTATAGCCTAAAGTGCCTTGCGTTCTAACTCAACTGGAAGGTGGCATAACTTCCCATAAACGAAACGAAAAGGTGAAGTCCTTATAAGAGTTTTGAAAGCTGTTTTGTAAGCCCAAAGTGTATCATCTAAACAAAGAGATTGGTCCTTACGTGAAGAATTCACCGTTTTCTCCAAGATGCTCTTCAGTTCCCTATTTGAAATCTCCACTTGGCCATTGGTTTGAGGATGGTAAGGTGTAGCCACTTTGTGATTTACTCCATACTTTGTAAGGAGACTCTTAAATCGATGATTGTAAAAGTTAGAACCGCCATCACTAATAATAGCTCGGGGAGTTCTGAAATGAGTGAAGATATTTCGACGAAGGAACTTGGTTACCACTCTACCATAATTGGTTGGTGAGTCAAATGCTTCAACCCACTTGGATACGTAATCAACCCTAACCAAAATATATTTATTGCTAAAAGATCTTGGAAATGGGCCTATAAAGTCAACTCCCCATACATCAAAAAGCTCAATCTTAATGATGTTTGTAAGTAGCATTTCATTTCAGTGGCCTATGTTCCCTGTTCTTTGACAACGATCACACTTAAGCATAAATATTCTTGCATCTTTGAAAAGAGAAGGCCAAAAGAAACCACTTTAGAGCACCTTTGTTGTTGTCTTAGTTGAACTAGTATGTCCCCCACACTTAAGAGAATGACAATGGGTGAGAACATCTAGTACTTCTTCAGATGGAATGCACCTCCTAACCAAACCATCTCCACACCTTTTATAAAGAAAGGGCTAATCCCAAAAATAATGCTTCGTATCCCAAAAGAATTTCTTCTTTTGATGGTAGTCTAAATCAAGAGGGAGAACTCCACATGCTAAGTAATTGATGATATTAGCATACCAAGGAACTCTTTCACTAATTTTCAGGAGTTGCTCGCCTTGAAGGTCATTAATAATAGGGAGAGGGTCGGAATCAATAGTGTGCTCAAGGCGAGAAAGATGATCCGCTACTAAATTTTCTATCCCCTTACGGTCTCAAATCTCCAAATCAAATTCTTGTAATAAAAGGATATAGTGAATGAATATTGGCTTGGCATCCTTCTTCAATAGGAGATATTTAAGTGTTGAATGGTCTATGTAAACGACCACCTTACTTCCAACCAGATAGGATCTGAATTTATCCATTGCATACACCATCGCTAATAGCTCTTTTTAGTTATTACATAATTTACTTGAGCTTCATCAAGAGTGTGGTTGATGTAGTAAATGGCATAGGCTTGCTTCTCCTTTTTTTGTCCTAACACAACCCCTACAACATAGTCACTTGCATCACACATAATTTTGAAAGGAAGACTCTAGTCTGGTGGTTGCAAAATAGGTGCTGTGATCAAGGCCTCTTTTAACCTGTGAAAAGCATTAAGATAGTCATCATTAAATTGAAAAGGAACATCTTTGGAAAGTAAATTAGTCAAGGGTTTAGAAATTTTGGAAAAATCCTTAATAAAGTGGCGATAAAACCCTATGTGTCCTAGGAAAGTCCTTATCCCTTTGACTGAAGTGGGTGGTAAAAGTCTTTCAATTACTTCGATTTTAGCTTTATTGACTTCAATCCCATTTTCGAACACAATGTGTCCGAGCACCACTCCTTTAGTCACCATAAAGTAACACTTCTCCCAATTAAGCACTAAGTTAGTTTCCTCATAACGTTGTAAAACTTTAGAAAGGTTATCCAAGCATGCATCGAATGTAGAACCATACACACAAAAATCATCCATAAAAACCTCCATTATGTCCTCAACAAAATAAAAAAAGTGTATACATCATGCATTTTTGAAAAGTACTGGGTGCATTACACAACCTAAAAGGCATTCTCCTACATGCATATGTTCCATAAGGACATGTGAATGTGATTTTCTCTTGGTCCTCAGGGTGGATGGGAATTTGAAAGAAACCTGAATAACCATCTAAGTAGCAAAAGAATGAATGATTTGCAAGTCTTTCCAAAAGTTGGTCAATGAAGGGTAGGGGAAAGTGGTCTTTCCTTATGGCTTTGTTTAATTTCCTATAGTTAATGCACATGCGCCACCTTATGACAATCCTAGTGGGAATTAATTCATTGTTCGTATTCCTTACCATAGTCATCCCTCCCTTTTTAGGGACTACATGAATTAGGCTAACCCAATTGCTATTCAAAATAGGATAGATAATCTCTGCATCTAGCAACTTCATTATCTCTTTCTTTACTACTTCGTTCATGTTAGGATTTAGTCTTCTTTGGTTTTTAATTGAAGGTTTTAAACCTTCTTCCATATGGATCCTATGCATACAAATAGAAGGACTAATCCCCTTAAGGTCATTAATGTTGTAACCTATGATTTTTTTATGAGGTCTAACTCTCCTAAGTAATTTATCTACTTGTTCTTCACTCAATTCAGTATTCATAATTATTGGAAAAGTAGAGTTAGGGCCAAGGAAAGCATACCTCAAGGAAGAAGGAAGAGTTTTGAGTTATACCTTAGGTGCACTCTCTTCCTCTAAAATGCTAACACAACTTATATTGGAAGGTAAAGGCTTATACCTTGCTGATTTCACTTTGGTTAGTGCAGGATTCGCTTTAAGAAAGCAATCATACAGTACCACTTCTTAATCAACATCATCCTCCCTTGCTTCATGGACTAAGCAAGCCTCGAGAGGGTTTTGGGTGAGCTATTTTTCAAAGATCGCTTGCACACATCTTTCTATTGTATCAACTCGAAAACATGACCCCATAGTCAGTGTTTGCTTTGCCATCTTAAAAACATCAAACTCAACTTTATTATCTCCAATCTCGAGCAAAATTTTGCCCTTTTTGACATCTATGACTACCCCAGCAGTAGCAAGGAAGGGACGCCCCAAAATAATTGGGATTTGACAGTCCTCTTCCATCTTAAGAATGAAGAAATCGCTTAGCACATAGTGGTCACCAATTTTGATGGGCACATCTTCTAGGATCCCATAAGGATAGACGATGGATCTATTCACAAGTTAAAGTGACACCGTTATAGGTTAGGGTTTACCAATATTTAAGCGCTTACAAAAAGAAAGAGGAATTATGCTCACGCTTGCACCTAAATCACATAAAGACTTACTAATAAATTCATTCCTAATACTACAAGGAATAGTGATACTCCCTGGATCTTTAAGCTTTGGTGGAAGCTTATTTTAGATGACAACACTACATTCTTCATTAATGGGAATGGTTTCATGATCTTCCCACTTTCGCTTATGTGAAATGATGTCCTTAAAAAATTTGGCATAAGCGGGCATGGTGGTAATAACATCCAGAAGAGGTATGTTAAGCTTGAGCTGTTGAAAGGACTTTATGAACTTCTCAAACTGCTTGTCCAACTTGGATTTTTGCTGCCTTTGAGGAAAGGGTAGTGGTGGAGTCTTGGGAGGTGTCACCTTTTTCTCTTCCTTTTTATCCTCAATCACCTCAGTTTGTTCCTCCACTTCAGTGTCTTGATTAACCCCTTTTTCTTGCCTTTTTATCTCATCCTTAGGCAATTGCTTCCCACTTCTAAGAGTTATTGCCTTTGCTTATTCTCTAGGATGCTCAGATTGACTAGGTAACACACCACTATGTCTTGAGCTTGAGGCTTGAGTTGTAATCTAATTCTCCAACATCTTGTTATGAGCAAAAAGTTATCCTATTTGAGAAGTTAGATTTTTTATGGCTTCCTTTTACTCCTCTTGGTCCTTCAAGAATTTCTCCATCATGCTCTTCAAATTAGGCTTGTGCTCTTATTGCTGATGAAATGTATTCTTGTATTGGAAACTAGGGGGTGGCTGCTTAAATCCTTGGTTGGTGTTAGGTGGCCCTCCTTGATTTGACCACGAAAAATTAGGGTGGTTATGCCAACCCGGATTGTATGTGTTTAAGTAGGGGTTACCTTGATTCCTCTGAAAGTTGTTAAGAGCATTAAGTTGCTCAATGGATGGTTCTTGAGAAGGAAATCCCCCTTGACACTTTAAGGTTGAGTGTCCTCCCCCACAATAGTCATATGAATACACAACCATAGGGTTAGATACTTTGGTTGAAGCCTCTAATTTTTTATGAGTATGTCAATCTTTGCATTTAAGAGGTTCTAATTATCCACTTCATGCATCCCTATAACTTTCATTGGTCCACTTCTATCTCCATGCCATTGGTAGTTGTTTAATGCCATGGTCTCAAGCAAGTTAAATGCATCCTTAGGTGTCTTGCTCATGAATGACCCTTGAGTTGTAGCATCTATGGTGATCCTCATTGGCTTAGTGAGTCCTTGATAGAAGGTCTGAATAAGTAGCCATTGTGGAACTCAATGGTGAGGGCATTGATGTTGCAAGTCCTTAAAATGCTCCCAAACTTCATATAAATATTCTCCATGATGTTGTGTGAAGCTTGTAATTTCTTATCTGAATTTGGCTATTTTTCCAGGTGGGAAATATTTGCCCAAAAATGCCTTTGACAACACGTCCCAAGTGGTAATTAATTATGGTGCAAGAGAATGTAACCACAATTTGGCTTTATCCTATAAGGAAAAAGGGAATAATCTCAGCTTTATGGTGTCCAGACTAAACCCATTCATCTTAAATGTGTCACATATCTCAAAGAATTGGGCTAGATGAGCATTAGGGTCTTCACATGGGAGACCACCAAATTGGAATTATGAAACCATATGAATGATTACTGGTTTGATCTCAAAATTATTGGCATCCACAGTTGGTCTCACAATGCTACTCAAATTGTCTCCCAGACTAGGCATCGTGTATTTTTATAGGGCATGATTCTTAGCTTACTGAGCTGTTTGATCTTCAGCCATGATTTGATTATCTCTCTTACGCTTTTCCTCGTGATTTTTCTTACACGATTTCTCAATTTCAGGATCAATTTTTTTCAAGATTGGCCCCTTAGATCGAGTGTGCATAAACTAGCTAAAATCACTTGAAAATTCAAAAAACATAAAACATAAAACATATGAGTTTTCAAAAAAGGAATACTAGTCTAATAAAAATAAGAATTGAATTGATATTAATATAGCCAGTCCCCGACAACGGTGCCAAAAACTTATTGTCTATAAAACCCGCAAGTGCACAGATCGAGAAGTGTAGCACAATAGATATCGTTCCCTCAAAGACTGGATACTAATTACCACTATTCTTATTTAAATTCTCAGCTAGCAAATTAAATATAAGTGAAATTAAATTAAATAATTCGACAATCTAATATAAGGTAAAATCAAATAATTAAATCTTAGAGCCTAGGTTTAGTTTCACTATTCTAATATGTTCATGAACATAATTCAATAAAAGGGCATTTGAATTCAGTTTAGGGAACATAATTCAATAAAAGGGCATTTGAATTCAATTAAGGGCAATTATTCTTAAACACCTAATAATTCTCTCAAATTCAATTAAGCATGCAAAGATTAAGAATTAACCTACTCTCATAATTAAATAATTAATCTAAGCTCATTAAGCTCTCAAACAATTGTTCTACCACCGTAAACCCTATTCATAGTCATGGTTCCCCTTAAAGCTCGCCTACTCTCGTTGTCAAGTTATTTAAGTCTTATGAAATTTAAGCTAATGAAATTCCCTAACTCTCGTTGGTGAAAATTATCTATAACATGCAACAAGCTAGCCAAGAATGAAAGCATGAAATAATCATAACTCATAAGATTAACCGAAAATTCAAATTACATTAATAAAATCTCATGTTCATCATAAATTGGAATGGCTACTCCTATTCCTAAACCCTAAATAGAAAACTTAGCCACATATAGTTATGGTAGATAACAAAGACATGTTCCAAAAGAATAATAGAAAGATGAGGAAGAAATTAAATAAAAACTCTTTTTGATCTTCTAATCTCTTTGATCTTCCTTTATCTCTTGATTATTTCTTAATTATGCCTCCTGTATGTCCCCTCTCTTTCTTTCTTATCTTTTTCCTTATATATTAAGTCCCCTAAATTCGTCCTTCTTAGAATAGGAATAAGTTAGGTTTCCTAAAAAATACAATCCTAGTCAAATTAGGACTATTTCTCACTCTGTGCATGTCAGCTAACTTAAAACTTTAGCCCTTCAAGATGAACGAACTAGGTCTCAGAATCTTCATAAAAGTCTTAGCATTCCTTTTTAGCTTTCCAATGCATCTTGAATCACCTTAATCCGAGTTCGGACAAAAAGTTATGCCCAAAATACTCAAGTATGCTCAAACTTAAATTGCACAATCGCCTGGTAACGGCCCTTATCCAAGTGTAACACCTATTACCCAACTCACAGCCAACCCATAACAGCCGTTACACATATGCAACGCCCGTTACGGTCTTCAGTCCTATTTTTCCTTCCTCTCAAGTGCTTGGTAACGGGCATTATGGATATGTAACGGCCGTTACCCTTCTCTAGGCAACTCATCCTTGGATTTTAAGCTCCAATTCATGTTTCGATGCTCCCGATTCAAAATCTAAGCCTCCAAACCTAAAAACATAAGGAGAAACATAAGAAAACTAATGAAAAACTAACTATAATTATGCACAAAATATGAACTTATCAGTAGGACCCTAAACATCGAAATGGATTAATTCTAATGGATGAGAGCTTAGGTGATGAGTGGATGGTAAGGCCCTACGATGTAATTTTCCAAGATGGCAAGCATAACAAGAATTGATAGAAGAAAGGTTCTAATGAGCACAAGGCAAATGAAACTATACGACTAACAACTGATTTATTTGAATGTCCCATGCGAGCATGCCAAGTTTCCAAATTGGCAAGATAGGCTACAATATTGAAAGAGAGAATCTTAAAAGATGGTTATAGCTTGTATAATCCTAATTCACTTTTTCCTTAGAGAAGAAGTTCCTTGGTCTGTTGATCCTTAACAAAATAATGATCAGGATAAAATTCAAAAAAATAGGTATTATCACGATTTAATTTTTTTTAACAGAAAATAATGGTTTGGATATCTAAGGAAAGGATGTTTAGATGATGGAATAGTACTAGAACCAATATGAGCAATAGATTGGTGACAATCATTACCAATAAGAACATTGTCATTACCCTTATATTCTTTGGCAAGACTGAGTGATGCAAGATCTGAAGTGTTGTGTTGGCTTGTTCTAGTATCAATGTACCATTATAAATATTGTGAAGGTCCTAGCAGTGATATGTTGGCTTGTGTTTAAGAAAAAACATTAGGAGAAGGCCAAGACTCATTTTGCCTAAAATTGACGCTAGGAGATTTTAGTTTAATAGAAGAATCAAAGTGGCATATACACTCAAAAGTAGTATGCTTATTATAGCCGCATATTTCATAAGAAATTTGGCTATTAGTTTGACTTGGATACATGTTTCTATAACCTCGATACATGTTGTTACGTCGGCATATCCTCTACCTCAAGATTGCATAAAGGAAGAAGATCACTGGGCAATATAAGTGATTGGAAGTGAGGATTACTATTATGTCTTAAAGAGCAACTCATATGAAACAAATTGGCTAAGGAGGTGAAGGAGGTTGGTTTGACTCTTTGTTGTAGAGCACTGATTGCCCCATTGAAATTAGATCGCAAGTGGCGAAAGATGATGGTGTTGAATTCTGCTGGGGAAATTGATTGCCCTGCCAAAGCGAGTAAATTGGCAATCTGTTTGGCTTGAAAAACATATTCAGAAATAGATTTGTCATCCTTCTTTAAATTATGAAGTTCAATATACATATGCATTTTTTTAGCATTGTTAATAATTCCATAAGCAGCCTTTAATGCTTTCCATACAACATTTGCAGAATTCAAGCCGAGAAGATGGGGATACACTTCCTCTAAAATTAAAGCGAGAAGCCAGGAAAATAACAATTGGTCTTTGTTAAACTATACAAGGTAAATAGGATTAGGTTCGGAATTTTGAGATTTAAAATTTAAGATCTCTTTGGGCGGTGAAGGTTTTGACCCATCAAGAATTCTATGGAGATTATACAAGTTGAGAAGAGGTTGGAATTGAAGCTTCCATGGTATGTAATTCTTGGAGTTCAATTTTATAGAAAAAGATTGTTGGATATGAGATGGTGTGGAAGAGAATGGTGAAAGCAGAGAGGGCAATGTTGTTTAAGCAGAAGATGCAGGGCCAGAAGAGATTGAGGTAGAAGAAGTAAATGAGTTGGTGGCCATGTTTTCAGTATGTTAGCTTTGATACTAACTTGAGAATTAAATAATCAAATAATAGAATGTCGTGTTGATATCAAGCTATAACCAGAATACATATAGACACAAGAGTCCCAACAGTACTACATAACTAAATGATAAGATATACATTGTATGGGTAGATATACAAACTAGTAGTTATCAAATATACTTCGAATAGTCATCCATCCATGCATTGTGTAGGCTATTTATTAATAAATCATTTATTTATATTTTAATATATTTTATTAGTAAAAAATTTAAATTATAGGATATATATAAATAATAAAATTTACATAGAGGGTTTATATAGATTGAAAAATAATATAATAAAATTTTTAGTATAAATAAATAGTATAATAAATTTTTATTAATAGTTTAATAAAGAGTATAGTAGTTTACTTTAAGGTTTAATAATGTTACATAAAATTTTAGGAGAGTTTTATTTGGTTGATCATATTGTTAATTTACTTTGAATCAAAATTAATATCTTCATACAGTTCCCCAAATGAAAAAAAAAATAGTTATAATAAGATTAGTTATAAATTTAATTTTTGTTACCATAATTTTTTAGTTATTATAAGATTAGTTTTAAAATTATTAGATTAGTATTAGAGTATATATAGTAGTGTTTTAGTTAAAAATAATACTAAATAATTATTGGTTTGAAAATAAATATTTGAGTGATTTAAGGTAGAAAAATATGTAATATATAAATATCTTTATAATTTGAATAGTATTAAGATATATATAATAGTGTTTTAGTTACATTAAAAAATAATATGGTTCTATAGGAAAAAAAACAAAGTTACATAAAAGAAAAATAGTTTTTTAATATTTTTTGAAAGAAAAATATTTAAAATTCTGAAAAATTTTTTAGCATAAATAAATAGTATAATAAATTTATATTAATGGTATAATAAATAGTATAATAGATTACTTCAAAGTTTAATAGTGTTACATAAAGTTTTAGGACAGTTTTATTTGGTTAATCATATTGTTCCTTTACTTTGAATAAAAAAAATTAATGTCTTAGTACGGTTCCCCAAATGAAAAAAATTAATTATAATAAGATTAGTTATAAATTTAATTTTTGTTACCATAATGTTTAGTTGTAATAAGATTAGTATTAGAGTATATATAGTAGTGTTTTAATTGAAAAATAATACTAAATAATTATTATATTTTAAATTTTTTAAAAATAATTTTTTTAATGGTTTGAAAATAAATATTTGAGTGATTTAAGATAAAAAAAATATAGTATATAAATATTTTTAGAATTTGAGTAGTATTAATATATATATAATAGTGTTTTAGTTACATTAAAAAAATACGGCTTTATAGGAAAAAAAATAAAGTTACATAGAAAAAAATAGTTTTTTAAAATTTTTTTGAAAAAAAATATTCAAAATTTTTAAAATTAAGTATAAGTGAATACTAAATTATGAAGATAAACATTTATCACAATTTAAAATTAATAATTTTAGAGTTTAGGGTATATATATATATATATTAAAAACGACAATATCCTAACACATTTACCATAAAATACCATTATCTGTGGGGAATGATCGGTGAGCATTTTTTTAACAACTACATGGGATGGTTAATCCTTAATATTACAACCAACTGCGAATAAAGTGATATTTAATTATTAATAACATTATTTTTATTATAAGATTTTATAATAAATGCTGAGTTCATTTTTTAAAAAATAAATATAAGAATAACCAATCATATTGTTTCGGTTTATTTTATCATTTAGTACGAAAAAATAAAAAATTTTAAATTTAGAATTTCTCCATTCAATAATGTCAGTAGAATCATTAAAAATGATTTTTTTATATAATTTATAAATTGAAATTCCTTAATTTTTATAATAAAAAAATAAATAAGTGACAGCAGTTGCTTCCTTACCCATCCTTAAGAATATATATACATATATAGGTGTGGCCAACTGGAGAGCCGCAAATGAAGACTGTTTAATTTCAGTCTACACCTGCAAGCTTTTTTTTTTAATAAATTCAAAACACATTTATAATTTTTATAAAAATTTACAAAATTTGATAGAAGTAATTTCAATAATTATTTGTAATTTTAATCAACGTAGCACAATGTGCACTTTATTTTAAATAAAAAAAATACACATTATTATAAATATGAATGAACAATATATTGCTTATAAATGAATAATATATTGTTTGTAAGAGAATAGTTTTTAAATAGTGAAAAAAAAATCTCTATATAAAGAGATTAAAATTCAGTAATGAGAAGGTTAAAAAAAGATAGATTACTCGCCAAATTCTTTCACTATTATAGTTCTCCAAATTCTTTTTAAACTCTCTCTATATTCTCTTAAAATTATTCTACTATAAAATATTTTTTTTTCTAATTAAATACTACTAAATTCAAGTTTAATTCTATAACAAACTAAACAATTCAATCTTTATTTCACAACACGTTATCAGCACGAAAAGCTCTCGATCAAAATAATAAGGTACATATTTTTTAATATTTAATATTTATAAATATATTATTTGATTATATATTATCATGGATGATTATGTCTCCTACTAATTTATATATATTTATTTCTTCAATATAACTTTATATTAATTGTTATTTTTATTTTATTTTACTAACTACACAATTGATGCAAAAATTGTTAGAAATGGTTCTAACCTTATGGATGACTATGCCTCCTACCAATTTATATTTATGCATATTTATATATTTTTTTATTATTTATGTTAATGAAAGACTATAACCCATTTTATATTAATGGGCGGTTTTGCCCCATATTTATACATATCGTTATGTTAACTCACTTATTATAAATAATTATATCAACATTATTTATTAATTTTACTTTGTATAATTTATTTCTCAATATATTATATTAAAAAAAAAAATTGTACCGGCTATATTTTTATTATCAACGGTAATAAACGACTATATTTTTCATTATAAATAGACAAGCTATAAATTTTATTTATTCACACAAATTCATACATTTTCTCTTTCTTTCTTTACTCTAAATTGTAAACATGATTTGGTATATTTATATTTGTGTTTTGATCATGACTATTATAATAGTTTTAGGAATAATTCATATAGAAGATGATTTTCTATTTGATATAATTTTAAGTATTATTGTATCATTTTTTGTACCGTTATTATTTTTTACAATATCCATTCATGATATAATTAATTAGTAAATTCTAATTATGTTTGATTTTTTTTAGTAGTCATCAAATTTATGAATTCTAATTAAATTATATTTTTTTATTAGTTATCATAATAACAAATCTAGCAAAGCTTGAGTTCATTGCTCTTGACATCACGGGAAAAAATTACATGTCTTGGATTCTAAATGTAGAAATGCATCTTCAATCAATGAGATTAATTGATACCATAAAAGAAAATAATAACACCTCATTGCAAGATAAGGCTAAGTCTATAATTTTTCTCCGTCGTCATCTTGATGAAGGATTAAAATGTGAATATTTGACTATCAAAGATCCAAGTGTTCTTTGGAAGGATCTAAAAGACAGATATGATCATCAAAGAGATGTAATACTACCAGTAGTCACTGATGAATGAAGAGCTTTATGCTTTTAAGATTTCAAAAAAGTGAGTAACTATAATTCTGCAATGTTCGTAATAGTATCACAATTAAAATTCTATGGACAGACAGTCACAGACGAGGATATGCTGGAGAAAACTTACTCTACATTTCATGCATCAAATGTTACACTGCAACAATAATATAAGATGTAGAGATTTAAAAAATATTTTGAACTAATTTCATGCCTACTAGTGGCTGAGAAAAATAATGAACTCTTGATAAAAAATCATCAGTCTCATCCTACTGGCTCAGTAGCATTTCCAGAAGCAAATGCTACAAATTATTCCAGATATAAAAATTATAATAGCCATTGACGTGGGAGAGGTAGAGGTCGTGGACGTGGAAGAGGTCAATTCTTTGGCCGTGGTTGTGGAAATAAATATAATAATACTCCACAACAAACTCAGACTCAACCTCAAAAGAAGTTAAAATCAGTTATTAGTGGTGTTTAAGAAAGGCTCCAATATAAGTCTGAAACTGTGTGTTTCAAATATGGTAGTAAAGGACACTGGGCACGAGTTTGTCGTACAGCACCACATCTTTGCCAATTTTATAAGGCATCATTAAAAGATAAAGAAAAGGAAATAAACTTCAATGAGCATCATACTCCTATTAATTATACAACTCATCTAGATGTTTCTGATTTTACTGATGATTTTACTGACAATGGAAATTGAGACATCTATAATTTTAAGTATGTTGTTATTACCTATTTTATTTTCAATTCTAAAGAATATGTTATTGTTATGTATGTTATTTTCAAATTAAATAAAATGTCCTACTTTACAATTATTTTATGTTTTTACCTTAATTGATTAATTATATGTTTATCTATTTTAAAGTTTAATATGGATTGTACTCAACATAAAGACAATATTGAAGATCTCTGCATACCAGATAGTGGTACTACACATACTATCTTGAAAAATAGAGATTATTTCTCTGAAATAAAGCCCATAAAGGCAATTGTAAAAATAATATGAGGTCCTGTAGATCCGATTGAAGGAATTGGCAAAGATAAATTTATGTTACCAAATGGAACAAAATTTATAATTGATGAAGCTTTATTTTCACCAAAATCAACAAGAAATTTATTGAGTTTTGATGACATATATCGAAATGGGTGTGATACCCAATTCATTACTATAAATGGTAAAAAATATTTAAATATAGTTTCCTATGAATTAGGAAAAATACAAGTATTATAAAGACTACCAAAACTCCCTACTGGATTGCATTACATGTATATATATGTAATTGAATCACATATGGCAGTAAAAGAAAAATCTTATGATCCTTCAATAATAAATTTATGGCATGACAGATTAGGTCATCTTGGATCAATAATGATGCGAAGGATAATTGAGAATTCATATGGGCATCCATTGAAGAGGTAAAGAATTCCTCAATCAAATGAAATGTCATGCACAACTTGTTCTCTCAGAAAATTAATCTTGAGCCCTTCACCATCTAAAATTCAGAATGCATTGCCTATGTTTCTTGAAAGAATTCAAGGTGATATATGTAGGCCAATTCACCCACTATGTGGACCATTCAGATATTTTATGGTATTAATTGATGCATCTAGTAGATGATCATATGTTTATCTATTGTCAACTTGTAATATTGCATTTGTAAGGTTGCTAGTTGAAATTATTAAATTACGAGCACAATTCCCTGATTATATAATCAAAAGGGTAAGACTTGATAATGCTGGTGAATTTACATCTCAAGCATTCAATGATTATTGTATGTCTACTGGGATCATTATTAAGCATAATGTTACCCATGTACATACTCAAAATGGTTTAGCTGAATCATTGATTAAACGCCTTCCGCTTATTGCTAGACCGTTAATAATAAGAACAAAGCTTCCCATTTCATTTTGGGGTCATGCAATCCTACATGTTGCTTCATTAATTCGCATCATACCTAGTGCATATCATAAATACTCCTCACTACAATTGGCATTTGGTCAAGAGCCAAATATTTCCCATCTCAGAATTTTTGGTTGTGAAATATATGTACCCATTACGCCACCTCAGCACATAAAAATGGGTCCTTAATGAAGATTGGGAATTTATGTTGGGTTTGAAACACCCTTGATTATTAGATATCTTGAACCTTTAATTGGTGACATTTTTACAGCACATTTTATTGATTGCCAATTTAATGAGGTTGTTTTTCCAACATTAGAAAAAAGGGAGAAAGAAGGGAAAATGGATATTTCATGGAATGAACCATCATTATTGCATCTGGATCCTCACATAAAACAATGTGAATTAGAAGTGCAAAAGATTGTGCACTTACAAGTAATTGCAAATCAATTGCCAGATGCATTTACTGATACAAAAAAAGTGACTAAATCATATATACCAGTAGCCAATGCTCCTGCTCGTATTGAAATTCCAGGAATAAAATCTGAGAGTAAAGACACTTATAAGTCTAAAACACGCCAAAAGCGTGGAAGACCAATTGGTTCTAAGGATAAAAATCCTCAAAAGAGAAAGTGAGTAAATAATCATATTGATAGTGAGGAAAACATCTTTGAAGAAATAGAAAATAAAGAAAGTCCTCAAATGGAAGGTATAAATGATATTAATCAAGAAATCTCGATAAATTATACCAATACAAGAAAACTGTTGAAAAGAAATGAGATGAAAAATATTGATAAAATATTTTCATATACTGTTGCATGTGAAATCATAAATGACAAAGATGATCCTGAACCAAAATCAATCATGGAATGTCAAAATAGGCATGATTGGATAAAATGGAAAGATGTTATACAGGCTGAATTAGACTCACTAAACAAGTGAAATATTTTTGGGCCAATTATTCTTATGCATAAAACTGTGAAACCTGTAGGATACAAGTGGGTCTTTGTAGGAAAGAGAAATGAGAAAAATAAAATAATAAGGTACAAAGCTAGACTTATAGCTCAAAGTTTTTCACAAAGGCCGGGAATTGATTATGATGAAACATATTCTCTTATTATGGATGCAATTACGTTCAGGTATCTGATTAGCCTAGTAGTTTCTAAGAAATTAGAAATGCGTCTTATGGATGTTGTAACTACTTATTTGTATGGATCACTTGATAGTGACATTTATATGAAAATCCATGAAGGATTTAAAAGGCCTGAAGCATTAAGTACAAAACCCAAAGAAATGTATTCGATCAAGCTCCAGAGATCTTTATATGGGTTAAAACAGTCTGGACGCATGTGGTATAATCGTTTAAGCGATTATTTGATTAATAAAGGATATGTGAGTAATATTATCTGCCCATGCATTTTTATTAAGAAAACAATATCTGGATTTATGATTATAGTTGTATATGTTGATGATTTAAATATCATTGGAACAGAAAATGAGATCCATGAAGCAACAGTATACTTAAAGGAAGAATTTGAAATGAAAGATCTTGAAAAAACCAAGTATTGCCTTGGTTTACAAATTGAGCAAATCCGTTAAGTACTCCAATGGTCGTTAGATCATTCAATATTGAGACTGATCCATTTCAAACCTATGAAGAAAATAAAGAAATTCTTGATTCTGAATTCTCATATCTCAGTGTCATTGGAGCTTTAATATATCTTGCTAATTATACTAGACCTAACATTTCTTTTGCAGTCAATTTATTAGCAAGGTTCAGTTCAACTCCAACAAAAAGGCATTGGAAAGGGATCAAACATATACTTCGATACCTTCGAGGAAATGTTGATTTGGGTTTATTTTATTCTAACAATTCAAAACAAGAATTGATTGGTTATGCAGATGTAAGACATTTATTTGATCCTCATAAAGAGAAATCTCAAACAGGTTATGTGTTTATAAATAACAGAACAACAATTTCTTGGCGTTCCCAGAAATAAATGTTTGTCGCTACTTCTTCAAATCGTTATGAGATTATTGCACTACATGAAGCAAGTAAAGAGCTTGTATGGATTAGATCAATGACACATCATATTGAAGAATCTTGTGGTTTTCCAGTTAATAAAAGTCCAACAATTTTGTATGAAGATAATGCAACATGCATTGCACAGTTAAGGGAAGGATATATCAAAAGTGATAGAACCAAACATATACCTCCAAGATTCTTTTCATACACTCAAGAGCTAAAAAAAGGCAATCATATAGATATTAAGTATATTCAGTCTAGCAAGAATTCAGCTGATCTTTTCACAAAGGTGCTTCTAACTACAATCTTTAGAAAGCACGTTCACGATATTGGAATGCGACATCTGCATACTATATGAAGGAAGATTATACATATCAACTTGAGGGGGAGAAAATCATGCATTGTGCTCTTTTTCCTTAAGCTAAAGTTTTTCCCACTGGATTTTATTTAGTAAGGTTTTAACGATACAATTGCAAAATATTGTTATTCAAGGGGGAGTATTATGAATGTGAATGAATAGTATATTGCTTGTGAATGAACAATATATTGCTTGTGAGAGAATAGTTCTTAAATAGTGAAAAGAAAATTTATATATAAAGAGATTGAAATTCATTAATGAGAAGGTTAAGAAAAAGATAGATTACTCTCCAAATTTTTTCAATATTATAGTTCTCCAAATTCTCTCCAAACTCTATCTAAATTCTCTTAAAATCATTCGACTATAAAATATTTTTCTTCTAATTAAATACTACTAAGTTCAAGTTTAGTTTTATAACAAACTAAACAATTCAATCTTTATTTCACAACACACATATGGTTTTTAAAGTAAGTTTTAAAAAAAAAACTTTTTTTTTAAACTTTGACTAATGGTGGAGATTTTTACACTTCACCCATTTATTTTTACACTCCTCCTTTTATTTTTTGAAATTTTAAATTACATAATTATTTTTTGTTTAGAATGTTTATTTTTTTTATTAGTTACTATTCCTAAACTATACTCTTTTAAATTTATTTTTTACCTAAATTTGCTATTTAATGTTTAAAATTATAAAATTATTGGTACTTAAACTTACATCATTTTCTTTTGCATTAAAAAAAATAGCATAGTCAATTATTTCTTTTTAAAAATTCTTTACTTTTTAATTTGTTTAATTAATTATAAAACTAACACCAATTATTAAAAAAAATAATCTTTTTCATTTTTTCATTTTCTATTTTTAATTTTATGAACAGTTTCTTAATATTATACACATTCTTTTATTTTTATTTTCTTATCATAATATTTTTTAAAAATAATATAAAAATCAAATTACATAATTAAAAACGTTTGTTATAAAAATTTAATGAAAATTCATCATATAAAAAATTTTAATTTTTAAAACAAGTGTTATAACATATTAATAATAGAAAAATAAGTGATATATTTTTATTAAATGAACTTTTTGCATTGTAATTTAATTAAAATATTTGTTGGGATATATTTGCATTATAAAAAGTATAAATCATTGTTGAATTTTATAATTTTTTTAATCACATAATTTGATTTTTAAACTATTTTTAAAAAAATTAATGATAAAATAAAAAATAAAATAATGTGCATATGATATTTAAAAAAACCTCTTCATAAAAAATAAAAAAATCCATTATTTACAATGATTGGTGCAAATTTTACAGTTAAAATAAGTTAAAGTTAAAAAGTATTTATAAAAAAATAATTGACTATATCAGATTTTATTACTGCAAAAAAAAAAAAAATCAATTACAAGTAATTTTAAAATATTGATCATTAAACAATGAATTTAGTAGGAAAAAAAAAAGCTAGTTTAGTAGTTGTAATTAATAAAAGAATAAATATTTTCAACAAAAAATAATTATATAATTTAAAATACTGAAAAATAAAAACATAGAGTGTAAAAATCAATGGGTGGAGTGCAAAAAATCTCCAGCTTTGACTAAAATATAAATTGTGAAAAACTTATAAATAATTTATCTAAGTGAGACATTTTTTATCAAATTATAAAAATTAAAATTAATTTAAAATCTTAATGATTTTTAATATATATCAATATGCTTATAAAGTAACATTACAGAGGCAGAACAAGGAGGCCAAGGGTGGATTTTACAATTTTATATATTAAAATTTAATATATTTTATATATTCTGTGCATTTTACAATTTTGACAAATTAATTCATCCGGTCAGACGGTGTTTATATATATATATATATATATATATATATGCGTGCGTGTATATCCATGCATCTCAATAAGTTAAATTGATGTCAGTTTAGATAAGCAGATGCTTATCAGTGATGGTGCGATAACTGGAGCATGTGAATGCATATGCTAAAATGCCAATCTACTATTTTTTTCAACTCTAGTACTTCTTTTTTCTTTGAGAATACAAAATTCAGTGTAATTTTTTAATATCAACTTAAACCCACTTCAAATTTAAAACGAATTACATATTTCAATTCATTAATTTTTCTATAAATTAGTTTTTTAATCTTGGAGAGATAACTTCAAATGTTAAATATATATCACCTTGAAAAAAATATTAAAAAAAAATTGCCCACTTCTGTATACTAACAATTTAAAAACTAACATACATTTTAATTAATTATTTTAATTTATATTTATTGTAAATTAATTAACAGAATAGTTGCAGGCAAGAAACTTTCATGCTAAAAGTAGGCCTACTTTTAAGATTCTAGGCATAATTGTAATGTTTTAAGTTTAAATCCTCAGTAGAATCTGACTAATTTCGTTGACCATAAAAACAGTAACAATTAATGATATATTTATATCATTAATAAAAAAGACAGTTTGTGTCTTTTAAATTTTGGTATTTAAAGTAATTTTTTTTTTAAAAAAAGACACATATGGTATTTAAAGTAAGTTTTTTTAAAAAAGACCGTTTGTGTCTTTTAAATTTTGACTAAAATATAAATTGTGAAAAAAATTATAATAATTTGTCAAAGTGAGAATTTTTTTTTTTATCGAATTACAAAAATTAAAATAAATTCAAAATCGTTATGTTTTTTAATATATATCAATAGGCTTATGAAGTGATATTACATAGATAGAACAAGCGGGGACAACAGTGGCCACTGCCCACTGCAAATTAAAATTCAATATTTTTGTATATATTTTCCATTAAAATCTTTTTTTTTTTTGAATCCGGTTAAAATCTGTCTAAATTTATTTTATATCCCTATTAATATTCTCTGCATTTTACAATTTTGACAAATTAATTGATATGGTTAGACGGTGT
The DNA here is from genome assembly GCA_947683625.1 of Mallotus nudiflorus. Lineage (NCBI taxonomy): Eukaryota > Viridiplantae > Streptophyta > Magnoliopsida > Malpighiales > Euphorbiaceae > Mallotus > Mallotus nudiflorus. Next base: position 824,651 of record CANTUR010000388.1, read on the forward strand.
TTTATGTATATATATATATATATGTTTCCATCTCAATAAGTTAAAATTCATGTCAGTATATATAAGCAGATGCTTATCAGTCATTGTGTGATTATTGGAGAGTGTGAATGGATTATGCTAAAAGCTTACAGAAATGCAATTCTACTATTTTTTAAAACCATAGTACTTTTTTTCTTTTCTATATGTAACTCTGGTACGTAATTTGTTGAATGCAAAATTCAGTTCCATAAGGAAGAGCACAAAAACTCAATTTCTGAACAATCCGTATTAAAAATTTATTAAATTCTAATTAATCCAGTTTGATCATAACCATAAAAGTAGTAAAACTTTTTTAATAAATAATTTAATACGATTACATATATTATAATTCAAACTCGAAATCTTATTTAAGTAAGAATAATCTCTACTGATTGTTGATAAAATCAAGTGTAATTTAATATCAACTTAAACCAACTTCAAATTTAAAACGAATTACATATTTCAATTCATTAATTTTTCAATCTTGGACAGATAACTTCAAATGCTAAATATATATCACCTTGAAAAAAAATTAAAAAATTGCCCACTTCTGTGTATTACCAATTAAAATGAATTTCACCTAATTATTAAAAAAAATTACAAAACATCATTTAAATAAAAATACTTTCTGCAGCTGTTCCGACTATATATTATCTTGAGAGTGTATCCATTTTTTAGTACTTGTTTTTTTCCCCCCTAAAAAAGGTGATAATGAATGGGATGTGTTTCAAAGTCCAAAGGCAGCCCTCATTTGCAGCATATTGACAATTAAAACAGCATATAAAATAAGATCAAACAAAAAGTTACATGTGAAAACTTTGGTCGTATGGAAAGTAGACATTAACATTGAATCTCTCTCTCTCTCTCTCTCTCTCTCTCTCTCTCTCTATATATATATATATATATATATATATACACGAAACAAAAATTGGATACCATATCCGTCGAATTCTGCTTTTTATCCTTATTAGATGTGAACAAGTGAAGAGTCATGATTTCAAGATACATATCATGCTATATATGTATATACATGTTGGGGATCAATGTCTTTATCTACTCATCTATCCATCAATTGCAATCACAAAATATTTAATTTCAAATTTTGAATTTCAAATATTAAATTTTAAATATAAAGATTTTAAATAATATGTAATTATACGTGATTTTAATTCTTTATTAAATAAATTATTAGATTCATTGTAAATTTATTTTAAATTCTTATAAATACAAATTTAAGTGATTTCAAATAAGAGATTTAATTGAAATTAAAATTTATATTTAAATCCATTACATCCAAATATAGCATTATAGTTTAGTATAAATGCTGACATTGTGATCTCTTGGAATTGTTGTTCACTAATAATCATTAGTGCATTGGTGTTATTCTAAAATCTAAATTTGGAAAATACTATATTCTTTTTTTTAGCTCACCCATTTACTATGAAATAATTCAAACTTCTCATTTTAAAAGATATATTTTTTAAAAGATAATCACTTGATTATTTTCTCTTTTATAGATCTAATGACTATTTTCATATCACATAAATTTTAAATTTAAACCCTTAATACGTCTTAACCGTTAAATTATATAAGAATGACATCACTGGATATCTTACTAAGAGGAAGTATTGAAACTTCAATAAATTTTGATGTATTTGAAGTGTTTTTATTTTTTTTAAATAAAATATATATTTGATGTATACGCAAAATCATATATATATATATATTGAGGAGATCATGATGAGGGACACGAGACAAGTATTGTTACTGGACGTGTCAAGCAATGAATGATAACGGTTGCACACTGAGGGCTGCTGGCGCCAGAGTTTTTATTCATCAGCACTACCCAAGAAGCCTAAATAGCAGCAGACGCACACAGCTTATAAAAAAACAGAATAGCAGTCATCGTTTTGGTACTTACCAGTTTCGTAAACCCTATTGTTATTGTTGTTTTTTTTCGTTGTTGACCATTAGAAAAGCACTATATCTTTTAGGGTAAAGAAATCCTCGAATATATCGTTCAGTTTTAGATGGAAATTCTAAAAAAAAAAAAAAATCAGTAGTTTGCTACTGAGAGCTGAGCAGTGCCTGCCCTATGTGCACACCTTCAGGCTTATTAATTATGCCTCCCCACTCCTCTCATCAGACCCACTAAATTAACAAACTTCCCCGTTCTTGGTTTCCTTCCATATTTGCCGTACTACGTATGGAATGTTAACAAGAATATATATATATATTGCCTTTGATGATTTTGATATCAGAATGCCAAATTTTATAATAGGTTACTAAAAATCTTACAACTCTCATTATTTTTTTTACTGATATTTAAAATCTATTAAATTCTTATTAATGAATAAAAATATCATAATTACTGTAACAAACTTATTAATAACTATATTTAACACAAATCCATATATCCTAATTCAAATTTGATATGCCATTTAACTCTTTTCCAACTGTCCAAGTCTTTTTGGTTATATATAGCATTTGTTCTTTCATATATAAAGTTTAAACTATAAAATTTTATTTAAAAAATTTAAACTTCTCGTTGTTTGTACCGATGCATATTGATAAAAATAAAAAATATATTACTAAGAGATTGTTTTATTTTTTAAAAAAGTTATTTTAAATTATGGAGATGGAGATCAATCGGTTACTAATTTGTATTTAATTAATTAAAAATTACAAATAACTAATAGTGATTTCGTACATTGTGTAAATTGTAAAATAAAATAATTATATAAATAATTTAAATGAAATAATAACTAAATAAATTAAAAATAATGTAAATCACCTTAATTTTATTTTCTTTAATTTTTTTCCATAATTTTTTAGTTATAATAAGATTTGTTTTTATAATTATTAGATTAGTACTAAAGTGTGTATAATAGTGTTTTAGTTAAAAAATAATATTAAGTAATTATTATAATTTTTTTAATGATTTAAAAAATATATTTAAGTAATTTAAGGTAGAAAAAACATAATATATAAAAAATTTTAGAATTTAAGTAATATTAAAATATGTATAATAGTGTTTTAGTTAAAAAATAATATTAAATTATTTTTAAAAATATTTTATTTTTAATAAAAAATTAGAATTTTTATTAGTTTAATACATTAACTTTTTAGGTGAATACTTAAAAATGAAGGGGGACACTTATCAAATTTTTGTCTTAATAACTTTAGAATTTAGTATTTAATATATATATATAAATTAAGCAAGTATTTACATAGTTTAACCTATCCATTAATATTAAAAATTATAAATATATAACTACCATTTGTTGACTGGTTGGCAGCTGAAAAAGAAAAAAATTTAGGGTTGTTCACGAGGTATATATATATATATATATAAGTGGGTTGTTTCCTTACAGAAAAGAGCTAAAAAGCCATTTTCCAAAAGGAAGTGGCCAGCAATAAGAGAGTTTATAGAAGTGTTGAAATGAAAAGGCAGCAACGCTTAGACGAAGGACTGAACAAAGGGCCATGGTCTCCTCAGGAAGATGAAATACTTTCAGACTACATTAAACACCATGGAATAGGGAAGTGGACAAGTGTTTCTCGCAGAGCTGGTATGTATATATAAGTAATATATATCAACCCCGCATGCCCTCCCAATATTTTCGATCGATCTAAAAATGATATTTTCCAGTTGAAAACTTTTCTTAAGTTGATATCGTTCAGTTAGTGCTACATGCATATGGATTATGCAATTACTTAGATGATGGTATTGTACATATTTTTCTGTGTTTGGTATATGGTTATATGTATTGGATCGTTAAATGTTGTTTACAGGGCTAAAGCGATGTGGAAAGAGTTGCAGACTTCGATGGTTGAATTATCTGAGGCCTAATATTAAGAGAGGCAATATTTCTGAGGATGAAGAAGACCTTATTATCAGACTTCATAAGCTCCTTGGCAATAGGTACATTTCTCCTTTCTATTCAATTCAGTCATATACATTCATACATACATATATATATATATATCCTGAACTGTACTCTCACAACCTTTAGAAAACACAAGAAAAGTCTTCTTTGAACCAAGTTCACCATTGAGCAACAGACTCGCTCTAAACAAGAATTCCTCATAAAATAAAACTCTTGCCTAGCCTTTTTTTTTTTTTTGAAAGAACAATATAAAAAAAAAAAAAAGCTTAACACAATAAAATCTTTTCCATTATCATATATTACATCCAACTATTTAATAATTAATCTTTGTAAATTAATTGTAATTAATCAAAAAACATATACATATATACATATATATATATTAAAAATTCAATGACTCAATGTTCAAGAGTAAAACAGGTTAATAATGCAATGATGGGATATGATGCACCCAAACCAGAAAATCTTTCTCTAACACTATCTTTAGAAATGAAGAAAACGAAAGAAAGTAAATAGATAGGAAAATAGAGAGAAAAAAAATATTGTTTTCTTTTGCTTATATGAAAATTGATAAAAGATAAAATACGAATAAAAGAAAGAAAATTGATAAATTTTGAAGTATTAATTTACTTTTTTCTGTTTTCAGTGTCTCCCATTTTATATCTATTTTAGAGAGAGAATTTTGGATAGAAAATAATACATTTTTTTTCTTCCTCTATTATTTTTTTTTGCTTTACGTTCCAAACATATAGTTCTTTCTGAGAAATAGAAATTTGTTATTCAAAAAACAAAAGAAATAGAAATTTGAGGTTTTCAAATATTAAGTGTAATTTTAAAATTTAAAAGCTCTTTTTATTTTATTTTTCCCAATTTTTGTATATATAAACAATGAATGAACTCGTACCATATTTGTGTACTATAAATTAAGATATATAATTTATTTAATTATTTAAAAATAAAAATAAAATAAAATAAAACATTTCTGCCTAAATGAATAGTGAAATTCTGTCAAATAAACTAAAAAGTGAAGCAAACCTCTGTACTTGGAAACGATAGACTGATAAAGAACTCATCGATTTTCAGACAAAGTTTGTTTTCATCGTTCAGTGTCCAGATGAAGAAAGTATTGTGGGACCTCTATATATATTCACGAAAGGGTAACGACACATTTCCTGATCTCGACATGATGATAATATGTTGTGTCTGATTTCCACATAATTAAAAAAGGGCTCTTTTAGAAGATATCCCACCAATACTCTCTCATCTATATAACCATCATTACATGTTATCTTTGGATTCTGTTGTCTCTGTTCAGTCTGTTGCCTACTTATCGGTGTCTGTAATGCATGCTGATGCATAGATATGGTGGATTTTGATCAAAATCTATACATATGTACAAAAAAATTGAATACTATATGCTACAAAAGTGGCTTATTTATGCATCATTACTCAATTTGGTTTTAATCTTTATAATCAGAATTAAATCATAGAATTAATTAACTTTAGCCTTTTTTTTATTTATAAAAAGGGAAAAAAAGAGTGGATCATTTATAAGTTAATATGACAAATGTTGGTTAGTGTTTTCAGCCAGGAGAAAATGAAAATGAGGCACAGAAAGATTGCGAATTAAATGTATAAGGGACAACATTTTAGAGAAAGACCATAAAAGACAATGTCACAATACTAAAGCAAATATCAAATGTGCTTAGAACGCCAAAATCTTCCCCCAGCATTAATTGCTTTGGGAAATCTAATATGCATTGGAGGAAGCATAGCAATATTGGAATTAACCGTTCTATGTTTTTTTAGGGAACTTTATATTATATAGTATTTTTCAGATGCTGATACTTAAAAGTGTTGATAGTGAAAATATTTATGATTATTCATTATTGTTATTATTGCTGCTGCTGCTGCTGCTTCAGGTGGTCACTTATAGCAGGGAGATTACCAGGGCGAACAGACAATGAAATTAAAAATTACTGGAATTCCAATTTGAAAAAGAAATTTGAGCGCAAAAAGGGACCAACTACACATTTCAGTGAAGAACAGCAACATCATCCATCACAGCAACTGCAAGCAACAGAGTCATCAAGCCAACAACAAATGCTAGTCATTGCCAAGACTATTGATGACAACCCTCACGTGCAGTTCGATGAGCTGGGTCATGGTCAGACAGAGAAGAGTGTTGAGGAGAAGCTGATTTCTTCTTTAGCACCAGAAAATGACTATTCATTGGGTCTTCTTATGGATATGGACCTAAATGAGTTACTTGCAATGGAGACGACCAGAAGCTCCTTAAGTAATAATGTGACATATGATGGATGCCATGAGGTTAATGTTGCACCAGCAAGGGACCACAGTCTTTTTTCTAATAACAATAACATCACGTACGGTACAAATTTTAGAGTTTCAAGAAGTGATCACCACCCAGCTGCCCAACCTAATGATGATGATGATGTTTTACTTGGTAACAATTCTATAAGGGTTGAATATCAGAGTGCATTGGACCCCTTTCAACCTTACAACAATGCTTTCGATCTCAAGAACTTTCCTTCTTATCTGAGTTTATTAGAAGAGGGTTGGATCGTTTGGTCATGAAAAAACTTGTTCTTGTCCAATTTGATGGAGCTTTTTATTGGCAAGTATCTTTTGTCTTTCGGCGAGTGTATGTTTTGAATATTGTTTTTCTAAGTTTTAGTGTCTGTTTCACGGGTTTTGGTGTCTAAATGTTGGTGTGCTTGCTTTTTGATCGAGTTTTTGTGTGAGAATTGACAAGACACTGCTGTATTATTTAATTAAGAGTCATTTATAATGTCAGTGACTAATAATTATGTATTGACTGTTACAATGTTATTTGTGTGTTCTTTTAATTATTCATAAAATTTTATAGAAATCACCACTACTACCTGTTTTTTTTTTTCTTAATTGAGTATGAACATATTTTTTTTGGAAAAATATTTTATGTTCTTTTATTGTGACACATTCAAAAAATTAAAAGTAAAAAATCTAATTAATTTCGTCTATATTTTACCTTTTAGCGGCCACGACTAGTTCATGATATATAGAGGGCTGCATGGGAAAAAAAATAATTAGTGTAATTCTAATATTACTTCCAACATTAATTAATATTTATTTTTTAAAATTTAAATCCTAAAATGCATATGAATGACTCAGTCGTATAATGATTTAAATATTTATAGTCTATAAATATTTTTTAAAAATGCAATTATACAAAAATTGCTAGAATCAATAAGTTTTTGTGCCACGCATTGCAAGGCATTGTAGCACTTACAACCGTGACATCCAACGATATTCTATTTTTACACAGGATAATCATTTATGCTGTAGGTAGTGATAGTAACAATATTGTTGCTATTTGTATATTTTATCAAAAATTCAAGTAAAATAAACTTTTAAGGAAAAAAATTATCACGTAATAGACCTCATTATCGCAACCGTGGTATGTATCTTCATCCTTTTATATATATTCATACACTTATTGTTGCACAAAACCTCTATCCCTTTCTTTATCACACATCTCACTTGCGCGCTATAACACTTATAGGGTTGATAATTTGTGATATGACCCGTTTAAACGATACGAAGTTAAATGGATTTGGATTTAAATTAAACGTGTTCAGATCATAAACGATTCAACCCATTTAAAACACAAATAAAATCATGTCTAAACGGATTGAACTCATCTAACCCGTTTAAATACGTATAAACACGCTTATTAAATGGGTTACACAATTAACCTGTAACCTGTTTAAATACGTATAAACACATTTATTAAACAGGTCACACGATTTGTTTGTAACTCATTTAAAAATGTATAAACTTGTTTATATATATATATATATATATATATATATATATACATTAAATATAATAAAAATTTATGTATTTATAATAAAATTATATATTTTTTGGTGCTAACTAGTATTATTAATTTTATTAATAATATATAGTTTTTACATATATATAATCTTGATATTGTTACATATAATAGATTTATATATTGAGTATAAGATAGCATTGTAATTGTGTTGATATAAATTTATATATAGTTTTTGTGAATTATTATTATTTATAAACATTTATACTATTGGACATTGGTGATATATTACTATTATCTATAAATGTTTATGCTATTGCTAGCATTGCAAATTACATTGTATATTCATGGTAAAATTATATAGTTTTGACATATATATAAATGTAGTCTTAATGTTATTACAATTTTGATATATAATATTTAGTTTAATGGTAAGTAAATAAAATTAAAAATTACATATATAATAAAAATATTAAAGTTCTATGATTCAGTATCAACTAATATTGATTAAAAAATTTCATAAATTTAGTGTGAGATATTATTTGATAATTTAAGTAGATAATTTTATTTTAAATAATTAGATTTACATTAAGTATTCGTCAAATAGATTTATATCAAGTATTAGGATCAAATAAATACTATATTGTAATATCCCGAGTTTTTAAATATTTTTATACTGCATCGGGATATGCAGTGTTAATAATTTTTGTATATATTTATGATATTTTATGAGTTTGTTGTTTGTTTAAAGCTAATTTTAATTATTTTATATTATTTTAAGTACTTTACATAAAAATTTTTCGGAAATTATATTTTTGGGGAAATTGACACGTAAATAATTTAATATTAATTATTTTAACTAGTTTTACGAATTTGCATGAAGTCTTACATAATTTTTTACGTGCTAAAATAAAATGTATATATGTGTATTTATTTAAATTAATTGGGATTTAATTAATTACCTTAATTTTTATTATTTAGTTTTAATATTAATTAATTAATTTTAAGTGTGTAAATTATTAAATATATTAAAATATTTGTGTGGTGAATATTATTAGTGTGTGGGAATATATATAATATTATAATATAAGTTGGACATATATATATATACATTATTATTTATCAAAAATCAAAAGTTTGCTTTATTTACAGTTTTGCCACTATCTTCATCTTCTTCTCTCCCGATCAGTTTTTCACCATTTCCGGCCACTGTGACCTCTGTTTCTTGCCGTCACTGTACCCCTCAGCCTTCCTCCTCCCTTGCCAGTCATTCCCAATGTTTGAAGCTCTCTTTTCCGGCGAGTTTTGACCGATTTTTCTCAAAAAAGCCGAAAATCGATCAAGCTCTGATCGACGTGATTCCGACCACAAAATTCGATGCCACCGGTCTCTATCTTCTCCTTGAGCTCTGGTGAGTGTGATTCCAAGCTTTGTTTCACTTAAAATGGTCTAGATTTTTCTAGGTTTCAATTTCTTGATTTCAGCCATTTGGGGTTTCGAATTTTTTTGAGCTTCAATTTGATTGATTTATGAAAAATCCATTCACAAATTTTGATCCTGTAAGCTCAATCTACATGCTTTAATTTTTTTAGAATTTTTGGAATTTTTTTTTTGGGTATTTTTGATTATTTTATTATTATTTTCTAATTTTTGAAAATTAATTAATTAAATTATTAAATTGTGTTTTATGGTAATTATAGGTGTTAAAATGAATTATAGAAATTTTTTGTAATTTTTTTGAATTTTTATATATTTATTTGGAATTTATTAAATTTATGTAATTTTGAAAAACAGGGTTAATTATGTGTTTAATTGAAATAAATTGGTAAATTGAGTATATTTATTGATATTATTGAATTATATGTTGAGAAAATTAATTTTGAGTAATTATATTATTTTTGGTGAATTTTTGGATTTATTTTAGTAAATAAATATATATATATAGAGGGGTATTTTGGTAATTTTATACTAAATTGGCTAAAAATGTAATTAAATCGGTTTTAATAGTTATTTAGGGTATAAAAATGATTTCTACAAATTATTTAGTATTTTTAACTAATTAAAAATATTTTTCGTAAATTATTTTCAGATTATATGTATATTATATGATTTTTCTAAATAAATGAGTTTTTATTGGTTTTTAATAAGTTTTAGGGTTAATTATGTAATTTGGAATTATAAAATGTATTTTTATCAAAAAAGGGCATTTTCAGTATTTTATAATTATTTTGTGAATTGTGAATCTCGGTTGGTGAATTTTTGTTTGGAGTCCGACCGAGGGATTGTGGTTGTGAATTTGGTGTTATTCCGAAGTGTGTTTTTTTTTGTAGGACCGGCTCTACTCTTTGAGTAGAGAGATGTCCGTTTTAGAGGGGAGGTTTTACCGGATTTTCGATAGAATTCTCGTAAAATGTGATGTCCGATCAAATTCTTATTCTAATTCTGTGTCTAAAATTCTAGATCGAGTCTTTAGAATTTTCGTTAAATTTATTCTGATTTCATATTGTCATTTGTTTGTTTAGTTGCGCCGAGACCGAGGCCTAACGGATCAGGCCCGCCGAGTTTGTCTCGTGGAGCGCTAACATGTGAGTTATTAGACTGTATATATATGCATCACTTAGGGTTTTTTATTTTCATTTTTTGTCTTTAAAGTGATTTAAGTTATAATTTTTTGGTATATCTAGGGTTGTGCTTTTGTATATATATATGCATGTTAAATAATTATTGATGATATTTTGGTATATGCACATTAAACATTTAAGTTTATGTTTAATACATTTTAATATATATATATATATATACACATTTAAAACATACATTCAGACAAAATTATTTTATTAAATGATTAGTATACTTTAAGTTTAGTTTCAGTAGATTTTAAGTTTATTCTTAAATAATTGCATGCTAAATTATAAACCTACACTTAAATTGTTTTTTAGTTTATTTTTGGTATATTTTTGATATATTTTCCCAAATAAATGTATGTTTTATTATTAATTGAAACCTAAAACATTAGTGGTATACTTAGGGTTTAATTGTGATTTATGCATGCCAGAAAATTAGGTTATTTTGGTAGAATGTGAATATATGTTAAATCTAAACACATATTTAAATGAACATTTATACATAAATATTTTATTAAATGATTTGTGTACTTAGGGCATATCTTTTGTATATTTAGGTATATTTTTAAGAAAATGCATGTTATATTGTTGTTATACATTTAATTTTTTTTTAACTATATTAATGATTTATCTTTAATTTATTTCATATTTTATTTGACATATATATATATATATATATATATATACCTGAAATATACTGGGTATATTTTAGGTATATTTTTGGTATATATATATATATATATATATATATATATATATATATATATATATATATATATATGGTTGGTTTTACTATTATGAATATTGTTCTACATTAATTATTTTTCAAATGAATGATTTATTTAAATAAAGGATATCAATAGAACGTGCTTCCTAGTGGGTAGCACTAGGACCGTGTACGTACCGGTGTGATAGATAAAAGTTGAGTGAGAAATAATTGTGGTGATTATAATTGATTTGATGGATTTGACTAAGATTAATGGTATGTTAGATAGTGTGATTGCTATAGCTCGGTTGATCAGGGGTCTCGGGGCCAATCACACTGACAATCAGACTGCTAGAGTTCGGTTGACTTAGTGTCTCGGGGCCAGTCTACTATCCATAGTGGAATGAATGATCTATTGGGTTGATAAAGATGTGAGGTGATAAATAATGTGACTGCTGGAGCTCGGTTGACTAGGGGTCTCGGGGCCAATCACACTGACAGTCAGACTGCTGGAGCTCGGTCGACTTAGTGTCTCGGGGCCAGTCTGCTGTCCAGTTTGGAATAAGTATTCTATTTGGAATCAAGTGAGCTAGAGTGATGATGGGGTTGTTTGAGGTTGCTATTATTAGGGTTCTATGGATCCTTCATGAATTTAATTGAAGATTTTCTACATTTTATATATTTATAAAAGCTGAGTTTGACATTCGTGTGAATTGTGTGTGTATACATATATATATAATGATGCCTGATTGTTATGGTTTAGATTGCATGTATATATAGTGTAACAATTCACTCAGTGAGGTCTGACCCCCCTCAATTATTTTTTTTCAGGAGATCCTTTATCATCAGACCTTAGTCGTAGAGTTCCTCGCCAGTGTTTTTTAGTCCCGGCTATTTTATATATAATGTAAAAATCTGAACCTCTGATTTGTATTCTAAAAACTGCAGTAGTTGTGTTATTATGTTTAAGGAGTATTATTTTGTTGTGTATATTTAATATTTTGAGAATTTGTATTTGATTACTATACGATGATGTATTCATTGAGAAGGATTTGAAATATTTATATTATATATTGATTCAAAAAATTTTACTTTTGTCATATTTTTATTTAATTATTGCATGATTTTATTTTCTAAGGCTTGCTACGGGTTCTGGATTCGAAAGAATTCTCGTTTCCTAGCACCGATCATGACTCCTAGTTTGGGTCATAACAAAGTTGGTATCAGAGCATAGGTTTAGAGATGTGGACCTAGGTTGTCGAGTCGTGTTTTCTTTGGAACTACTGCAGTTTAATTAGGTTCAATCATGTCTTTGAAAAGTCTTCCTTGCATTAGGAATTTCGCGTAACCGTTATGGTGTCTGATGATATTGTGATTGTTTGAACTGTTTATTTATTTTTGCTCCTTACTGATTGCTTTGAGCGTGAGTCGCTCCATCGATCGATGAGATCAATGATAGTTGATCTTCTGAGCACGAGGTTCTACCCCCCTATGCAGCCTGTTAGGTGTAGGGATAAAGATGGATTGAGAAGGCCTGATGATCGCTGCTGACAGCGGGAATAATTGAATGAGGAGCTAGTGGCTTAGTAATGCGATGATGTTGCTTCTGTAACAGGAGTTTCGCAGGATGCAGTGTTGATACCTTCGATCATTCAACAGATATAATTTCTTTTTCAGTTAAGAACTTGAGATACATCAATTATGTGGATATTCCATATTCTGAATCCTGTTGAGCTTCTATATCTTTTTAGCGTGGTGAATGCGAATTATTTCTTCTGTAGAGATAATATTGATAATTAGTCTTTTCAAGTTGAGGTTTTGGTTACATTTTCTGCCCTACTACACCTATCTAGTATAGGGGTAAGTCGGAGGCAACTGTAACTTAAGGGTTAAGGTAGTTATTGTATGCAATACAAGCATTTCTTTTGAGCTTGAACTTACAGCAATTGTGACTACGATAGCTGAGACTAATAAAAGCTTGATAGCATTTAATCAAGTTTGATAGTTGTTTGAATATGCTTTGACGGGGGAATTGGAAAAAATCTAATGAAGACGAAGCACTCTTGTATTCCTTATGGCAAGCTGTCAGTTTTGACTGTAACACATAATTTGAGTTAAAGGGGAATTTCTAAGATACTTCCATCCACCTTTAAAGAATGATAATTACCTGTATCAGCTATTGCACAGAGTAAGGGAAGAGCAATCAGTTGAGAAGATTACCTGTAAACTCTTCAATCTAATACGTTATGCTGAAGACGTAATATAGTATAAGAGGAGACTAGTAGAATTATGTGTTATAGGATTAAGCTTAATATATTGGCATATAAATTAAGAATTAAGAGTCAGAGAGTTATTGTGAATTCAGTCTTTTGGGTGTAATTAATCTTGATGAGATGTGAAAGGGTTATCAAGAATATCTGGCTCTAATTGAGTATACTTCAGTGGAGAAGTTGTCTCTCCCAGATGTTTTAATTGCCTATGAGTTACCAGGTTTACCACCTTATAGAGATTGAATTTTGTATCGATGTGGTTCCTGATATAACTCCTATTTCAACGTAGCCTTACAGAATGACTCTTGCAGAGCTGTAGGAGCAATTACGAGAGCTGTATGACCAAGGTTTTGTTAGACCTTATGTTTCTCTTTGGGGTGCACTAGTCCTGTTGTAAGGAAGAAGGATGGTACCCTAAGACTGTGCATTGACTGCAGAGAGCTAAATAGGGTAATAGTGAAGGACAAGTATCCTCTTTTGAGGATAGATGACCTATCTGATCAGCTACAGGGTGCACAGTTCTTTTCTAAAGTTGATTTGAAGTCGGGTAATCATTAGTTGTGGATCAGTTTGTAGTAGTCTTCGTTAATGATATACTAGTGTATTCGAAGTGAATGAAAGGGCACGTATATCACTTGAGGACTATACTACAGACACTAAGAGAATGTCAACTTTATGCTGAATTTAGGAAGTGTGATCATTGGACGGAGAGTGTTATTTTTCTTGGAAGTGTGGCATTTAAAGATAGAATTCGAGTTGATCCACAAAAGATCGAAGTAGTATCTGAGTGGCCTAGACTGACTGAATCCATTGAGATCTGTAATTTTCTGGTTTAACTGGGTATCATAGGAAATCTGAACAAAATTCTCTAGAATTGCAGATCCTATGACCAGCATAACTCAGAAGAATAGGAAGTTTGTGTGAACAAATGTTTATTAGAATAGTTTCCAAATGCTGAAGAAGACTGTTGATCTGAGGGTTACGTGAACTTTAGAGGATAAGGCTTGATATCATTATAGCATTTCATCATATCATCATAGCATCTCATTACAACATTTCATTCCAGCATTTCATCATAACATTTCATTATACCATTTCATTATGACATTCATCATAACATGTCATCATGGCATATCACCATAGAATGATCTGTTGATAGGAGATGCACAAGTTAATGATACAGGGTTGATGTTGTAATCTGAGAAAGGAATTCTATATAAGCTGTGGAAATGAACTTGCAGTGTACATCCAGATGATTACCAAGAATTATCATAGTATTCAGGATCAGTACTAGTGGGTTGGATTATAGAAGGATGTGACTGATTGTATTTCTAAGCGTTTAATTTGTCAGTCGGTGAAAGCTGAACATTAGAAGTCTTCTGGGAAGTTTCGATCTCTTTTGAATTTGGGTGGAAATGAGAAAGAATGGCTATGATTTTTGTGGTTGGATACCTCATTCGAAGGGTGAATATGATTTCGTTGGAATGACTGTAGATAAATTGACCAAGTCAACTAATTTTTTGCCAGTGGAAGCCACTTATTCAGCAGCTAAGTGGGCTAAGTTGCATATGAAGCATATTGTGTGCCTGCGTGGACTACCTGTGTCCATTGTATATGGTAAAGGTATAGTGTTTACCTTTCGATTTTGGTAGAGATTGTGGAGAGTAATAGACACCTGATTGAATTTCAATACTGCTTTTCATCATCAGACAGATGACAGTCTGAGAGGACGATCCAGACACTAAATAATATATTGAAGGTGTGTGTTTTGGATCTGGGAGGTAGCTGGGTCAACTATATGTTACTTGTAGAATTCACTTATAATAACAGCTACCATAGCAGTATTGGAATGACACCACCTGAGGCTTTTATAGAAAGAAGTCTTAACTAGATATGAGATGGTTCAGAATATAGCGGAGAAAGTTATTGTGATCAGAAGAGCGATGTGGATCTTAGACGCAGAGATATGGAGTTTCAGATCGAAGATTGTAATTCTGAAGATGTCTCCGAAAAGTGGTGTGATGAGATACGATAAGATTGCATATTAGTTGGCTTTACCTTTAAATCTATTTCATGTGCATCCAGTGTTCTATGTCTCGATTTTAAGAGAGTGTATTTTGGACACTTCGCACATGTTACAGTTGAACAATATAGAACTGAATGAAGATTTGAAGTTTGAGAAGGAATCAGTTGAGATTGTAAATTATCAAGCTCGATAGTTATGTTCGAACTAGATTCAGATGATCAAGGTTCCGTGATGTAGCAACAAAGTGAAAGAGCATACGTGAGAGACTGAAGCTGAGATGCGAGCTTCTTACCCGTATCTCTTTCCTTCTTGATCTTATAATTTTCTTTCTGGAATTCAGGGACGTTCTTGTAAGAGGGGAAGATTGTAATATCCCGAGTTTTTAAATATTTTTATACTGTATCGAGATATGCAGTGTTAATAATTTTTGTATATATTTATGATATTTTATGAGTTTGTTATTTTTTTAAAGCTAATTTTAATTATTTTATATTATTTTAAGTACTTTAAGTAAAATTTTCCCGGGAATTATATTTTCGGGGAAATTAACACGTAAATGATTTAATAGTAATTATTTTGACTAGTTTTACGAATTTGTATGAACTCATACATAATTTTTTACGTGCTAAAATAAAATGTATATATGTGTATTTATTTAAATTAATTAGGATTTAATTAATTACCTTAATTTTTATTATTTAGTTTTAATATTAATTAATTAATTAATTTTAAGTGTATAAATTATTAAATATATTAAAATATTTGTGTGGTGAGTATTATTTGTGTGTGGGAATATATGTAATATTATAATATAAGGTGGACATATATATATATACATATATACATTATTGTTTATCAAAAATCAGAAGTTTACTTTATTTATAGTTTTGCCACTATCTTCATCTTCTTCCCTCCCTATTAGTTTTTCACCATTTTTGGCCACTGTGACCTCTGTTTCTTGCCGTCACTATGCCCCTCAGCCTTCCTCCTCCCTTGCCAGCCATTCCTGACGCCTGAAGCTCCCTTTTTCGATGAGTTTTGATCGGTTTTTCTCAAAGAAGCCAAAAATTGATCAAGCTCCAATCGACGTGGTTCCGGCCACCAAATTTGATGCCACTAGTCTTTATCTTCTCCTTGAGCTCCAGTGAGTATGATTCCAAGCTTTGTTTCATTTGAAATGGTCTAGATTTTCCTAGGTTTCAATTTCTTCATTTCAGCCATTTAAGTTCATGAAAACTCCCTTCACAAACTTTGAACCTGGAAGCTCAATCTACATGCTTTAATTTTTTTTAGAATTTTTGGAATTTATTTTGATTTTTGGGTATTTTTGATTATTTTATTATTATTTTCTAATTTTTGAAAATTAATTAATTAAATTATTAAATTGTGTTTTATGGTAATTATAGGTGTTAAAATGAGTTATAGAAATTTATTTGTAATTTTTGTGAATTTTCATATATTTATTTGGAATTTATTAAGTTTATGTAATTTTGAAAAATAGGGTTAATTATGTGTTTAATTGAAATAAATTGGTAAATTGAGTATATTTATTGATATTATTGAATTATATGTTGAGAAAATTAATTTTGAGTAATTATATTATTTTTGGTGAATTTTTGGATTTATTTTAGTAAATATATATATATATATATATAGAGGGGTATTTTGGTAATTTTACACTAAATTGGCTAAAAATGTAATTAAGTCGGTTTTAATAGTTATTTAGGGTATAAAAATGATTTCTACAAATTATTTAGTATTTTTAACTATTAAAACTATTTTTCGTAAATTATTTTCAAATTATATGTATATTATACGATTTTTCTAAATAAATGAGTTTTTATCGATTTTTAATAAGTTTTAGGGTTAATTATATAATTTGGAATTATAAAATGTATTTTTATTAAAGAAGGGTATTTTCGGTATTTTGTAATTATTTTGTGAATTGTGAATCTCGATCGGTGAATTGTAGTTTGGAGTCCGACCGAGAGATTGTGGTTGTGAATTTGGTGTTATTCTGAAGTGTGTTTTTTTTGCAAGATCGGTTCTACTCTTTGAGTAGAGAGATGTCCGTTTTAGAGGGGAGGTTCTACCGGATTTTCGATAGAATTCTCGTAAAACGTGATATCCGATCAAATCCTTATTCTAATTCTGTGTCTAAAATTCTAGATTGAGTCTTTAGAATTTACGTTAAGTTTATTTTGATTTCATGTTGTCATTTGTTTGTTTAGTTGCGCCGAGACCGAGGCCTAATGGATCAGGCCCGCCGAGTTTGTCTCGTGGAGTGCTAACATGTGAGTTATTATACTGTATATATATGCATCACTTAGGGTTTTTTATTTTCATTTTATGTCTTTAAAGTGATTTAAGTTATAATATTTTTGGTATATCTAGGGTTGTACTTTTGTATATATATATGCATGTTAAATAATTATTGATGATATTTTGGTATATGCACATTAAACATTTAAGTTTATGTTTAATACATTTTAATATATATATATATATATATATATATATATATATATATATACACGTTTAAAATGTACATTCAGAAATAATTATTTTATTAAATGATTAGTATACTTTAGGTATAGTTTTAGTAGATTTTAAGTTTATTCTTAAATAATTGCATGCTAAATTATAAACCTACACTTAAATTGTTTTTAAGTTTATTTTTGGTATATTTTTGATATATTTTCCCAAATAAATGTATGTTTTATTATTAATTGAAACCTAAAACATTAGTGGTATACTTAGGGTTTAATTGTGATTTATGCATGCTAGAAAATTAGGTTATTTTGGTAGAATGTGAATATATGTTAAACCTAAACACATAATTAAATGAACATTTATACATAAATGTTTTATTAAATGATTTGTGTACTTAGGGCATATCTTTTGTATATTTAGGTATATTTTTAAGAAAATGCATGTTATATTATTGTTATACATTTAAATTTTTTTAACTATATTAATGATTTATCTTTAGTTTATTTCATATTTTATTTGACATATATATATATATACCCGAAATATACTGGGTATATTTTAGGTATATTTTTGGTATATATATATATATGGTTGGTTTTACTATTATGAATATTGTTCTACATTAATTATTTTCTGAATGAATGATTTATTTAAATGAAGGATATCAATAGAACGTGCATCCTAGTGGGCAGCATTAGGACCGTATACGTACCGGTGCGATAGAGAAGGGTTAAGTGAGAAATAATTGTGGTGATTATAATTGATTTGATGGATTTGACTAAGATTAATGGTATGTTAGATAGTGTGATTGCTGTAGCTCGATTGATCAAGTGTCTCGGGACCAATCACACTGACAATCAGACTGCTGGAGCTTGGTTGACTTAGTGTCTCGAGGCCAGTTTACTGTCCATAGTGGAATGAATGATCTATTGGGTTGATAGAGATGTGAGGTGATAAATAGTGTGATTGCTGGAGCTCGGTTGACTAGGGGTCTTGGGGCCAATCACACTGACAGCTAGACTGCTGGAGCTTGGTCGACTTAGTGTCTCAGGGCCAGTCTGCTGTCCAGTTTGGAATAAGTGTTCTATTTGGAATCAAGTGAGCCTGTATGGCTAGAGTGATGATGGGGTTGTTTGAGGTTGCTATTATTAGGGTTCTATGGATCCTTCATGAATTTAATTAAAGATTTTCTACATTTTGTATATTTATAAAAGCAGAGTTTGGCATTCGTGTGAATTGTGTGTATATACATATATATATAATGATGCCTGATTGTTATGGTTTAGATTGCATGTATATATAGTGTAATAATTCACTCAGTGAGGTCTGACCCCCCTCAATTATTTTTTTTCAGGAGATCCTTTATCGTCAGATCTTAGTCATAAAGTTCCTCGCCGGTGTTCTTCAGTCCCAGTTATTTTTTATATAATGTAAAAACCTGAACCTCTGATTTGTATTCTAGAAACTGCAGTAGTTGTGTTATTATGTCTGAGGAGTATTATTTTGTTTTGGATATTTAATATTCTGAGAATTTGTATTTGATTACTATACGATGATGTATTCATTGAGAAGGATTTGAAGTATTTATATTATATATTAATTCAAAAAATTTTAATTATGTCGTATTTTTATTTAATTATTGCATAATTTTATTTTCTAAGGCTTGCTACGGGTTCCGAATTCGAAAGAATTTCCGTTCCCTAGCACCGATCATAACTCCTAGTTTGAGTCGTGACATATATACTACTACTTCATTATTAAGTTACATTTCAACTATGTGTATAGTTTTAGTATGAAATATTACTATTAAGTAGAAATAAATTGTCATTGTTATTTTATATGTTGTAAAATAATTTAACATTTTATATGAAATTTAAAATATTATAATAATATTTAGAATTTGTATAAATGTTTAAACTCAAATTATTATTTAGGATTTGTATATTTAATTAGTTTTTTTTTATATAATTTGGTATTAATGTGTTAAACGTGTCAAAATATATCAATGTTAAATGTGTCAAAATGCATCCATATTAAATGTGTCAAAACATGTTCATATTAAACGTATTAAAATGTATTCATGTCAAAATGTATCTGTGTTAAACATATCTTAACATATTTAGACTTATATATATTAAACGGATCATATTATGTAATCGATTAATTAAATATATATGAGTTTAGATTTATAAGTTTAACACGATTAATTAAATAAATTGTGTTCAAATTAGTTATATTTATATTATTATCGTGTCTCGACACAATTCATTTATCAACCGTTGACACGAATTGCCAGCGCCAATCAATTAGCACTATCAGCTTATGTACCACAGCTATAGATAGCATGCAAAAGTCGGTTTCATTCTACAGAATGGCCACGGGTGTGCAACTAACTAGCCGCAGGCATAAAGCGATAAGGCCTATATACAACTTGAATCTATATTGTACAGCTGCATCCATCCACATTCCACGAAGAAGTACAGGCAGAGCTGTATACCAACTATTTTTCAAGCATATATGTATATATAGTGAGCACGTAGTGAATTGATTAAGACATTTCCACAGCAGTACTATACACAAACTCAATTACAAACAATTATTTACTAAACAGATCACTTGTACATTAAACTCTAAATCCATCTTTTGTTCGAAAAAAAAAAAAAACTGTAAATCCATCTGTGTTAATTGAACCCAATATTGCTGCATCATTATCGCTTCAGGTGGTTCCCGATTGCTGGGGAACACAGCCAATGAATTAGTTCATGAGAAATGATTTCTGACGCATGCCCACAAAGGAATCGGGTAATGAAAAAGGGCAGGGTTGTACTTTTACCACAAAACCACAATAAAATGAAATTGCCCCTCAGAGTCAATTTCGCCCAAACAATTAAAAAAAATAAATAAATAACAATTCATGTCGCAGATTGCAACATGTATTATTTATTATAAATATAATAAATAATCACTTTAATTTTTAAAAAATAATCTATTTAATTCTTATAAAAAATTATTTTTTTTACCCTTTATATTAGAATTTATTCACTTTTAAAGAGAAAACATTTTAAAATTTTACAATAACTTACAACATACAACATTTTCTAAAAAAAATAATAATAATACGGTACGCTAAATCTATCATTGCTCTATACCCTCAAAAAGCATGAACAAAACTGCATGCAAAATACATCAGGCCACGATTTCATTTCGAACCCAGAAGCGGATATGCATGGATACCATGAAAACGTGGCGACTGGTTCAAAATCATCTTGTGGACATCCTGATGCCAAGCTAGATACGTTAATTAATTAATTCCCTGGTTTATGTTATAAGAATGTGTGTCTGTCTATATATATATATATATATATATATATATATATATATATATATATATATATATATTAAAAAAATAATTAATTATGTAGCTGTTGCATACATACTAGGGGCATCATATATAAAAAAATTAGTTAAGTACGTTCATATATTATGATACAATTTGAAAATTTTACTTAAATTGCGATATTTGAAAATTTTAAATTTGAACTAATTTTTTTATATATAAAAAATAAGTATTAAAAGAGATTTTATTTCATTATTGGTTTATTATATTCAATTTAAATTAATTGAAATTTTTATTACTATTGAATTTTGAAAATAATTGTGATTGGAGATAATTAACATGTGCAACTCCAGTTTACTTGGTAATTAGTGGTGCATGCAAGCTAGCGTACGTTATTTGCTTGTGGTATGATGTTTCTTTGTTCGATCAACTGATTGATGAATCAAGTTGTTGTACCAATCAATGTAGTTGGGTTTAATTAATTCTTTTGTGATATACTTGCCAGCTAAAAACAAAACAGAAGCTACGTAGCCCAAAAGAGAAAAAAAAAAAAATCATATCCTCCAATCTCTCCAAGTCATGAATCGGCTTTACTCATATCTACTATTCTTCTTCTTATTATAAACAATTTTTTTTTTAAAGAACCCCTTCAAAAATTAACAAACAAAGGGCAAGAATTTTCAAATACTGGTTGAGAAAGATCATGGCACTTTACATCAATTGCTATCCAATTTAAAAATAAGATTTTATTACTAGGGTAATGTGGAAAGAAATAAATTCTTGAAATAATTGCTCGAAATTAAATACAACTTTATTTAATGTACAAAATAGTGGAAAAGATATAAATTGTTTAAGTGAAAGAAAATTGTACACCCATTAAATATTTAATCATTTATGCATTATATGTCACATTATGAGAAGTTTCTGTTCGAATTGGCTACAATTCCTATTTCGACAACAAATTCGTGGTGCATATCACATATTGGATACAAGGCTCTCTACCGACTGGTCCATTATATCTCTATGTATATATGTGGCTCCATAGAAAAGGAGATTTTTTTTTTTTTTTTTTCTGATAAGATGTATTCATATGAATCATGCGGCCTGTATAGTAATTCAATTTAGGTTACATGAAAAAAAAATCTAAAAAAGTGCACAGACATTAATAAATTTGGGAAATTAGAGAGTGGCTTTAAAACATCTATATACCATAAATTAACAAATGTTGCCTTTTCATGTTCCTAAACAATTTAGTTTAAAAAAAAAAAAAATCTGCTTGGTATGCCTGATCTATTTCAACTAGTTTATACCGAATTGACATTTTACACTTCACAGAAATTATTTTCATTTAAATTATGTATTAAATTTAAATTATAATATATATAATTATATTAAATTAATTGTTTAAAAAATTTTACCATGAATTGTCACCCTTATGATTTTATTTAAATCGGATTAAATTTATTAAAATTTAATAAATTTTAAATATTTTTTTATTGAGAACAAAAAAACTTTATATATGAAGTGTTTGCATATGTTGGAGGTATAAAATTTATATATCTGTGTACTTTTTAGTTGTACCTACGGATTTAAGTTTTTATATCTCGAATAGCTATCTTCTTATATAAACAACTAAACATACACAATAATTTGTATTTATATAATTTATTTAAATTAAATCAAAATATAACATAAATATTTATTGAAGTATGAGAAAAGTTTAATCTTCCTATTTCCCACCTCTCGACAATTTGCAAGGCAAGAAATCACGACATGTTCGAAAAAGGTTAGCAAAAAGTTACATTACTTCAATGAACAGGATTTTTTTTATTTAATTTATTCGATGATAAGTTTGTGGTGTTTATTTTTAAATATTTTATATTTAAAAAAATATATTTTATATATTATAAATTTTATTATTAGATATAATACACTTAATTTCCATATAAATATTAGAATAAACTGAAAGTTGCAATCCAATCTAATTATTCATGAAAGTTTTAAATAAATATTAGTTTTACAAAAGCTTCTTTCTTTAATGCTCATTTTAGGTGAGACCATGGTGATAGAATTTTCAAATACTTAAAATATCATTTAATGAGTGCAAATGGGAAAGTTGTTAATTCCGATCCATACAGTAACAGTAACAATGTTTTGAATTCATTCAATTTAATATATGTTTTGAAATCCCTATTAACTAGAACAAAATTCGTGTCGCAGTTACTCTTATAAAAAAATCAGGTGTATATTACAGTTATATTTATTTAATTAGAATAATGATTTATGTAGGTAGTAACTTTATGAATATTAATATTTATGGATAGTGAAATTTTATTTATATATCATCTATATATAAGACATACATGTAATTTTGATAAAATTTCCGCTTCATGTATTGTGGTTCTATATTTATTGTGGGCTACATAAAGATATAAAATTCTTTGAATAAATATTTTAATGTAAGTTTAATTATTATTCATAAATAAAAGAATTTAATTTGATATGTTTTCATGTTATTCCTAAAATGTGCTAAAAATATCAATGGAATTATTTGTAGATAATACTCCTTTCATCCTAAAATTATAGACATACATGCGCGCGTTTTACTTTCACACAAATTAATATTTAAAAAATATAACTAATGTTATCAAAACTACGGTATTTTTTACTATATCTTTTAATTAATACTAAAAAACTCACATTATTTTATTCAAATTAAATAGTTAAGATAAAAATATATATTAAAGAAGGAGTTATTATTTAAATAGCAAATTCATCATTGTTTCAAAAAAAATTTATAATTTCAGATTAATACAAAACTTGAACTTAAGAACAAGATGAAGAGAATTCTAAAGAGTTGTATTGGTTTTCCACTTAATACAATAATACATGTACAACATATATATAACAAATGTGTGTAACAAACTACAACTGACTATAACAAACTCTAAGTGTGTGTTTATAACAAACTCTAATTGTGGTGTTTATTCTTTGACACCCCCCCCCCTACAAGCTGATGGTGGAATGGAGAGTAACCAAAGCTTGGAGAGAAAGAAGTGAAATAATTCTTTAGAGAGTGGCTTTGTGAGAACATCTGCCAATTGGTCCTTAGAAGATAATGAAGCAATCGAAACCTGTTTAGAATAAATAAGATTGCGCACAAAATGATAGTCGACCTCCACATGACGTGTTCTAGCATGAAAAACAGGATTGGTTGAGAGGAATACTGCACCAATATTGTCACACCAAACATGTGGAGATGGAGAAACCGAAGCACCAAGTTCTCGCAATAAGTGACTGAGCCATTTGAGTTCGACACACACATCTGTGACAGCCTTAAACTCAGATTCAGTTAATGACCTGGCCACCATTTTTTACTTCTTTGAATGCTAACCAATCAAATTTGTACCAAGATAAATAAGATAGCCAGCAGTTGAGCGACGATCATCTGGACATCCCGCCCAATCAGCATCACTGAAGGCAACTAATTGTGTAGAGGAAGACATAGAGGAGAGAAACAATCCAGAGGACATCGTACCCTTTAAGTAGCGAAGCACCCATTTTAAAGCCTGAAAATGGATGTCTGTGGGTTTGTGCATGAACTGACACAACTTGTTCACAACAAATGAAATATCGGGACGGGTGATGGTGGCATACTGGAGACTTCCACAACATTGGTGAAATAGAGTTGACTCATCATGACTTAGTAATTGCCAGTGTACAAAAATAAGGATTTACTAGGTGCCATCGGTATAGGACATGGTTTGGCGTCTAACATATGCATTTTTCGTAACATGTCTTGCAAATAAGAATGTTGAGAGAGAACCATGCCACTTGGAAGATGATGAACTTGGATGGCCAAGAAATAATTCAGATTACCAAGGTCCCTTAGTTTGAATTCAGCTGAGAGTTTGGCAATGATTTTGTGAATGATACCCTTAGTGTTTCCTGTAAGAATCACATCATCAACATAGACAAGAAGGAAACAAGTGGAGCTATGGTGATTGTATATAAATAAAAAAGAGTCAGACTGTGAACCATCAAAACCAATTTGAGTTAAGAAATTGCCAAGTCTTTGGAACCATGCTCTTGGAGCTTTCTTGAGACCATAAAGAGATCGTTGTAATTTGCAAACATGGTTTGGAAACTTAGGATTGATAAAACCTTATGGTTGAAGCATATAAACAGTCTCTTCTAAGTTGCCATATAAGAAAGCATTGCTGACATCCAGTTGATTAAAGAACCATTTTCGGGAGAGAGCAATAGAGAGGACTGTACGAATGGTGATAGGCTTAACAATCGGACTAAAAGTGTCAGTATAGTCCAATCCATATTCTTGTGTGTATCCTTTGGCGACTAACCTTGCTTTATACCATTCAATTTTACCATTGGCATGCCTTTTGATCTTGAATATCCATTGATTTCCAACTATATTAGCATTCAGTGGTTTAGGAACTAAGGTCCATGTGTTTGTTTGGTGTAAAGCTTTGATTTCATCTTCCATAGCATGGCGCCAATGATGGATTTTTTTGGTTTATTTGGGGACAGGATGGTGTTTCAGGTTCTGTTTTTTATTGTTTCGATAAAGAGGATGGTGATGGGTGATGAGGAGAATGTAAAGTAGCGAGAGTTGTGTGAAGTGCGTATTTGGGGTTGGGTTTTGGATTTTGGCATAAATGCATTGGATGAGTACATAATTGGATATGTGGTGTGGGTTGTTGAGGAGTATTGGATGAGGTTATTGGATTGTCAGTAGTGGAATTGGAACTAGATGAAGTGGTTGGTGAAGATGAGGAGATGGAGTTAGAGATAGATAAGGATTGGGAAGGAGAGAAGGTAAGAGTAGGAGACTGAACTGACTTGAAACTCTGTGAAGAGTTTGAATTTGGCGTGGAAACAGGTTGTGCTGATGAGATTGGCGTCAAATGTTGTTGAGTAAGTGGCAATGGATAAGTAATTTTTAGCTAAGGCATGAGAGGGGAATCAGAGTGTGTGCTTGCAGATGATTGAGGTGAGTGACCAGAGGAATATCTTTGAACAGTAAAATGCTTTCATCAAATTGGACATGTCGAGCTATATAAATTTTGCCAGAATCTTTATCAAGACACCTGTAGCCCATGTGATGGGGAGAGTAGCCTAAGAAAACACATTGCTTTGATCGAAAATCAAACTTATGGCTATTGTAAGGCCAAAGTAGAGGGTACATCGCACAACCAAAGACCTTCAAAAACAAATAATCTAGCGATTTCTTATATAAAACTTGGAATGGAATGCAGTTTTGGATGGAAGTACTTGGCATTCTATTAATTAAAAACACAGCCGTTTCAAAGGCATAATGCCAATATCTAAATAGTGCGCCATAATGACCAAGAAGAGCCAAACCAATGTCTACAATACTATGAATTTTTCTTTCTGTCATACCATTTTGTTCATGTGTATGTGGACATGTGATGCAGTGTAAAATTCCCAAATTCTTAAAGTGATTGTGTAATGGTCTGAATTCACCACCCCAATCGAAATTAAAAGACCGAATTTTGCAGCCAAACTAAGTCTTAACCATTTTTTGAAACTGATAAAAGATAGAAGGGACATCACTCTTGTTCTTGATAGGAAACAACCATGTGAACAAAGAAAAATCATCAATAAAGATTACAAAGTATTTTTCATTATTAGAAGAACACATTGGGGCCGGACCCCATACATCTGAATGAATTAGTTACAAAGGATGTGAACTGCGATTCTTTGTCAATGGTAAGGGCAGTCTATGAATCTTGCCAAGGCAACAAGCTTCACATTTATTGGTGGAGATTTTATTAGATGAACTTGGTGACTGAAATTGCCGAACTAAAGCACGAACCATTTGATAGTTAGGATGGCCGAGTCATCTGTGCCAATCCTCCAAAGTCACTAAGAAAGCAGCGGTACCATAGTTATGTTGTCGAAAAAGTCATGTGAACAAAAAGCAGTGATAATTGGAATATAATCAGCGCCAATCTATCGAAAAATAATGGCGTTGAACTCAACATCAGAAATGGGTTATCCAACAAGTGATAATGAGTCTGCGATGGATTTAGCTTAATAAAGAACTTCTGAGATAGGTTTGTTGGCTTTGGGTAAATTATGCAATTCAATGTGGAGTTGTGTCTTTTGGGCATGACTTATAGTCTCAAAGGCTGTAGCAAGGGCCTTCCAAACAGTGGAGGCAGAAATGTGGCCGAGAAGATGAGGGTATATTTCTTCAGTGATGGATGATAATAACCAAGAGAAGAGGAGCTGATCCTTAGTAAACCATTGGAGATATTCAGGATTGGGTTTAGGTTGTTGGGTTTGGGAATTAAGGTGTTCTGGGCAAGGTTCGGTTCTTTCAAGAATGCCATGAAGATTGTAGAAGTTTAATAGGGGAGTAAACTGAAGCTTCCATGGAAGATAATTTTTGTTGGTTAATTTAATAGAAAAATTTTGGCTAATCTATGTAGGAAGGTTGCAGGAAGAAGAAAGGAAGGAGGGAAGTGGGGTGGTTAAGGTGATGGAAGAAGTGGAGTGAGTAGAGAAGAACGAGGTCGAAGAGGAAGTCGTCATTGGAAGAGGTGCTCTGTTTGGGGGAACAAAAATAGAGTGCTGCTAGAAAAGAGAAAAAAAAAAGAGCTTAGAGTGCTCTGATACCAACTTAAGAATAAGATGAAGAGAATTCTAAAGAGTTGTATTGGTTTTCCACTTAATACAATAATACATGTACAACATATATATAATAAATGTGTGTAACAAACTACAACAGACTATAATAAACTCTAAGTGTGTGTTTATAACAAACTCTAATTGTGGTGTTTATCCTTTGACAAACTTGTATTTCTGATCAGATGAAGTAAAAAAAATGTAGTTACATGCTTTAAATGGAAAGGGGAAAAAAGTAAAGTAAAATGGGAAAATTTATATTATTTGTTACTTATACACTCAGCATAAGATAGAAATAAAAAAAATATTTGAATTAAATAAAATAAGAGATTCAAACACTTAAGTTTCCTATCATATTTTGCGAAAGCAAAGAAGATGCAAAGAAAATGTGATAATACAACCTTTTAATTTTTTTTTGTTTATATATTATTGAGAGTATTTTATTTATTTTGTTCTTAAATAGCCAAAAATAGTTTCAAGAAAAACTTAGCTTGGAGGCATTGAAATTCTGACCAATATCCACCATAAACACCCGAAGAACTCAAAGCCAAGTTAAAAAAAAAAAATCGATAAGGGAAAAAACACCACGTTAACGTTCTCTTCTTGTTTTAATCCCCACATGCTTCTTGTAGATATTTGATTTCTTGCTCCCGTTTCTTTGTTTCTTTTGGTTACCAAATGGCCTAGTGTCTCACCAATAATAATACATATTACACTCTCCAAATATTATAGAATATAATGAAAGAAATTAGAAACTATTATATATAAAGAATATATATTACCCTTATGTGATTTAATTCCATTGAAAATTTTATTTTATTTGTAAATAAATTTTAAATTCATTTAAATGAACATATTTTATCAATAAAAATGAATTTAGTGTTAAGTAATTATACAAAATTAAGAAATTAAAATTAAAAATAAATTTTACAAATTTTTTATTTAAATCAAATATATTTATTTGAATTTGTAAATAAATTTCATAAAATTTTATGAAATTCATTTAAGTCAAACACACTCTTAAAATTGGTAAATGATTTTATCACAATGTCATAAGAATTTTATCTATATATGAAAATCTTAAAAATGTGTAACATTTTTTAAAACAGTTGATATCTAATGTATTAGATCTTATCCCCATTCTGCACTTAAAATAAATGAATAAATAAGTAAATAAATTAATAACAACAATTATAATAAAAGAATGGAAAATGTTTGATATCATGGGTAACAATCTGAATAGTGTGTCACTATCTGCAACATTTTTTTAATTTATCCTTCTTCAATTTTTTTGTCTCCTGTATTATAAGGGCAATATATACTTTTTTGTTTTAGCAATCAACTATTGTGGCAACCCCATTACACTACAGGTAATAGCCTCCTAAAAGAATTCATACTCTTCTTAAATGTAATGATTTTTTAAGGGTCCAATTTGATGGTTCATTTTCTTTTGCCTTAACCTTGGCTCCCATTTGACAACAAATGGACATATGCGAAAGAGAAGAGCTAGGTAAAGGAGGGTAGGTTTGCCCAAGCCTCCTTTAATGGTTAAATCAACTTGTGTCCCAAGAGAGATAAGGTCAATTAGGAAAAACCATGAATAAATGGATATAAAATATTTGTAAATGATTTTTTATATAAAATGGTAGTAGATCAAAAATAAGAAGAAACAGACAAGAATAGAAGAAGAAGAAAAAAAATGATAATGAAGACGTTAGAGAAGATGAAGAAGGGTGATATTTATATAATGTAAATAAGTGGAGGGTTGGTGAGAGATAGAGTGATCTAATTAGTGGAAAGTACCTGATAACACAGGGGAAGAGTAGGTGCTACAGTGATTGACAAGATGTGCATTTAATGCTCGATAGGAGGAGTGACTGATAGTATCTATCCGAAAAGAGATCTTACTCTTAGGACATTAAGCTACTTCCTC
Source organism: Mallotus nudiflorus (assembly GCA_947683625.1). Taxonomy (NCBI): domain Eukaryota; kingdom Viridiplantae; phylum Streptophyta; class Magnoliopsida; order Malpighiales; family Euphorbiaceae; genus Mallotus; species Mallotus nudiflorus. Next base: position 854,458 of record CANTUR010000388.1, read on the forward strand.
AAAGAAATTTTCGAAGAGGGATATCAGGACTTGGTGTCCTTCATAGGAAATTCCTTCTAGTGATATTCAATCTTGGTTTGATTCTTGAAGGTTTAAAAGGTAACAAGTCGAAAGTAGGCTGGGGTGGCACATAAGACAAATCTACTTTCCACATGTCGGGTTTCTATTAGAGATGTATTTTTTGTGTATCATTAAATATGCCCCACTCTGAGTCTAGAATAGACGTTTTATGTGAAAGAGCATAGTTTAGTAATGCTTCTTTGATTCTTTTAATTAGGGGATTTCTTTATTGTATAGGGTCTTGATACATGGCTTCTGTTGCTTTTCTTTAGAGAAGTTTCCTTAAAGAGGTCCTTACATGGTGAGGCTTTAAGATCTAGGAGTGTTCCTAGTATTTGATTGTTGAAAATTTCATTAAGAGCAAAATTTGTATTTGAGCAGGATATCAACATAGGAAATCCTTGAGGACATGATTTTTCAATGATTTATTGATTCTCTATAAGGAGCATTTTTGTACCATAAGTCCATGAGGACATGAGATTCTCGCTTTTGGAGAATTAAATTTGAATTTGGAGGGTTTTGTCCTTCTATGATTTGGAGATTATGATTTCTTGAGAAGACATTTCCAATGGAGGAAATTTTATTCTTGAGGGGAAGGTAGAGAATCCTGAGTAGATTGTCTTAGGTAGATAATCCTGTAAAGCAAATTTCACTCCCTTGGGGAGATTTAGATCTTCCATTGAATTTTCTATGAAGAAATCTTTGTTCCCTTTAAAAAGCTTGAGGTCTTTAATTCAAACTTTTCTTCTAAAGGAAATTTTATTCCCAATGGGGAGGTGGAGATCTTTGGTTGAGAATTTCCTATGGAGGAAATTTTTCTCCCTTTAGGAAGTTTGATATCTTTAGCTAAGAATTTTCAATTAGGAAGGTTTTACTCCCATGGGGAGTTAAAGATACATGAACAATAATTTTCTATGGAGAATTTTTTTTCTCTCTTGGGAGAGTTTGAGTTCGGTGTATTTCCTATGAGGGAAATCTCTCACTTAGGGAAGGTAAAAATGTCTGACCAAATATTTCTTATGGAAAAAATTCCATTGAGCAAGTAGTCCTTATAGCTAAATTTTCAAGAGTCAGCATAAATTAGGTGCTTTAAAAGATTCTTCTAGCAAGAACTTTAACACTATAATTGCTCTTAATTTAAAGGCATTTGAATCTCATTTAGAAGTTATAACTAGGGAAAAGCAGCTCCAACAATTATCGAGAATTCCCTTATAAAAAGGCTCTCATAAGAAAAATCAAACAGCTCTTTCTCTCTGTGGGAGAGGAAAAGGAAAATGGAAGAAGCATTGAAGGATCTCAAGTTTTTAATTAGTTCCAATTTTGAAGAGGAGAGTGAACTTCTATTTGGAATGATGGTTATCCAAAAGACTCACCCTTCCGTGTTGTAAGTGAGGATCTAAGGGTTTATTTTAAGAAAGGGTTACTTTGAAAAAGAATTAGAAAAATGAGCTGCCATTGTCAAACATCTTAAAGAAAAATGAAAATATGATGACTTGAGGAAGGTAATGATATTACATGCTTCAAATTGTTAAGTATAACAGTGGTTTGATTTTTATGAGTGGCTCATGGTCATTTTCTTGAGTAAGGCTTTTCATGCTTTAAAGTTGTTTGAGGACATTTTGGTTTTATTTAGGATGGAGGTTCCATGGAAGAAAAAATAACCTTTAGCCAAATTTAAGGGCACTAAAACTTTTTAGTTCCCCTGAGAGACCAGAAAAATCTTTGGATGTTCATGACGTGCTTGAAGCAAATTAAGTGGAGAATATTGTTATATTCCCTTCCTCCAATAATAAAGTGAATGTTGAACTTCTTTCTCTATAGGAGAGAGTTGTTCTAGTTTAGGATAACAGTGTTGGGAATATTCTTATTAGGATTTTTCACTAAGTGCTTTACCTAATACTGTTTCTAAGTGGTGATGTTGTTAGATGCGTCTTCTTATAAGTTTCCCACGTGTCTATTTTATTGATGTTAACTAGCACTATCTTTCATAATGCTTTAATTGAGATATTTTATCTTTAGATTCTTCTAGTGTTCTTTCATTATCATACATTCTTTTATTCTTTCTGCTTGAATAGAGGTCTTGAATGAGGAGTTATGTGTTTAGGCTAAACCTCCTAGATAGATGTCTATATGAAGTTTATTAGTTTCTCATCATGAAAATTTTTAATATTTGATAATATCCTCCTGTGGAAATTATAACTCTTAATTAATTCCTCTAGGAAGGATTCTGCAAAGGTGGCCCCTTTTATGGAGTATGGTTGATTAATTCTTTTTGCAAGAATTCTTGCATGGATGACCTCTTTAGAAGAGGATGTTTGATTAATTCCCTTATGGGATTCTTGTATAGATGTTCTCACTCATAGAGAATGTTCTTATTAAGTCCTTTATAGGATTTCTTGATGGAAGTTCCCACTTATAGAGATTTAGTAAAGATTGGTTCTTATGTAGGAGGATTTTTTATGGGATTTCTCATTTGTAGAGAATATCCTGATTAGTTCCCTTGTGGGATTATTCCTGGTTGGATGTTCTCACTCATAAAAAATATCCAGATTAAGTCCCTTATAGGATGATTCCTGAGAGGAAGCTCTCACTCGTGGAGATTTAGTAAAGATTGGTTCCTGTGTAGGTGCTTATATTAGAGCAATTGAGTTTGTCTCGCTTCTGGAGACTTTGTGGATTTTGAATGCATTCTTTTAGTTCAACTCACTTCTGGAGGTGCTTCTTATTAGATAAAGAAATTAATTTCTATTGCATTCCTTGGTAGGAAGCTCTTAGAGGATTTTTTCTACTTATGTTAATTTTGAGTATAAGATTCTAGATTGTGAATCATAATGTGATAGCTTTAAAGTTTGTAATTTTTAAAGCAAAATCAGTAGGTCAACTTCATTTTAAGAGAGAAAATATATCCTTTTCAAGAGAAATTTGAACACAATAATATATTAAAAGAAATACACTAGAAGAGGATGTCTTCATTTCAATGAGAGGCTTAACAATTACGCCATATAGATAGAGAAGCTTCAATAAAGATAATCCCTTCCTTTATAAATGAGTGTACCATAATTTATAAAACCCAGATAGATAATACGTTTCTTTTAGAGACTACTAAGTAGTAAATTCATACTATGAAAATTTAGAAAATCTTTAATAGGCCATCCTAAGTAAGAAATGATTGAATTTTATTATTAGCTCCTTTGTACTTCAATATGAGTTCCAAGAGTAATTTTATAAGCTCATAAGACACTAGGTTGTCTCTTTGTTTAGTCACTTTTTGCCCATTTTACTCTTGCTTTTAACCCTCGTAGGATAATCTTATCAAACATTTCTGCTTGCTAATGAGCCTCAAATTAGTATACAATATTTCTCTAGAGGAATATAATAGTTTCCTGACTAATAATTCCAATAAGGTAATACCTATCAAGGTCTTGGAAAATTCCCTATATGGAGTTACTAAATAAGAAATCTGCTCTAGACACTACAATCTTTCTAAGAGAACCTGCTTAAAAGGTATACATTCTAGGTGTCTAAAAGGCTTATTTCAGTGAGGAGATTTTTCCAACATAGAAAAAAAAACTAGTTTGCATATTCTACTTCTTTATTTTGAAATTTCTTTCTTTTTATAATTTTCCCTTATTTGAAGTGTGGATCAATATTTTCTTATTCAAAGAATATTATTCTCTAGTTCCATGTCTATCTCTCAATTGTTAATAAAATTTTTAATTTTATCTCCAAAATCTAAGGGACTTGGTGATAACTAGAGAGAGCCTTGATATTTCCTTCTCCCTTTCAAAAATAGTTTGGAGAATGGCAATGACTTCAAACTAAATGAATTAAAGCTGGCTAGGTTTTTTCTACCCTCTTCAAAAATTATATTCTTGCTAGAATCATTTTATCACTTCTAAACCTATCAGTTAATAATCATTTATTAAAGCTCTACTCCCTATCTTTAATAGCCATCAGACCCCTATGGCAAAAAGTGCTGAGAGGAGTCAATTTTTCCACTTTGAGTGGACTAAAAAGATGTCTAAGATATTTCTATATAGGTTTTTAACTTAAAGGAACTAGATTTCTTTTGGTCCTCTTGGGAGGAGAGGAATCATCAAATCCTCCTTGTGCTTTGGGTGTAAACCAACTTATATGAAAGACATCATCTTGCTTACTGTACTTCTTCATTCTATCCATGAGAGTTGTTAAATCAATTGAAGTGTTCTTGAAGAGTGAATTAAAGAATAAAGGGTTATTGATACCCTCAATGATAGCCTCAATTTCCCTTGAACGATTAATATTAGAGGTCTTTATTGCCTCCATGCAAAATCTAGTCATATAGTCTCTCAAACTTTCTCCCCTCTAGAAAATCCTTTTTAAGAATACTAAAAATAATGAAAAAAGCATATGCATGTTTTTAGAACTTAAATGCCATCGTTAGCAATGCGAGTAATTATGCAAAAGATTTGCACATATATACAAATAGATGATATACAATATAATTTTAAAAAATATAACTTAGGACATACAATAATAAAAATGTCATGCCATAAAATTTAACATATGCAAAGGAAAAATTTATCCTTGTATCCTATATGGGATTTAACAACTCATGCAAGTTATAACAAATAAAAATTTATTATTTTAAGATGCAACAACACATGCCTTATTGATGATCAAGTCATTGAAGACTTGAATATGACTTTTCTCATTACAGAGAAAGTCTCAAGTGTCAGGATGTTCCTTAGAGGTTAGGTAGGATTAATATAGGTAAATTCTAACTAGGAAAGATCTCTCTCCTGAGTGAGAGTATAAAGTTAGGTCTTTTCCTATATAGGAAGATATTCATGCTTCATGAAAATGGATTAAGCCATGTATCATCATAAAATGATTATTAAAACTTATTGATTAAATATATTTAATAGAGAAAACTTATCTGATGAGGCTGTAATCAGCCTTAAAGACTTCTTGTAATGTTTTAGATCCAAGTAGACTCACTTAGATAGAATAAGAGAATAATATGTCTTCCATTTCTTTTGAATAGTGTAGGATGCATAAATATATTCCTTAGCCTCTAATGTAGACAAAATAGTAATTCTCAATTTTTAGAATGGCATTGGTGCTTAAGAGAGTTCCGGCCTTTTTACCGGGAAAATAGGCAATTGGGGAAATAATTCCACTTTGTAGGGATGCATTGTTAGCATTCTCTCCCTTAGGGAGTTAATGGTTTCTAAGTAGTCATTTCCAATGGGGAAATGTTACTCCTTTATTGGAAATATAGATTCTTGAATAGACATTTCCAACAAAGGAAATTTCACTCCTATATAGGAGGTATAGGTTTTTGAATAAATATGTCCAATGTAGATAATCATGAAAAGTAAATTACACTCCCTCAGGGGAGGTTTAGATATTCTATTAAGAATTTCCAATGAAGAACATTTTGCTCCAATAGGGGAATTAAAAATATTTGGTACATCTAGGATATTTCTCCTTCCAGGTGAATTCCTGTCTAAATGGCCTTTACATAGGGAAATGCCTAATTGGCTTCCCTTCTAGGATATTCATAGAGTAGCTTCTATTAGTAAGATGCCATAAGAAAACATCCCCTTTTCACTAGGAGATCCAAGTATCATTATGTACATAAAAGAAAAACTTCAAAAGGTACCATCTTCTTTTCAAAGAGAGACTTAACCACTTGTTCATATAGATAAAAACACTTCAGTAGATAAAATTCTCCTCTTAACGAGGGTTTACAACCATTAGCTATAAAAACTTAAAGGAAAGATAGGTAACCAAGATAAAGCAAACATTAACCATTTAGCTTTTATAAGATAAAAGCATTTCATTAATTATGTAACAAAGCAAAAGGAGATACTACCCTGCTGATAATGTTTTCTCTTATTTTTAAAGCTCTTTGTAGGATTCCCCATGTAGGATAAGAGCTTCAAAAAATAATAACTAGGTAGGATTCCTAGGTAGAAGCTTCATAGCAGGAATCTTTCCTGACTACTTGTCTCAATAAAGAAGTCCGCTTGACATCATTTGCTTTGAGGTATTTAAAGGTGCGGAAGGCATCTTCTTACCGAGTGTCCTCATCCTTTATGACTACCTCAATATCTCAAGAGTCTTCCCAGTAAGGAATCTCTAGAGCCTCCATATTCAATTAAGCCATATAGTAATGTAGGATTTCACCCTTACTTAGGAATTTCCTTAGGATGCATGAGATAGAACTTTGAGTGTATGTAGAATTCAATAACTGTTTGAAGCTTTAAAACATAATCTTTAGGGTTAGTTGCCCACCAAAAATATATTAGGTATGGACTCCTCTCGAGATGCCTTATAGGAGGGTGATCAGGGATTCATTATATGATTAGATAACCTTCTTCTATTGGCTTTAAATTTTCCACTCAAAGAATTCTTGAAATTGCTTTCCTAACTCACTGAGGTATGATGAAGAGTGAAAGACAGTTTTCTCTTCTGGAAATCCTGTTTGAGAATGCTTATATAGGATTTCCAAGTTTGTCATTCCAAATGGCTTTTAAGGTGTTTACTTTTATGGGAACAAGAAACAATTTCTGATTTTTCCACTTCTAGAACAAGTTGTGGTTTCTTCATTTTTCATCTCTATTTCTCTTTAAAAAGCAACCATAATTGTTGTTCCTGCTCAGGAGTCCCTAAACAGCACTTGTCATTTTCTTTCTAAATAGGTGAGCTCATTAAGGCTCTGGAGCTTGTCTCTCTCATTTCCTTACTAGCTTGAATTGGCAACATCCTGAGCTTTATATGAGGTGTCCTAAACTTTTCTTTTCTCTTGCCTCTTAAAAGTTTTGGCCAAATAATCCATTTTTTTTATTAACTCCTTCAAGAATTCAATTGGTAAATTCACTACTTATTGTTATTTAGAATCCATATTAGGGAACTTTGTCACTTTTTCATTCCCTATCGACTCATTCCTCTTCTAGTGGATGCACTTGATTCTGTCATCATAGAATTCACAAAAATAAGAAATGACAACAGTAGCAAGAACAATAACAATAAACCAATATTTCTTAAACAATAAGCAACAAAGGTATGCTCAAACTCCTTGCCATCAGTATTTTATTTTCATTGATTTTTAATGGGAGAAAATATACAAATCAAGAGAGAACATAAAGCCAACAATTTTTCACTTGTAAATGAAGAACATTTATGGTGTAAGAACTTTTTATAGAAAAGGATAACCTTTCAAGTGACGAAGATCATCTTTTTCCATAGACAGCGCCATTTTGATGGTTCATTTTTTCTTGCCTTAGCTTCAGCTTCCATTTGACAACAAATGAAAATCTGTAAAAGAGAAGAGCTAGGTAAATGAGGGTTGGTTTGCCCAAGCCCCCTCCAATGGTTAAATCAACTTATGTCCCAAGAGAGATGAAGTCAGCTAGGAACAACCATGAATGAATGGAGATAAAATATTTGTAAATGATTTTTTATATAAAATGGTGGTAGAACATAAATAAGAAGAAGAAGAACAAGACGTTGGATAAGAAGAAGAATAAAAGTAGTATTTATATAGTATAAGTAAGTTAAGGGTTAGTGAAAGATGGAGTGATCTGATTGGTGGAAAGTACCTAACAACATAGGGGAGGAGTAGGTGCTACAATGATTGAAAAGATGTACATTTAATGCTTGATAGGAGGAGTGACTGATAGGATTTATCTGAAGAGATATCTTACTTTTGGGACTTTGAGCAACTTCCTGAGAGAGATTTTCGGAGAAAGATACTCCATTTGAGTATTAGGACTTGGTGTCCTTAATAGAAAATTCCTCCTAGTGATATTCAATCTTAGCTTATTTTTTAAGTTTGAAAAGTCAACAAGTCGAAAGCAGGCTGAGCAGCACATGAAATAAATCTACTTTCCATGTGTCATGTTTCTATTAGAAATACATTTTTTGTGTATCATCACAATTAATCCATACTCTTCTAAGATACGATAATTTTTTAAGGGTCCAGTGCTGTCTATATGATTTTGATGCTTACCTGCCGAAAATTTGGTAACATCTTGTATTGAGCGCCTGTAGACTAGAAGGTGTTGGTAGTTGGAGACCAAGCCAAGGCCTATATATAACTAATGCTAGCTCCTGCTAACTCAATAATCACACCAGCTCAACCAAGCAAGCTAGTGGAAGCAGAAGCAATAATACAAAGAGATTTTGGCGAAGAAATGGGAAGGTCGCCGTGCTGTCCAGTAGAAGGAATCCACAAAGGAACGTGGTCTGCTTATGAAGATAATATACTCATCAACTACATCAGAACCCATGGAGAAGGGAAGTGGACTCACGTTCCTCGTAGAGCTGGTATATATATAGTTCCTCTCTTTGTTTTTTTGGATGTTGTATGTGTTCTGTATAATCATTATTATCTCTTTTTCTCTGATTACTTCTAAGATGCTGAGGTATCAAGAACGAGAGGTGGCTGATAGTGTAATGTTGTTGCTTAATTACAGGGTTGAAAAGATGCGGAAAGAGTTGCAGAATGAGATGGTTGAACTATCTGAGGCCGGATATTAAGAGAGGTAACATTTCTGAGGATGAAGAAGACCTCATAATCAGACTTCATAAGCTACTTGGTAACAGGTAATGATTTTTTTTTAATCCCCTTTTTTTTTTCACCTTGACAAGTTTCAATTTCCTGTTCTATCTTCGAGTAATAACCCTTTCTTCCACTTTTCAATTGAGCAAGACCTTCTCCTATATATGATCAGCTTCAAAAACAAAGACCATTCATTATATATATCTTACATAAGAAAAAGAAAAAACAAAGAGTGCAAAAGTTAACCATAGCCTGTAATCAAGTGGAGGTTTTTGTGGTGCACTTTGGGTTTGTTTGGAAGGGGATGCTGACAGCAGCTAGGATCCAAGGTGCTTCAATATGTTACTATAATGCAGGGAAATGATGGGTACAGTGCAAATGCTAGAGAAAGTGAAGTGCCAGGTTTCCAGCATATGTGTTTAGTTCAAGAGTCATACTGCTGCTGACACCTTAACAAATTATATTTGAGACACTTCCAAATTTGGGTATGGTTTTCTTATTAAAAATTGAATTGGCAGCCTTTGTTTTATACCAAATTCATAAAAATTTTCTTTTGTCATAGTAACATAAATATTGTTTTTACAATATCTTTCAATTTGCAAACTATACGAGTGCAATTTGCACACATATGTATACACGCAGATATATGAGATAGAGATTGGGATGAGATATATAGTTCTCCTAGATAGGGCTATCATTAGTAGATACAAGCTCAACAACTTCTCTAGACTTGTCAGAATCTAGTTCCAGTTGCAGCCCAAAAAAAACTCAAGACACGCACACAACATTTTCAAATGCAACCCAGAAGTGATCATGATGTATATACATACATGTATATTATTTTGGGCTTAGCTATAGTGTAGGTTCAGTATTCAATCCATTATTCTAATGGTTTTGTTTCAGGTGGTCTCTCATTGCTGGTAGATTACCGGGACGAACAGACAATGAAATCAAGAATTATTGGAATACCATTTTGAGAAAGAAAGTTGAGGAACAAAAGGGTAGTCTTCATTCCAGCTGCAATCAACAACAGAATCCATTGAAACCCCAGGAGACATCAAACCAAGATCAACTCTTCCCAACTTATCAACCGGTAATACAATGCAGCAACAATGTCGTTGTCATGAATCCTCCACCGGTAGTAGACAGTGTCTATCATCATATGATCATGGGGAACATGAAAATAAATGAGATGAAGCCATCTTCTTCTTCTTCAACAACATTTGAGAAAGATGATTCATTGGATCGTTTAATGGATTTGGACATTAATGAGTTTCTTTTATCGGAGATACAAAACACACAGCCGCTAGATCATGGAAGCCACGATAACCAGGCAGGTGGAGAGTGCAATCTCCAAAGTAAAATCTCATGCGGTCCAAATTTTCAACTATCAACAGGTGAAATCGAGCTCGATCTTTTGATAGATAAGGCTGCAGAACAAGAGAATCTGAATCCATTTGATCCTTATTTCCAACCAAGTAATGCTCTGGATCTCAAGAGTTCACCATCACCAACATCTCTAGGCTTAGAAGAGAATTGGATTTTTTGATGCATGGTTTAATTACTATCCACATTCTAGTAATTTCATGCATGTAGGTCGTTAACATTGGACTTCTGGAAAAAAAAAAAAAAAAAAAAGGACTAATAATAACAAACCCATATGTATTACACATTATAATATTGATGTAATGCATTCGGTGTCGGTAATTATTTTTCTAATAAATATACTAAATGTAATTTTATGCCACTTAATCTAGGCAACGTTAAAAAAGTTGTATTTACAAGCAAATTTTATTGTCAATGCTTTTCGTTTGAATTGATTTTGTGCCTAAGTGATATAGTGAAAGCTTTAAAGAAATAAAAATAAAAATAAAATAAAATAATAAATAGGATAAATATTATAATCCGTTGATTTATGTACAAATATCAAAAAACAACAAAAAATAAATATTGAATTCTATTGATTCGCGCACGAATGTCAGAAATCAATCTTGTACAACCTATTGATTTGCGCACAAATATCATGATATAGACATCAATATTTGTTGATTCATACAAAGGAATACCGAAAATTAGAAAAATAGAAATCTAATTATCAATTCAACAAAAACTGTCTCACATAACCCTAAGATTTACATATTTATAGAGTGGTACAAATCTACCAACCCTAACCCTAATTTTAATTAGAAAATAAAATAAAAACAATTTTAATTAAGATATGAAATCAAATTCCTAACAATATAGGAAACTCAAATTCTAAGAATAAAAATCAAATAATAATAATAATAATAATAATAATAATAATGAATTATATATGTTATCCCTTATTCTGTAAACTCATTCAAAAACTTGTTGCTCCGCCACATTCCCTCTGAGGTAGAGAAAATTCGTCCTTGAATTTTGCCTAAATATTGAGAAATAAATTTACTATAGAATATCATAAATTTATCTTCAACTTGTAATTCTTTTTAAAATAGAAATTAAAGGAATATAAAAATAAAGAAAATTTATCAATACCAATAAAATCAATATATTCAACATCGTCCTCATCTTCTTCAACAAATTTTAGCTCGTCTCCAATAAATACATTTTATCATCACTGTCATCAGTATTATAGAATAAGCTCTAATACCAATTGATATAGCTGAAGCTTTAAAGAAATAAGAATAAAAATAAAATAAAAGAATAAATTAAATAAATATTGTAATCCGTTGATTTGCGCACAAATATCGAAAACTAACAAATATTGAAGTCTGTTGATTCGCACACAAATGTCATAAATCAATCTTCTACAACATGTTGATTTGTGCACAAATACCAGAATATAGACATTAATATTCATTATTTTATACAAAGGAATACCGAAAATTAAAAAAATAGAAATATGATTATCAATTCAATAAAAACTGTCTCATATAGACTTAAGACTTACATATTTATAGGGTGACATAAATATACCAACCCTAGCCCTAATTTTAATTAGAAAATAAAATAAAAACAATTTTAATTAAGGTAGAAAATCAAATTCCTAACAATATAGAAAAGTCAAATTCTAAGAATAAAAATTAAAAAATAATAATTATAAGTTATATATATTATCATTTATTCTGCAAACTCATTTAAATGTTCGTTGGTCTGCATCACTAAGTGTTTTATATATACAAACAATTTTTTCTCTGCAATGTGAGCATTGCACCTAGCTATCAGTCATTAAAACTTTTTGTTTTAAAATATTTATGTATATATTTTGCTACTTTCTTATTGGTATAATGCATTATATTCTTTTAGACGATTTTATTACACCAAGTGTAAATCTAACAATTGAATAATAATCAATAGTTTTCTTTATTTTTATTGGAAGATGTTAGCTATGGAATTCGTCCATTATTATAAAATCAAGTTGTATATAATTTACCATTAAAAGTAGGAGAGTCTTGCATTCGAATTTTTATATCATGGATTTCTATCTATATTGCAATACGGATAAAAGATCATTATACGTGTGAAATAAAAAAAATGTGATTTTTTTTCCGCGTCAAACATCATTTTTTTATATAGGTTCATTAATCTTTACTTATAAGTTCAAAGAATATACATGTGAAGATCAATGAAGCTACAACATGTTCATTAATCTTCACTTATATATTCATTTACTTCTATTTGCAAATTCATTAACCTTTTACCTGTATGCTCACTTTCAATCTGATTAAAGAAATTAAGAAGTATTTTTAATACAGCCAAAATTCAGTTAGATGACAGCAGGCTAAATCAAATTAAATGGATTTTAACCAACATGAACCATAGATCAGCGTACTGATGGATCCCAGAACATATTTTTCTAAAGTACTGATTATTGTAACAGAAGGAAATTCTTGTACACTTAATACCTTTTATCATAACTCATTGCATCATGATTTCATGAGCCATGTGCATGATAAACAATAGTTAATATAGCCAAATACATAAAATAAATCAATGAAACTGATACCATTTAGAATGTTCCCGCCTAATTAGGGGCCCCTTACCCCCTAAATAGGGACACTTGTATTAGCGAGAAGTCAGATCTATCCGAAATGGGGACTACCCTAAAATGGAGTTCTAAGCATAAAAGGAACACTCTCCTACCAAGATTATGATTCACTATCCCACACGGAATCCGACTCCATCCAGGTTTGAGTATTGCTATATATAGAGCCCTACATCCCTCACAAAGGAACATCTTATTCTCACATATTCTAGCTATCTTGCATTCTCCCTGCTTCTGTTCTCTAACTTAGGCATCAGAGTGTTCGTGGGGATTCTCCCCACCTCTCACATTACCTTATGTTTGTGGATTGCAGGACACCAAGCCCAAATTATCAAGTGGCGCCATATATGGTAACTCCTTAGGAAAAGCCATTCATTTACTTGCTAAGCTAAAGACATCTTCACTATGACTTCTAGCCCACCACCAGCCCAGACTCCTGAAATCAGCACCAACCCTTCCGCACCTATCCTTTCGATCGACCTCTCAGACCCTCTCCCAGTAATAATACTTCCACCCACCTTACAACATGCTGGAGCCTCATCCGGACATATACCTTTACTTTCGAACAACACTCCAAGATACCCATCCTTGGGCACAGACCTCCTGTATTATGCTCCGCTACAACACCATCGATCAATACCTTCTATACCTTTTCCAAGTCTACCAGAAACACCAACAATAACCACTCCAAATTTAAATACTGTGAACCAAACACTAAGCCTTGATCAAACTAGCAGGGAAGCCATGATAAAAAATATTTAGGCGCAGATAGCTTTGATGCAACAACAGCTAAATGCTATAATGTAGAGCGGGCACTCTGAGCCGGCTTAAAACGATGATAACACAACACCCGAGCAGACCCCAAGGACAAGCGTGGGGAAGGGTAAAGCGCCAGAAGGGGAGTGTAGTTCAACTATTCTGGCCCTTAATGATTCAAAATTAGCTCAAAAGGTTAAAGAAGCAATTTGCAAAGCCCGGACTAAACCTAGAAAGGAAGAGGAATGTGTTATGGATAGTAGAACTCCGTTTGTCAATAAAATAATTCAAACGAAGATTCCTAGTAAGTTCAAAATCCCACAGCTTAATCAGTACAATGGGATGAAAGACCCCATCAGTCATATATTAGCGTTCTGAATAAAGATGCTGCTCCAAAATGTAAATGATGGAATCATGTGCAGAGTCTTTCCAAGAACGCTCGTAAAGAATGCTAAAAAATGGTTTCATCAACTCCCAAAAAACTCAATCACTTCTTTTGAGGATCTAGCGGAGCAGTTCTGTATCAGATTTATCATCAATATTCCCCTAACAAAAAACATCAACGACCTTCAGATGTGCCGGTAAGAAGTTGATAAATCTTTACGAAGTTACCTTGACCATTTCAATAAAACAGCCATGCAGATTAAGCATCTTGTTGATGAAGTCGCCATAGAAGCTTTGAAAAATGGCACCAAACTCAGAAAGCTTAAAGATAAAATAATGACTAAAGAACCGAGTACCTTTGCAGAAGCAATGGCGATGGCAGTCCAAATGATAAAAATGGATGAAGACAGAAGGATGCATTGGGAAGAAGACAGGCCATCAATCAAGGATGAACGGCCAAAACAGAGACGAGTAAGCTTCCCAAAAATGAATTTTAGAAATTCGGCAGAGAGATTTAATAGTGAAGCAGACAAATATATGCCCTTGAATACCTCTCGATCTAAAATCCTCATGTGGGTCAGGCAAAATGGAGTGGGGATCACCCCAGCTAAGAGAATCAGCCCAAGCCAGAGATTTACCAGGGACACAGGCCAGTACTGCGAGTACCACTGATAATACGAGCATGACACGGAGGGCTATAGAGAGCTGAAGAATGCCATAGAAAGACTGGTGCAGCGGGGAAAGCCTTGTAATTTCACAAACACACTGAGGAGAAGCGAAAATTCAGAAAGCCAGGAACGGGACAAAGTCGAAGTAAAGAAAACCCAGAAGGAGTCGATTGGAATGATCAACATGATCATAGGGGGAGAAAACACCAAAAAAAGATTAAAGCGTAGTAGAGGAGAAAAATCGGTACTTGGGAGAAGCAACATTTTTTTCAATTCGGAAGATGATTCGCATGTACACCACCCCTATTGTGATGCTCTGGTGATAACTGCATGCATAAATAAGTATCGGGTCAAAAGGTTATTGGTGAATAATGGGAGTGCTATCAATGTATTATCTTGGAATGCATACAAAGCAATGGGCGATTCCATCACTAACCTGAAAGCCATCCAGAATCCCATCCTAAGTTTTTATGGGGGAACCGTGCAACCAATGGAGATTGTCGAGCTGAACCTAGAATTAGAAACTAAAATGATAAGGAGATAAAAGTCATCCAGACTTTATTCAACGTGGTAGATATACCACTGGCCTATAATAGGATTATAAGACGATCGACACTTTATGAGGCAGATGCAGTCACCAGCATCCGGTGCTTAACCATGAAAATTTTGGTCAAGAATAGGACCCTTACTATCCGGGGAGATCAGCACATGGTCAAACAGTGTTATTAGATGGCCATGAAGCTTCAAGTGGAGGCTTTTCCTTTAGAGGCATGGGAAGTTGAGAAGCAAGACATTGACCTACAACCAGTGGAAGACACAGAGACATTACAAATCATGGAAGAAAAGACTGTGAAAATTGGCAATGCACTCAACCAAAACATCAGAGATAAAATATAGGAAGTCCTTACCAGACACTCAACGGATTTTGCTTCACAAGCCTTTGAGATCGTTGGCGTGGACCCACAGGTTGCCTGTCATTGCCTAAACATCAAATCGGGAGCTAAGCTAGTAGCATAGAAAAAAATAACCTTTGCCTACGAAAGACAGAAGATCATTGTTGAAGAAACAATGAAGTTGTTAGCAGCTGGGTTCATTAAAGAGGTTACTCACCCGGAATGGGTAGCCAGCGTGGTACTAGTCAGAAAAACAAATGGAAAGTACAGAATGTGTGTAGACTACACCGACCTCAACCGAGCATGCCCTAAGGACAGCTACCCATTGCCTATGATTGATCAGCTCGTCAATTCCGCCGCTGGTCATGAATTAGAAAGTTTTGTCGATGCGGCATAAGGTTATCACCATATTTCGATGAAGGAAGAGGATCAGGAGAAAATGTCCTTCATCACTCATGAAGGGTTCTACTACTATAAGGTGATGCACTTCAGACTGAAAAATACTGGAGCCATGTATCAAAGAATGATGAACCAAGTCCTCCAAGACCATATTGGAATAAGTGTTGAAGTATACGTGGATGACATCATCATTAAGAGCAAACATCTGGAGCAGCACCCAGCGGACGTGGATCGAGTTCTCCAGCTACTGAGTAAATCCATAATCAAATTGAATCCTAAGAAATGCATCTTTGGAGTCCAAGCAGGTAAGTCCCTAGGGTTCATGATATCTCACCACGGCATTAAAGCTAATCCAGAAAAGATGGAAGCCATACTCAACATGGAGGCACCGAATAACATCCATAAGGTACAAAAATTAAATGGTAGAATCACCGCATTAGGGCATTTCATTTCTTGCTCGGCTAGGCAATGTCTACCATTGTTCTGAGCTTTCAAAAATTTTGGAAAGTTTCAATGATCCACTGATTCCCAAACGGCATTCGAAGACATTAAAAGATTCTTATCTTCACCACCCCTACTCAACCGGCCGGGGTACCAGATGAGACCTTGTATTTATTCCTTTTTATTGGTCGAGAATGCATCGCTTTAGTACTAGTAAGAGAAGAAGGAAACCAGTAAAGCCTTGTCTATTATGTCAGTAAGATGCTCCGAGGACTTGAAATTCGATATCCCATACTGGACAAGTCATGCCTCTCGAAAGCTTCGACATTACTTCTAAGCTCACCATATTGTGGTCCAATCCCGCTTCCCACTGTGAAAAATCTTATAGAAATCAGAGACTTCGAGTAGGCTAGTGCAATGGTCGGTCTTACTCGGTGAATTTGATATTGACTATGAGCCCCAACAGTAGATGAAAGCATAGGCATTAGTAGATTTTGTGCAAGAAATGGCTCCAGAAGACATAGCATTGACCAAAGCACCGGAATGGAAGCTCTATATTGACAAAGCATCCGCAGCTCAAGGTTCCGACGCCGGAATAATCCTCAGAGGGTCACACAAGTTTCACATCCAGTACACAATCTGTATCGAGTATAACGCCACCAACAATGCAGCGAAGTACGAAGCACTCATTATAGGTCTAAAGTTGGCCACCGAAGTCAGGGCTGAACACCTCATCATACACTCGGATTCTTAACTGGTAGTCAACCAAGTTAGTAGAGCATTTCAAGTCAAGACACCTACATTGCCAAGTATGTAGACAAGGCCAAATGACTTTTACAACACATCGAACGAGACAGAGGCCAATGGAAGATCATCTAGATTCCCAGGGAAGAAAACAGTGAGGCCAACTACCTTGCCAAATCTGTAACCAAGAACAGTCAAGCATTTCGGGATATGAATTTCACCAAGTCGCTAACCAGTCCCAGCACAGAAGATACCAAAGGTTTTGGAGACATAGGTAGTCTCAGAATGGATGCGACCCATAATCCAATATCTGAAGCATGGAAAACTCCCAGAAGATAAGCTGCAGGCTCGGAAGCTTAGAACCAAAGCAGCCTACTATTCCATCCATCGAGGAGAGCTCTACCGAAAATCCCTCTCAAACCCATGGTCGAAGTGCGTTTCCCCAGAGGAAGGAAATTACATACTCCGAGTTATCATGAAGGAATTTATGGAGTGCATGAATTCCATTATTCGCTCACTAGAAAGGCACTACTCCAAGGGTATTACTGGCCCACCATGTCCAAAGATGCCCAGCAGTTAACACAAGCATGTCCCCAGTGCCAGCACTATGCTTGACTCATTCACAAATCTTCTCGGCCCCTGCATCCCATCGGCATCCCTTGGCCATTCACCATGTGGGGGATGGACATCCTTGATCCTTTCCCTCCCTCTACCTCGCAAAAAAAGTTTTTAATTGTGGTCATTGACCAGTTCACCAAATGGGTAGAAGTAAAAGTGGTCCCAACCATTACAAAAGCCGGATACACCACTTCTTCTGGAAGGAGATCATTTGCAGGTTCAGCATCCCCCACACTTTAATTACGGACAATGAAAAATAGTCGACAATAATAAATTCAGAGGTTTGGCTCGGACCTTGGTATAAAGCTGCGCTTCACCTCAGTAGCACATCCGCAGACAAACGGACAAATGGAAGTCACAAACAGAATTCTCATGCAAGGATTGAAGAAGAGACTTGATGAGAAAAAGGGGAATTGGGTCGAAGAACTCAATAACGTAATCTAGGCCTATAGAACCATACCCCGATTGTAATATCCCGAATTTTTAAATATTTTTATATTGCATCGGGATATGCAGTGTTAATAATTTTTGTATATATATTTATGATATTTTATGACTTTGTTGTTTGTTTAAAGCTAATTTTAATTATTTTATATTATTTTAAGTACTTTACGTAAAATTTTCCCGAAAATTGTATTTTCGGGGAAATTAACACGTAAATAATTTAATACTATTTATTTTGACTAGTTTTATGAATTTGCATGAACTCATATATAATTTTAAAGTGCTAAAATAAAATTTATATCTGTGTATTTATTTAAATTAATTAGAGTTTAATTAATTTTCTTAATTTTATTATTTAATTTTTGTATTAATTAATTTTAAGTGTATAAATTATTAAATATATTAAAATATTTGTGTGGTGAGTATTATTTATGTGTGGGAATATATATTACTATAATATAGTGTAGACATATATATATATATATATATATATATATATATATATATACACACAAATTTTAATCAAAACAAAAAAACAAAAAAAAAACAAAAGTTGTCTTATTTACGATTTTGCCCTTCCTGCACTCTTCTCTTCCCAATGCCATTTCCACAATTTCCAGCCACATTCAAGCTGGTTTTCTTACTGTTACTATACCCCTCAGCCTTCCTCCTCCACCTCTAGCCATTTCCACCACCTGAAACATTCTTTTCTGGTGAGTTTTGGGCCGGATTTCATCAAGGAGCCAAAAATCAACTTAGCTCCGACCAAGCACTTTTCGGCCACAAAATTTGATGCCGTTAGTCTCTATCTTCTCCTTGAGCTCTGATGAGTGTGATTCCAAGCTTTGTTTCACTTGATTGGTATAGAATTGCTTAAGTTTCAATTTCTTCAAATCAGCCATTTTGGGTTTCAAATTTTTTTTAGCTTCAATTTGATTGATTCATAAAAACTTTCTTCACAAACTTTGTTCCTGGAAGCTTAATATACATGCTGTAATTTTTTTAGAATTTTTAGAATTTATTTTAATTTTTGTGAATTTTTTATTATTTTATTATTATTTTCTAATTTTAGAAAATTAATTAATTAAATTAATGAAATTTTGTTTTATGGTGATTATAGGAGTTGAAAGGAATTATAGAAATTTATTTGTAATTGTTTTGAATTTTTATGTATTAATTTGGAATTTATTAAGTTTATGTAATTTTGAAAAATAGGGTTAATTATGTGTTTAATTGAAATAAATTGGTAAATTGAGTATATTTATTGATATTATTGAATTATATGTTGAGAAATTAATTTTTGAGTAATTATATGATTTTGGTGAATTGTTGAAAATTTATAGTGAATATATATATATAGGGGTATTTTGGTAAATTTACACTAAATTGGTTAAAAATGTAATTAAATTGGTTTTAATAGTTATTTAGGGTATAAAAATGATTTCTGCAAATTTTTAGTATTTTTAACTAATTAAAACTATTTTTCGTAAATTATTTTCAAATTATATATAATATACTATTTTTCTAAATAAATGGGTTTTTATTGATTTTTAGTATGTTTTAGGGTTAATTACGTAATTTGGATTTATAAAATGTATTTTTATTATATAAGGGCATTTTCGGTATTTTATAAATATTTTGTGAATTGTGAACCTCGGTCGGTGAATTGTAGTTTGGAGTCCGACCGAGGGATTTTGGTTGTAATCCTGTGTTTATTCCGAAGTGTATTTCTTTGCAGGACCGGCTCTACTCTTTGAGTAGAGAGATGTTTGTTTTACAGGGGAGGTTCTGCCGGATTTTTGATAAAATTCTCGTAAAACATGATATCCAGTCAAATTCCTATTCTAAATCTGTGTCTAAAATTCTAGTTCGAGTCTTTAGAATTTTCGTTAAATTTATTCTGATTTCATGTTGTCATTTGTTTGTCTACCTGCGCCAAGACCGAGGCCTAACGGATCAGGCCCGCCGAGTTTGTCTCGTGGCGCGCTAACATGTGAGTTATTATACTGTATATATATGCACTGCATATAGGGTGCATTATTTAGAATTTTTTATTTTCATTGTATGTTTTAAAAATGATTTAAATTATAATATTTTTGGTATATCTATGGTTGCATTCTTATATATATGCATATTAAATAATTATGCATGTTAGTTTGATATATGCACATTAAACAATTAGGTTTAGGTTTAATACATTTGAGTAATATACACATGTTTTAAAATGTACACTTAGACATAATTATTTTATTAAATGATTAGTATACTTTAGGTATAGTTTCAGTAGATTTTAGGTTTATTCTTAAATAATTGCATGTTAAATTATAAAACTACACTTAAATTATTTTTAAGTTTATTTTTGGTATATTTTTGATTTATTTCCGAATAAATAAATGTTTTATTACTAAATTAAACCTAACACATTAGTGGTATATTTAGGATTTATTTTTGATATATGCATGCTAGATAATTAGGTTTATTTTTAGTATATTTGTGAATATATGTTAAACACAAACACGTATTTAAATGAATATTTATACATAAATAGTTTATTAAATGATTTGAGTACTTAGGGTATATCTTTTGCATATTTAAGTATATTTTTAAGACAATGCATGTTATATTATTGTTACTCATTTAAATTGTTTTTAACTATATTAATGATTTATCTTTAGTTTATTTCGTATTTTATTTGATACATATATATATATATATACCTGAAATATACTGGGTATATTTTAGGTATATATTGGTATATATATATATATATATATATATATATATGTGTGTGTGTGTGTGGTTGGTTTTACTATTATGAATATTGTTCTACATTAATTATTTTTCGAATGAATGATTTATTCTAAGTGAACGATATCAATAAAACGTGCTATCTAGTGGGCAGCACTAGGACCGTGTACGTACCGGTATGATAGATAAGGAGTGAGTGAGAGTTAAAATTGGATGATTATAATTGATTTAATTGATTTAATTGATTTGACTAAGATTAATGGTATATTAGATAGTGTGATTGCGGGGCCAATCACACTGACAGTCAGACTGTTGGAGCTCAGTTGACTTAGTGTCTCGGGCCCAGTCTACTGTCCATAAGTGAATTGAATGATCTATTGGGTTGATTGAGATGTGAGGTGATAGATAGTGTGATTGCTGGAGCTCGGTTGACCAAGTGTCTCGGGGCCAATCACACTGACAGTCAGACTGCTGGAGCTCGGTCGACTTAGTGTCTCGGGGCCAATCTGTTGTCCAGATTGGAATAAGTGTTCTATTTGGAATCAAGTGAGCCTGTATGGCTAGAGTGATGATGGGATTGTTTGAGGTTGTTATTATTTAGGGTTCTATGGATCCTTCATGAATTAAAACAAACATTTTCTACATTTAGTATATTTATAAAAGCAAAGTTTGGCATTCGTATGAAATGTGTGTATATACATATTGTTGACCATTTGCATGATCAAACTCCTAATTTTGGACTTTGACAAAAAAAATTTATACTAATAATTTCAATTAAGTGTGTAGGGAATTATATACCAAACATATACCAAGCATATACACTTTTGGATGTATAGTGACTTTTCGGGCTGATTGAACCTCTGAGATTGAAGAAGATTTTTGACATATTTAGAGCTCTTAAATGAGAAAATGGGCTTCTTAACATTTGAAGCAGACATCTTGACCTTTCTTAATTAGGCTTTTTTGTGAAAATCCAAGTTCATTTGGTTATGCAAATTTTGAGTTGAAATTCACGTATATGTCTGCCATCTCAGACTGCACATCTCTTAGTATTTTAGACATATCTTGAGTTACAGAAGTCCAATTAAGGTGATTCAAAATGCTATGAAAATATAAGTCAAATATCTAAAACTTTTATGAAGAAAATATGGACAAATTCAAATTTCTTCAGGAGCAGATCACGGCTTCAACTTGTGTATAGCTTTCTGACAGTATTCTGCATTTCAGATTGCACAATCCTCAGTAATTTGGACATATCCCGAGCTTAAGAAGTAAAATTTAAGTGATTCAAAATTTTATGAAAAGATAATTCAAATATCTACAGCTTTCATGAAGAAAGTATGAGCAAATTCAAATTTCTTCATGAGCAAATCACGGCTTCAATTTGGGTATAGCTGTCTGACCGTAGTCTGCATTACAGATTGCACAATCCTTAGTATTTTGGACATATCTTAAGCTACAGAAGTCTAATTTCGGTGATTCCAGTTGATATGGAAAGATAATTCAAATATCTACAACTTTTATGAAGAAAGTGTGGGCAAATTCAAACTTCCTGAGGAGCCAATTACGGTTTCAATCCATGAATAGCTGTCTGACAGCATCAGTCTCAATAATTCAAAATATAGACGTTGGACACATCATTTGCACCTCCAAAAGCTATATTTTTTTAGTATAAATACCTCTAGAGCTGAATGGAAGTGAAGCAACTTGTTTTATCATTTTATTATCTCTTAAGCTTTCATTGAGCTCTCAAATTCTCTTAAAAAATTCTTTGTTTGTATAACTCTTGTGAGAGTTGGGTGTGTGTTAGAAATAGAATTTCTCTTCATCTTAAATCTTGGGTTAGATTAGAAGGGAAGTGAGATTTATTTCTAAAGGAATTGGTTTAAGTGTTGTCCATTGAAACACTTGGGTTTTGGTTTTTTGAGTGAGCCTTGAAAACTCATGTTGTAAGGTTATAAGAGTGAGCCATAAAACTCTTGTATAATCTTAATCCTGTGAATAATATTGTGGGTGATTAAAAATCCTAACTTGGGGATAAGTTAGGTGGAGACGTAGGATTGTTATTGAATCCGAACTCCTTAAATCTTTGTGTTCTTCATTCTTCCTTCTCAACTTCTATTTAATTCTTACAAAGAATTCTTTTAATTTCTCATTTTTATTTCATAGTCCTATTCACCCCCCCTCTAGGACTCTTTTCATTTGGTATCAGAGCTTGAATTCTAGGTACTTTATTGCTAGAATACAAGATCATGGGGAGTGAATCACAAAACATCTCTTCTCTTAGACCATTCTTTGATGGTAGTGACTATCCACATTGGAAATTCAAAATGGAATTATATCTTGATTGTGATTCCATCAAACTTTGGGATATTGTCCTAAGAGGTTGGGAACCACCTACAACTATCATTGATGGTGTGGTAACTACACTTGCAAGAAGCCAATGGAGTGTTGATCAAAAGGAAGAAAATCACAAAAATAAAAAGGCTATGATTACTCTAGTCTCCTCCATGACAAGAGAAGAAGGAGGCAAGCTTCAACATTGCATTTCAGCTAAAGAAATGTGAGAGACCTTGGAGAATCACTATGAAGGCAACATTCAAGTAAGAAGCAAGAAGGTTCAACTTCATATGTATGAATACGAACTCTTCAAAATGAAGCCTCAAGAATCAATCACAGAGATGACAAACCGTCTTAATACTCTTCTCACAACCCTCAAGAAACTTGGAAAATATTTCTCCAAGGAAGAGGTAAACAACAAGATTCTA
Organism: Mallotus nudiflorus; assembly: GCA_947683625.1. NCBI lineage: Eukaryota > Viridiplantae > Streptophyta > Magnoliopsida > Malpighiales > Euphorbiaceae > Mallotus > Mallotus nudiflorus. The sequence continues at coordinate 877,959 of CANTUR010000388.1, forward strand.
AGAATCCTACCTAAGAAGGATTGGGAATCTCGTGTTACCTCAATTGAGGAAGCTCAAGACCTCTCCACTCTATCAACCGATGTGCTCATTGGTAAGCTCTTGACACATGAGCTCACCATCAAGCAAAGAGGTGAAAAACAAGAAGAGAAAGAAGAAAAGAAAAAGAGCATTGCTCTAAAAGCTCTTCAAGAAGATAGTGAAGAGGAAAGCATTAAAGATTCTAGTGATGAAGATGGTGACATTGCCATGCTCACTAGGAACTTCAAGAAGTTCTTAAGAAAGAAAAATTTCTCAAGAACAAGGGACTTCAATAAGAAGTTTGAAGGAGATGGGAGGAAGAAAATAAAAGAGGTTACTTGCTATGAATGCAAGAAACCAGGACACATTAGAAATGAATGTCCCAAACTCAAATTCAAGAGCAAGGGAGCAAAAGATAAGAAGAAGGCATTCAAAGCTACTTGGGATGATTCCTCCGAATCCGAAGAGGAAGAGGAACAACAAGAAGTTACCAATCTTTGCTTCATGGCCATTGAAAATGAAAATGAGGTACCATCCACTTCTTACTCCTCTTTTGATGATTGTGATGAATATTGTGACGATGATGATGATGATGATGAGAGCTCTATTGTGAGCAAATTGCTTGCTAAATGCAAAAGTTTGTTATCTAAGAAGAAAAAATATAAACATGAGTTAGCTAGCTCAAATAAGGATTTTGAATGTTTGAAAATTGATTTTGCTAAGCTTGTTGCATCAAATGAAAAACTTATAAGTGATGCTAAATCTTGTAATTCTTTGGAAGACCAACTTAAGAAAGCAAATGATGAAAATCATAAGCTTTCTAAGGAAGTCTTAGAATTAAAAAATTCCATTGCTAAATTTAAGAGAGGAAAAGAAACTTTAGATAGTCTTCTTGACTCTCAAAAATTTCATGGAGATACCTATGGAATTGGATATAAAAAATGGAATGTCTTCATCATCCTCATCACATATTACTTTTATTAAAGCTTCACATGATTCTACTCCTTCAACCTCAAATGAGATTCAAGCTAAAAAATCTCATGTGTTAAATAGCAAGGCAAAATCTCATAAGATTAACCCTTCATTAACACAAAAAGGTAAGTCTCAAACTAGAGCACCTCAACCTAAGCATGCTTATATGTACACCAGATGTAATTATAATAGGCATGTTGCACAACACAATGCACATAAACATATTGCACAAACTTATCGAAATGCTCATCACCATTGCCAATGTATGTCTCACTCAATGTTATAAAATAATAAAAGATACACACAACACCAAAGGCATGCTGCGCACATTAGGAAAGCATTTTATTCTAGGAGAAATAAATTTAAAAATATTGTATGTTCATATTGCATGATTAAAGGACATACCAATAATGTGTGTTTTTATAGAAAACTGCATATGAACTTACTTCCTACAGATTATCTTAAAACTAACCAACCTAGACCAAGAAAGGTTTGGGTCCAAAAGAACACTTAAATTGTATTGTATAGATGTGCTTGAAATCCACAAGAATAAAAAGCAAGTGGTATCTCGATAGTGGATGTTCAAGGCACATGACAGGAGACAAAGAGCAATTCAATAAACTTGATGCTAAGGATGGAGGACACGTTACTTTCGGAGATAATGCAAAAGGAAAAATTATTGGCATTGGAGAAATAGGTAATCCTCAATCCTTATCTATACATCATGTGTTGTTTGTTGATGGTCTTAAACACAATCTGCTTAGTATAAGTCAATTATGTGACATGGGAAATAAAGTAACTTTTTATCCTAAAAATTGCTTTGTTAGTAGTCTTAATGAAAATAAAATTATTTTTAGTGGTGAAAGAGTAGATAATGTTTATGTCATTGATTTGAATAAAATTGATAACAAAGACATAAAATGTTTAGTGTCTATCTCCCATGACACATGGACATGGCATAGAAGATTAGGACATGCAAATTTTGAGCTTTTAAATGATCTTTGTAAACATGAACTTGTACTTGGTTTATCTAAGCTTGAATTCACTAAAGATAAACCTTGTGATGCTTGTCAAAAGGGAAAACAATCCAAGTCCTCATTTAAGCTAAAAAATGTAGTGTCCACCTCTAGGCCACTTGAACTTATACATATGGATTTGTTTGGACCAACTAGAGTTGTTAGTCTTGGTGGAATGCACTATGCTTATGTGTTGGTTGATGATTACTCTAGATACACTTGGGTGTGTTTTCTTGCTCATAAGAATGATGCATTTAAAGCTTTTGAAAATTTTTTAAAAAGAGTTCAAAAAGAAAAAGGATTTTGTATTTTATATATTAGAAGTGATCATGGAACCGAATTTGAAAATGAGTTTTTCAAAAACTATTGTAATGAAAATGGTATTTCTCACACATTTTCATCTCCTAGAACTCCTCAACAAAATAGGGTAGTTGAAAGGAAAAATAGAACTCTTGTGGAAATGGCTAGAACAATGCTTCATGAGTATAATTTGCCTCTGTACTTTTGGGCGGAAGCCGTTAACACATCTTGTTATATTTCAAACCGAGTTTTCAAAAGACCAATTTTAAATAAAACATCTTATGAGCTATGGAACAACAGAAAACCCAAAATCTCATATCTGAGAGTATTTGAATGCAAGTGCTTTATATTGAACACCAAGGAAAATCTTGGAAAATTTGATTCTAAAGCCGATGAAGGAATTTTCCTAGGCTATTCCATCTCTAGCAAGGCATATAGGGTCTTTAATAAGAGAACTCTAGTAGTTGAAGAGTCAATGCATGTGGTATTTGATGAATCAAACTCACTTGATCCTAGAAAGGATGTTTGTAGTGTTGATGATCTTGTAGGTGACAATGAGATTATGGAAACACAAGAAGAAAATGCTAGTAAGCCTTTGGAACTTGAAGAGCCAAGCAAGAAGGAAAATGAGGAGACATCTCAACCTACATTGAAGGATGAACTTCCAAAGGATTGGCAATTCAAGAAAGCTCACCCTCAAGACCTCATTATAGGTGACACTACAAAAGGGGTAACTACTAGATCTCAATTAAAATCTACTGTTAATTTAGCCTTCTTTTCACAAATTGAACCCAAAAATATTGATGATGCTTTGTGTGATGAATTTTGGGTCCTTGCTATGCAAGAAGAGTTAAATCAATTTGAGAGAAACAAGGTTTGGACCTTGGTTCCTAAACCTAAACATCATCCTATTATAGGCACCAAATGGGTGTTTAGAAATAAGATGAATGAACAAGGTGTCATAACTAGAAACAAAGCTAGACTAGTAGCTAAAGGTTATAATCAAGAGGAAGGCATTGATTATGATGAAACCTTTGCCCCCGTTGCAAGGTTAGAAGCTATTAGGATGCTACTTGCATTTGCATCATACATGAATTTTAAACTTTATCAAATGGATGTTAAAAGTGCATTTTTAAATGGTTTTATTGAAGAGGAGGTATATGTTGAACAACCTCCGGGTTTTAAAAATTTTAACTCTCCAAATCATGTTTTTAAATTATCAAAAGCATTGTATGGATTGAAACAAGCTCCAAGAGCTTGGTATGAAAGATTGAGTAACTTTTTACTAAAGAAAGGTTTCTCTAAAGGAAAAGTTGACACAACTCTTTTTATAAAGAAATCCAAGCATGATTTATTAATTGTTCAAATTTATGTTGATGATATTATTTTCGGTGCTACTGACCATTGCTTGTGTGAGGAATTTTCTAAGCTAATGCAAGGAGAATTTGAGATGAGTATGATGGGAGAACTCAAGTTCTTTCTTGGACTTCAAATCAAGCAATGTGAAGATGGGATCTTCATTAATCAAACCAAATATACAAGGGACATTCTCAAGAAGTTTGGAATGGATGGAGCTAAATCAAGCAAAACTCCAATGAGCACAACAACCAAACTAAATAAGGATGAGAATGGTAAACTGGTTGATGAAAAGCGATTTAGAGGTATGATCGGATCCCTTCTTTATTTAACTGCTAGTAGACCTGATATTATGTTTGTTACTTGCTTGTGTGCTAGATTTCAATTAAGTCCTAGAGAGTCTCATTTAAATGCTATCAAAAGAATTTTTAAATATCTTTGTGGTACATTGCATTTAGGACTTTGGTATCCTAGGAGTTCTTCCTTTGACTTGATTAGTTATTTTGATGCTGATTTTGCCGGTAGCCTACTAGATAGAAAAAGCACTTCTGGAACTTGTCAAATTTTAGGAAATTGCTTAGTTTCTTGGTTTAGTAAGAAACAAGTTTCAGTTGCCTTGTCCACCGCTGAAGCAGAATATGTGGCGGCTAGTTGTTGTTGCACCCAAGTTCTATGGCAAAAACAACAACTTCTGGACTATGGCATTAATATTAACCACATTCCAATTAAATGTGACAATACAAGTGCTATAAACCTAAGTAAAAATCCCATTCAACATTCTAGAACTAAGCATATTGACATTAGACATCATTTCTTACGTGATCATGTGCAAAATGGTGATATTTTTCTTGATTTTGTTGATACTAATCATCAATTAGCAGACATCTTTACCAAACCTCTTTGTGAGGAAAGATTGAATTTTATTAAGCATGAACTTGGTATGATTGATGGCTCAAGTTTGTCTTGATCACTTGTTAAATTGATGAATTGATGTTTGGATTCTTATGTGATTTTATTTAAAAAATATATATATTATTTTCAGCGTCATGTATATATTTTGTTTTAAAGGTATTTGCTTTAGCAAATTTAGTTCATATACATGATATATTGTATTTCCCATTTGCATGATCTTTGTATTAATTTTAATTGGATTTGTGTGGATTTATTCATTTTTTTTTTAAAAAAAAATCCCTCCTATTTTGCAAATTAATAATTAATTATTGAGCTAAATTCAATTAATTAATTATTTTAAATAGCATAAATATTCCTCCTCCTCAATAATTTTTTTTATTTTTTTATTTTTTGCTAGGTTTATTTTCGGTATACTTTCTGTATTTAAGTTTTGAGCTGTTAAATGTGTTTTATAACTATTTTTCGTTAGTTTATGTTCGGTTTATTTTTTGAATATTTTTTGGATATAAAACATGAGTTGATAGTTTTATATCTTGATTACAATTGGTATTTTAATATCATTGTATTTTTTTAATGCAATTTTATTTGCATTTTGACGAAAGGTAATATAGGTTGGGTATGACCTACAAAAGTTTTCAATTGGTATCAGGATAAAAAATTTTTTTTGAGTTTGTTTAATTTTTGTGTTTTCTTAGAAATTATTTTTATCTTTGATAATGCATGGATATTTTTAAGATTTGGTCTATCTTTGTATTTTGACAAAGGAGGAAAAATAATTGAGTTTGCATGCATACCTAGTTAATTTCTTTTAAGGGAAATTTTTTTTTCAAAGATGTGTTTATGTAAGTGACATAACTATGTGATAGTGTGTCCTTAATATCAATATTTTTTTAAATCCATTGGAATAGGGGGAGAAAATTATTTGAATTTATTTCACATAATTCTTTTTCTCATGCATAATAACAATGTAAGTATGACTAGTTTTGACCTTATGATAAATAGCCTTGTTTTGCTTACTTTGTTTTTATATTACAAGAATTTTTATTTGCATGACTATTAATTGAGCTTATTCATGCAACATTCATGTATATATATATATATTTTTTAATGGCTTTTATCTATTAAAATGACATGAATTTCATAAAGATTTTGAATATCTTTGCTTGCATTGTTTTGGTTCTTAATCTTTTATTCCCTTTAGTATTTTTGGCTCCCTTAGGTCTATTCCTCCTTATATCTCTCTCTTTTTTTTTTGTCTTTGACAAAGGGGGAGAAGAAGCTAAAGAAGCTATGTGCTTAGGGGATAAATAATTGTGTATAAGATATGCTAAGTACCACATGATTATGTATGATTGAATAACTAAACTCTACATGATCATGTGATGTTTAGATATAGCATACATATTATTTTGTGATGTATTACATGTTTGAAATTATTTCCTTCATGTTGTTTAATAACTTGTTATCTTTATTTTTGACAAGAAGGATGATGAAATTTATTTATATTTCTTATCATGTCCAAAAAGGAGGAGAAATAAAGAAATATATTTTTGTTAAAGGAATATATTTGTTAAACCCTTATACATGCTATGATAAATAATTTATTTATATGCTCTAATACATGATAAATATTGAATTTATGCACATGTTAAGGGGGAGCAAAATTATTTCTTATTTTGCATCTGTTTAATTTGTAAGGGGGAGCTATTTTTATTTAATATGCTTATATATGTTATTTATTTTTTACACATACACACATATTATTTATCATCTTTTCAAATTGGTTGTCAAAGCCAAAAAGGGGGAGATTGTTGACCATTTGCATGATCAAACTCCTAATTTTGGACTTTGACAAAAAAATTTTATACTAATAATTTCAATTAAGTGTGTAGGGAATTATATACCAAACATATACCAAGCATATACACTTTTGGATGTATAGTGACTTTTCGGGCTGATTGAACCTCTGAGATTGAAGAAGATTTTTGACATATTTAGAGCTCTTAAATGAGAAAATGGGCTTCTTAACATTTGAAGCAGACATCTTGAGCTTTCTGAATTAGGCTTTTTTGTGAAAATCCAAGTTCATTTGGTTATTCAAATTTTGAGTTGAAATTCACGTATACGTCTGCCATCTCAGACTGCACATCTCTTAGTATTTTGGATATATCTTGAGTTACAGAAGTCCAATTAAGGTGATTCAAAATGATATAAAAATATAAGTCAAATATCTACAATTTTTATGAAGAAAATATGGACAAATTCAAATTTCTTCAGGAGCAGATCACGGCTTCAACTTGTGTATAGCTTTCTGACAGTATTCTGCATTTCAGATTGCACAATCCTCAGTAATTTAGACATATCCCGAGATAAAGAAGTAAAATTTAAGTGATTCAAAATTTTATGAAAAGATAATTTAAATATCTACAGCTTTCATGAAGAAAGTATGAGCAAATTCAAATTTCTTCATGAGCAAATCACGGCTTCAATTTGGGTATAGCTGTCTGACCGTAGTCTGCATTACAGATTGCACAATCCTTAGTATTTTGGACATATCTTAAGCTACAGAAGTCTAATTTCGGTGATTCCAGTTGATATGGAAAGATAATTCAAATATCTACAACTTTTATGAAGAAAGTGTGGGCAAATTCAAACTTCCTGAGGAGCCAATTACGGTTTCAATCCATGAATAGCTGTCTGACAGCATCAGTCTCAATAATTCAAAATATAGACGTTGGACACATCATTTGCACCTCCAAAAGCTATATTTTTTTAGTATAAATACCTCTAGAGCTGAATGGAAGTGAAGCAACTTGTTTTATCATTTTATTATCTCTTAAGCTTTCATTGAGCTCTCAAATTCTCTTAAAAAATTCTTTGTTTGTATAACTCTTGTGAGAGTTGGGTGTGTGTTAGAAATAGAATTTCTCTTCATCTTAAATCTTGGGTTAGATTAGAAGGGAAGTGAGATTTATTTCTAAAGGAATTGGTTTAAGTGTTGTCCATTGAAACACTTGGGTTTTGGTTTTTTGAGTGAGCCTTGAAAACTCATGTTGTAAGGTTATAAGAGTGAGTCATAAAACTCTTGTATAATCTTAATCCTATGAATAATATTATGGGTGATTAAAAATCCTAACTTGGGGATAAGTTAGGTGGAGACGTAGGATTGTTATTGAATCCGAACTCCTTAAATCTTTGTGTTCTTCATTCTTCCTTCTCAACTTCTATTTAATTCTTACAAAGAATTCTTTTAATTTCTCATTTTTATTTCATAGTCCTATTCACCCCCCCTCTAGGACTCTTTTCACATATATATATAAGAATGCCTGATTGTTTATGGTTAGTTTGCATGTATATATAGTATAATAATTCACTCAGTGAGGTCTGACCCCCCTCAATTATTTTTTTCAGGAGATTCCATATCGTCAGACCTTAGTTGTAGAGTTCCTCGCCGGTGTTCTTCAGTCCCGACTATTTTATACAAATGTATATTCTGAACTTTGAATTGTATTCTAGAAACTGCAGTATTAGTGTTATTATATTGGAAGTGTATTATTTTGTTTGGATATCATATACTCTGAGAATTTGTATTTGAACATTGTACGAATATGTATTCATTTATAAAAGGATTTGGAGTGTTTATTTTATATATTGATTCAGAAAAATTTTAATTTGGTCATACTTTTATATAATTATTGCATGATTTTATTTTCTAAGGCTTGCTACGGGTTCCAGATTCGAAAGAATTCCCGTTCCCTAGCGTCGGTCATGACTCCTAGTTTGGGTCGTGACACCGATCATCCACTAGCCAGACACCATTTAGACTGACTTCTGTTATGGATGCGGTAATTCCCATGGAAGTTGGGTCACCAAGTTACCGGGTAAGCCAGGATCTCGATCACACCATCAACAACGCTGATGCTCGAATATGCCTAAACCTACTAAAGGAATAGAGAGAACACGCTGCAGCCACCACAACTAAGGCACATCAGTAAAGAGTAACACGGTACCATCGTCAACGACATCGAACAAAATAATTCAAGTTGGGAGACTGGGTACTCAGGAGAGCAGATATTGGCAAAGGCACCTCAGGAACAAGCAAGTTAGGTCCAAACTCGAAAGGTCCGTACCAAATCTTAGCATGCACAACGAAGGGAGCATACAAACTAAGAGAAGGAGGAGGCAAAGAACTACCACGATTTTAGAACTCAAACTCTCTCAGAAAATACTATTAGTAAAACTGTATTTAACATATGATATGATTCAATAAAGCCTCTCTTCATTAATAAAAATGCCTTTACATGTGATCAGTTATAAAAAAAAGGGAGAAAAGGAACCTATACATATTTACTCCACTATATGTACACCCGGACCCCCAGGCCGGGAAACAGAGGGAAAACCTCATCAGTAGTCTCTGGATGCTCTATGTACCCAGTAGCAACAATAGCCTCTGTAGAATCTCTCACAGGAACAGAACTGGCCTTTCGACGGGCGTCCTCCTCCGTAGCAAGTTTGGCAAGGTCTGCTGGCGTTATTCGGTCCAACACCCCCAGATCTAGTCACGAGTCTTGGGAGAGCAGGATCCTCTTACACTCAGCCCGATAAGCTTTGAGAAACCCCCTTACCATGCCTTGGTACGCCTTCTTATCATTTGCTCATAATTTCTCAAGCTTCGCTAGCCTCCCTTGGAGCTCAGCGATCTAAAGATCTTGCTCCTCGATCCTCCTCATCAACTGGGTCTGGCTATGTTCCAGCTTAGAAACTTTCTTTTAATTCTCCTCAGCATCGAACTTGGTGTAATATCCCGTGTTTTAAATATTTTTATACTGCATCGGGATATGCAGTGTTAATAATTCTTATATATAATATTGATATTTTAAGAGTTTGTAATTTAATTAAAGCTAATTTTAATTGTTTTATATTATTTTAAGTACTTTACGTAAAATTTTTTCAGGACTTGCATTTTCGGAGAAATTTACAGTAAGAAATTCAAAATTAATTATTATAAATGATTTTATAAAATTGCATGAGTCCATGCATTATTTTAATTGTCATATATATAAACACATGCACATATATTTACATAATTGATTTAAATTAGGGTTATTTCCATTAAATCATACTATATTATATAGTTATTATTTAATTAGCATGTGTGTGTATATATATATATATATTGTGTATTTTAACATGTGGTGTATGTTTTCTTAAATATTATATTAATATATTTTAATATAAATTATTAAAGTTATATATATATATATATATATATATATATATATATATATATATATATATATAATTTGTAAAATTACAAAACCTACTCCCCTTTCCCCTTCTTCCTCCCGATGTCCCCTTCCCCTCTCACCACTGCGCACACCGGCTACCTACCATCACTGCGCCTCCCACCATGCCACCTTCTTCCTCCAGTCACTCCGCCGCTTGCAGACGTCTTCTCCGGTACCGGTGAGCTGAGTTTTGGCATTTTGACTGAGAGTTGACCTCTTCCTCCACACCTTGCGATTCCGGCCACCAAATCCCCTCTTTCCGGTGTCGTTGAACTCCTCTGAAGCCATAGAAGACGATTCCAAGCTTTATTTGAGCTTAAAACTCGATTTGGTAAGGTTTTTCTCAACTTTTCAATTCGGCCATTATAGCTTCTCAAATTTTTTTGAGCTTCAAATGATTGATTCATAAAAAAATCCTTCACAAATGTTGTTCCCCTTAGATTAATCTACATGTGTGAATTTTTGTAGAATTTTTGGAAATTATTTTGATTTTTGGGTATTTTTGAATATTTTATTATTATTTTCTAATTTTCGAAAATCAATAAAATAAATTATGAAATTGTGTTTTATGATAAATATAGGTGTTTAAATGAATTATAGAAATTTATTTGGAATTTTTATGAATTTCTATGTATTTATTTTGAATTTAATTAGTTTATGTAATTTTGATAAAATAGGGTTAATTGTGTTTTTAATTGAAATTAATTAGTTAATTGAGTTTAATTATTGATATTATTGATAAAAATGTTGAGAAAATTAATTTTTTGCAATTATATTATTTTTGGTGAATTTTTGAAGTAATTTTAATATATTTATATATATAGGGGCATTTTGGTAATTTTACCCTAAATTGGCTAGAAATGTAATTAAATTGGTTTTAATAGTTATTTAAGGTATAAAAATGATTTCTACAAATTATTTAGTATTTTTGAGTAATTAAAACTATTTTTCGTAAATTATTTTCAATTATATATATAATATACGATTTTTCTAATAAAATGAGTTTTTTTTTCGGTTTTTACTGTGTTTTAGGGTTAATTATATAATTTCTACTTATAAAATGTATTTCTATGTATAAGGGTATTTTTGGTATTTCTATATTGTTTTGTGAATTGTGGACCCCAGTCGGTAAACTGTAATTTGGAGTCCAATCGAGGGGTTGTGGATGTGTTTCTATGTCTATTTTCAAAGTATGTTTCTTTGCAGGGTTGGCTCTACTCTTTGAGTAGAGAGATGTCCGTTTTACAGGGGAGGTTCTACCGGATTTTTGGTAGAATTCTCGTAAAATGTGATATTCGGTCAAACCCTAATTCTGATTCTGTGTCTAATATTCTAGACCAAGTTTCTAGGATTTTCTGTTAGGTTTATTCTGATGTTTGTTATTTTTGTATGTTTAGTTGCGCCGAGACTGAGGCCTAGTGGACCAGGCCCATCGGACCCATCTCGAGGAGCGCACTAAGTGTGAGTTACTATTTTATATATATATATGCTTTAGGGTGCATGATTTAGAAATGTATGTTTTATTTTGATTAAATATGCATAAATAATTTGAGCAGTACTTAGTTTTTTTTTGGTTTATTTTCTGTATATTTAAACTATATGCATGTTTTATTAATGAATTATGTCTTAAATGTTTTCAAATACAATTTTGGTTTATTTTGTACTTTAATTGGATTTATTTAACTTATATATAGTCAAAATATACCTGGTTTACTTTTGGTATATTTCTAGTATATATATAGTTATTGTTGTTATTTTATTTAAATTCATGCATCATTTATTTTTATGAATGTATGTTTTATATTTCAATGAAGGATATCAATAGAACGTGCTACCTAGTGGGCAGCACTAGGACCGAGTACGTACCGGTACGCTAATAGCATTTGGGCTATATTACTAACCATTTGTGGATATTGATTGGATTTGATTATTTGATGTGTGAGATATGATTTGGGAGTGTGATTGCTGGAGCTCGGTTGACCAAGTGTCTCGAGGTCAATCACACTGACAGTCAGACTGCTGGAGCTCGGTTAACTTAGTGTCTCGGGGCCAGTCTACTGTCCAAATGGATCAAGTGATTATATTGGAATAAGTGAGCCTGTATGGCTAGAGTGTTGTCTAACACTGTTTTGAGGTTCTAGGGTTCTATTTGATCCTTCATAAACAGTGATTTTCAATAAATATATAAAATGATTTTATTGCATCTGTGTGTAATTGCTTGTATATATACATATTATATATATATTGTTGACTATATGCATTGTCATTTAGTATGCATGTATATATATTATAGTAATTCACTCAGTGAGTTCTGACTCCCCTCCGTTGATTATTTTTCAAAGAGTCATCGTCTTCAGACCTCAGTAACAGGCCTGTACGCTGGATTTCTTCCGCTCTGGCTTCTTTATGTAAACTGCTCACCTGAGTTTTATTTTATATTCTAGACACTACAGTAGTCATAAAATTGTTAAAAGATATTGTATTATATTTGTATGAGATATGTACTTTAAATATTTAAACTGAACTTGTATTAAAGGATTTATTTATATATGAGATGAGAATTCGATTTAATTTCATTTGACGGAATTATTATTTTGACATTTATGATTTTATTCCGCTGCATAATATTTTATTTAATTGTGTTATTATTATTACTATTGCATATTTTATTTTATTTTATTTTAGGCTTGTTACAGGTTCCAGATTGGAAAGAATTCTCGTTCCCTAGCGCCGGTCATTGCCCCTGTTTTGGATCGTGACAAAGTTGGTATCAGAGCAGAGTTCTGTGTCAGGGCTTAGTTGTGCGAGTCGTGGTCCTAGTTTTCAAGTTTTGTTTTCTTTTGATAACTACTACAGTGAATTAGGTTCGAGTATGTCTTGATAAGTATTCCTTGCTTTAGCTTTTTGCGTTATTCCTCCGTTATTTGTTTTGTCTGAATCATTTTGTTGTCTTTTCAATATAAGGAGGCGAACGCGTGTCGCTCCACCAGTCGTTGAGGCCGAGGATAATGAGTCTTTTCAGGACGAGGTTTTACCTCCTGAGCAGCCAGTTAGACGTAGAGGTCGTGGCAGAGGTAGACCTCGAGGCGCGGTAGGTCACCGTAGGCAGAGAGAGTTATAGAATGAGGAGCCTGTAGAGCCTGAATTTGATGTTCTTGTGCCTCTAATTATTCAGCCTGTTCAGCCTGCCTATCAGCAAGGTATGTCTGACCTTAAGGCAGCTCTGTTCTATGCCAGAGTTGGCAAGATTACGTTTGATGGGACTTCTGACCTGCTAGACTTTCTGCATGCGATCGAGTTATCTGTCGAGGGACCAGCCCTAGATTGGTTTATTCAGATGATCCAGCCCTATATGATGACGATGACCTGGGCTCAGTTTCGAGAGCGGTTTATGAGGAGATTTTGTCCAGAGCCTCTTCATATGAGTTATCGTCTCCGGTTGACCGACATTTCTCGCAGTGATCGATCAGTAGAGGACTACACCCGAGAGTTTCTTCGGCTGGGTTGATATGCAGAGGATCTGATGCGAGATCAGTATTTCGCAGTCACTACCTATGTCACAGAATTGGGTTCAGCATTTGCTGGTATGCCTACAACAGGCCTTACTCTGGAGTCTATGATTGAGTTGGCCAAGGAGATTGAGCTGAGGCTAGTTAGGCAGGGAGCGATGCCTGATTATTACCAGCTGGGAGTTCAGTCGAGTGGATTGCAGGCTACTCCATATTCGAGTTTTCATATTGGTTCGAGTAGTCAGCAGAGAGGTTCGACTCAGCAGAGTCAGAGGCAGCAGCAGCGAGTGCATCACAGCAGCAGACATGGCCGTGGAGGTCAGCATAGACCGTTCAGATTCAGGTCAGGTGCTTCGAGTAGCAACAATGGTCGTAGTTCTGGATCAACTGCCAGTGTTTGCCAGACTTGCGGTAGAGTCCATCAGGGACCATGTTATCTGACAGCACTGACATGCTTCAGATGCGGGCAGATAGGAAATTTTGCCAGATTGTGTCCTTACTCCGGGTATCAGCAGCCGCAGATTTCACGATTTCCATAGCAGTTGATTGCTAGTGCTACACCCGTTCCATTTCAGTTACCTCCAGCCCAGCATCAGAGTTCCACTCAGCTTGTTCCATAGCAGGGTCATGGTAGAGGTACTAGAAGAGGTGCCAGAGGTGTTGGCCAAGCTTCTACCAGTCAGCAGGGAGGTCTAGGACAGGCCAGAGTCTTCCACCTTACTCAGCAGGATGCTCAGGCATCCAATGCAGTCGTGGCAGGTATTGTTTTTTTCTATTACCTGGATGTATGGGTTTTGTTTGATCCGAGTGCCACGCATTCGTTTGTTTCTCCCATTTTTGCTTCTAAGTCTTGTTGGCAAGCTTCGAGGATGGCTTTTCCTTTGTCTATTGCCACTCCTCTAAGTGATTCCTTGGACATCGATATTGTTCTTTCTGGTTATCCAGTTCTCGTGGGAGATAGAGAATTACCTGCTGATTTGATTCTGTTGGATGTGATGGAGTTTGATGTTATTCTAGGAATGGACTGGTTATCTCAGCACTATGCCATGGTAGATTGTTAGAATAAAGAGGTTACGTTCAGAATTCCTGATGAAGAAGATTTTAAGTTTGTGGATGATAGGAGTTCAGCACTTTAGAATCTTATTTCTGCTATTACGGCTAGGAAGTTGTTAAGGAAAGGATGTCAGGGATATTTGGCATTAGTCAGGGATACTTCAGTGGAGAAGTTGTCACTCACAGAAGTTCATGTTTCTTGTGAGTTTCCTGATGTTTTTCCTGAGGAGTTGCCAGGTTTACCACCTCATAGAGAGATTGAGTTCTGTATAGATATGGTTCCAGGTACTACTCCTATATCTAGGCCACCCTACAGAATGGCTCCTATAGAGTTGAAAGAGTTGAAGGAGCAGTTGCAAGAGTTTTTGAATAAGGGTTTTATCAGACCCAGTGTTTCTCCTTAGGGTGCACCAGTCCTGTTTGTGAAGAAGAAGGATAGTACCCTGAGACTGTGCATTGACTATAGAGAGCTGAACAAGGTGATAGTGAAGAACAAGTATCCTCTCCCGAGGATAGATGACTTGTTTGATTAGCTACAGGGTGCATAGTTCTTTTCTAAGATTGACTTGAGGTCGGGTTATCATCGGCTGCGGATTAGTGAAGCCGATGTTCCTAAAACGGCATTCCGCACTCGATATGGCCATTATGAGTTTCTAGTGATGTCTTTTGGTTTGACTAATGCACCAGCAGCTTTTATGGACCTGATGAACAGGGTATTCAGATCATATGTGGGTCAGTTTGTGGTAGTCTTCATTGATGATATACTGGTTTATTCAAGGAGTATGGAGGAGCATGTATATCACTTGAGGATTCTACTGCAGACACTGAGAGATCATCAACGTTATGCTAAATTCTCGAAGTGTGATTTCTAGATGGAGAGTGTTTCTTTTCTTGGACACGTGGTGTCTAAAGAAGGTATCCAGGTTGATCCACAGAAGATTGAAGCAATGTCTGAGTGGCCTAGACCGACTTCTGTTACTGAGATTTGAAGTTTTCTGGGTTTAGCTGGGTATTATAGGCGGTTTGTGCAGGATTTTTCCAGAATTACAGCCCCTATGACTCGCTTGACTCAGAAGAATGTTAGATTCGAGTGGTCAGAAGCTTATGAGAATAGCTTCTAATTATTGAAGGAGAAATTGACCACAACCCCAGTGTTAGCTTTGCCTAATAGTGTGGACAAGTTCACAGTTTATTGTGATGCCTCTAGAGTTGGCCTTGGTTGTGTGTTGATGCAGAATGGAAGGGTGATAGCCTATGCTTCAAGGCAGTTGAAGAAGCATGAGCAGAATTATCCTACACTTGACCTTGAAATGGCTGTAGTGATCTTTGCTCTGAAGATTTGGAGACATTATCTGTACGGGGTGACTTGTGAGATATTTACTGATCACAAGAGCCTTAAGTAGCGAGATCTGAATCTGAGGCAGAGGAGATGGTTGGAATTATTAAAAGATTATGACTATGAGATTTTATATCATCCGGGCAAGGCTAATGTGGTAGCAGATGCCTTGAGTAGGAAGTCCTCAGGCAGTCTTGCTCACATCAGTGTTGAGAGGAGACCATTCGGTAAATTGTAGTTTGGAGTCCGATCGAGGGGTTGTGAATGTGTTTCTGTGTCTATTTTTTAAAGTATGTTTCTTTGCAGGGTCGGCTCTACTCTTTGAGTAGAGAGATGTCCGTTTTACAGGGGAGGTTCTGTCGGATTTTCTATAGAATTCTCGTAAAACATGATGTCCAGTCAAACCCTAATTCTAATTCTGTGTCTAATATTCTAGACCGAGTTTCTAGGATTTTCTGTTAGGTTTATTCTGATGTTTGTTATTTTTGTATGTTTAGTTACGCCGAGACCGAGGCCTAGTGGACTAGGCCCATCGGACCCATCTCGAGGAGCGCACTAAGTGTGAGTTACTATTTTATATATATATGCTTTAGGGTGCATGAAATGTATGTTTTATTTTAATTAAATATGCATAAATAATTAGAGTAGTACTTAGTTTATTTTTGGTTTATTTTCTGTATATTTTAAACTATATGCATGTTTTATTAATGAATTATGTTTGAAATGTTTTCAAATACAATTTTGGTTTATTTTGTACTTTAATTGGATTTATTTAACTTATATATACTCAAAATATACATGGTTTACTTTTGGTATATTTCTAGTATATATATAGTTATTGTTGTTATTTTATTTAAATTCATGCATCATTTATTTTTATGAATGTATGTTTTATATTTCAATGAAGCATATCAATAGAACGTGCTACCTAGTGGGCAGCACTAGGACCGAGTATGTACCGGTACACTGATAGCATTTGGGCTATATTACTAACCATTTGTGGATATTGATTGGATTTGATTATTTGATGTGTGAGATATGATTTAGGAGTGTGATTGTTGGAGCTCGGTTGACCAAGTGTCTCAGGGCCAATCACACTGACAGTCAGACTACTGGAGCTCGATTGACTTAGTGTCTCAGGGCCAATCTACTATCCAAATGGATCAAGTGATTATATTGGAATAAGTGAGCCTATATGGCTAGAGTGTTGTCTAACACTGTTTTGAGGTTCCAATTTTCTAGGGTTCTATTTGATCCTTCATGAACAATGATTTTAATAAGCGCCAATCATGGCCCCTGTTTTGGGTCGTGACACTTGGCCTCAACATATATTGTTTGGCAGTGCTCTAGAGCTGCCTTCGCGCCATCCAGCTTCTTTTTAAAATCTATGGTTATGGTCCCTACCTCTGTTTCTTTTAAGTTATACTGGCTCTTCAAGTAGAAGTACTGATCCTTCGCCAGCATCAAAAACCAACAATTAACTTTAACAAGAAACACATACAACAACTACATCAAATGGTAGAAGCTAGCTTACCTCTAGGGACTGGCCAATCATGGAGTCCAATAACCCATTCGGGCCCTCCTCGAACCAACACTACATATCACTGGGCACCCTCAGTGACTCGGCGTATTGATCCCGCACTTGGCTATTGGAGATACTCGGGGGCTTCATCTGCTTTAATATCCAACCCCTCATATCCGGACATCCAGATAATCACGAGCACTGAACATAAATCTCTTCATCCAGCCCCTCTGCATCAGATCCTAGGTCAATTATCCGCCTCTTTTTTCAACCAACCCGCTCCGACCATTCACTTTCTATCGGCGCTTCACCCTTGGGGTCGGCGGGAACCGCTTCAGGGGCCATAAGGGCTTCAGGTTTTAGGGAAGGAGAGACTCGCACCTCCTCCATAGCAGTCGACTTATCAACTAAGGAAATCCCACCCGTAAAATCAAAAAAGTCAGTTATCTACAGTTGGAAAAATAAAGCAAGTTAGAAAAATAGCTCAAAGCAAAACAAACATACTAGGGGAGTGACCGCAACTCGGACATACTCTCCACAGGTACCTCCGGGATGCATCCTCTGTTGATCGAGCTTCGGCAAGCCCATCAAGATGTAGCCGTAAAACTAGCTTCATATCATGGTCGAAAAGTTTCGCTGGATGGGTCACCTTTTGACACTCGTCCAACCATATCCTCCGGACGTCCAAGAAGTCCGACTAATGCTCCACAATAAAAAAATGGTGTCTCCACTTCTTGTTGAGATCCAGAAGCTTTACAAAGAGAGTATGATTGGGTACAGCCAATAGGGAGAACATTAACTCTCCTTTCTTCCTAGTTAGCCTATACAGATATCGTAAGACATCTAGATCGGGTTCCCTCCCCTCTTCATACATCAGTTGGATGAACCCGGTCAGTATCCTATAGCTATTCGGATGAAGCTAACTGAGCGTTATGTTATTCCTATTCAGAAATTCTTTTATGAAGGGATCTAGAGGAAATTTCAAACCCCCCTCTAATTGGTCAAAATACACTATTAATTTACTTAGCCCTAATGAGGGGGTATGGGCCTTAAACCTCCTATCTATGGTGTAAAGGGTGTAATCGGTGGGGATACAGAACTGCCTCTAATACTACCCCAGTAACTCATTATCTACATTGGAGACAAAAAGGTCAAAACTAACTTTTTCCCTTGGGGCCATAATGGAGAAGGGAAACACACAATAGCAGAAAGGAGCAAAAAGAGGAAGAAGAAAGATGAAAGAATCACCTGGTCTCCACGAGTAAGAACTACAACAAGAAGAAATGGAAACAGCGTAGGCGGTATCAACACAGCGAAGGAAAAACAACAGAAAAGTAAAAGAAGCAAAATATGCCAGTTAACAAGTGCAGCAGTATTTATAAAGACATGAAAAGATTTTGAAGCACGCCATTAACTGCCCTCATTATTGTTGCGTTCCCTCCCTAGGCCACCAGGGGCCTTTTGGGAATAAAAAAAGCCCATTAGACGAGGAGTCACAATAACGGCAGCATAAATGCTTTGTTTACCGACATATGAAACGATGTATCACTCATGCGATTTCAATTACGAATCCCTAAGAGTTGAAGCGATGCCACCACGTGTCGGCCTGCTTACATTTCGACTGGGCCGCTTCATCAAGCGACTCGGGAGGCATTTCAAACATCATTTTCAGCCCATTCTGAGTATCCGAGCATCTAAGTCTTGCACATCTAAGTCCAGTGACTGAAGCTGGCACCTTCAGGTTGCTTCTGTAGTACTGAGGTTTCGAGCATGTAAGCCTCACGTCCCTGAATTGAGCATCTAAGTCTCGCACATCTAAGTCCAGTGACTGAAGCTAATACCCTCAGGTCGCTTCTGTAGTACTAAGGTTCCGAGTATGTAAGCCTTGCGTCCCTGAACTGAGCATCTAAGTCTCGTACATCTAAGTCCAGTGACTAAAGCTGACACCCTCAGGTCGCTTATGTAGTACTAAGGATCCGACCTCGAAAAGCCTTATGTCCATGCACCGAGCATCAAAAATCCAGTGATGACTGGTCCTGTCATGTCATTTCCAAACGGATGGGTTAATATATTATTGTGCTCATACGCACTTGGCGGATATCCCAGCTCTACAGATTATGATTCAACAATGACCATCCAAATACTCGGCACCGAGCTCTACTCATTGTGACTGAGGTTAGCCACCTTAGCTCACTGGCCTCTATTACTGTATTATATTCCTGATGAGAGCATCAACATCCTACCCGGACGCGATGGAAATAAATATCTGAATACCCCAGGGGGGACTCTTGATACCATCTAGAATGTTCCCACCTAATTAAGAGCCCCTTACCCCCTAAATAGGGACACTTGGATTAGCATAAGTCAGATCCGTCCGGAATGGGGACTACCCTAAAATGGAGTCCTAAGCACAAAAAGAACACTCTCCTACCAAGATTATGATTCACTATCCCACACGGAATCCGACTCCATCCAGGTTTGAGTATTGCTATATATAGAGCCCTACATCCCTCACAAGGGGACATCTCATTCTCACATATTCTAGCTATCTTGCATTCTCCTTGCTTCTGTTCTCTAACTTAGGCATCAGAGTATTCGTGGGGATTCTCCCTACCTCTCACCTTGCCTTCTGTTCGTGGATTACAGGACACCAAGCCCAAGAGTTCTGGAAACTAATTATCAGAAACAAAAGAAAAAGGTTCAAAGGATTTTTAAATTCAATGGCATGTGAAATCGACTACAGCTACCCATCAGTTTAAGCTTTCTTCGTACATACATTCTCTCCAACAAAAGCACTCAATAATGCACTAAAACTTTCAATGGAAGTCATTTTGGGCTTAAGTAATAACCCAAGACAAAGTTTATTGCAACCACAAATGTTGTAATTAACAGGCAAGTCAACTTATACTCATACCACTTAAAGTAGCATGTTCGTTCTCTTGCCCAAGTGCTATGACACTAGCAGACTTGTCCATCCGATTTGAATTTTTTGCTCTATTCTTTAGAATGCACTTTCACCAATCAATAACACATAAACCTTTACATTACAATTAATGAATCTTTACGTTACAACTAATGAATCTATATGTACAAACTAAATAAATACAACAAAATAATTTACAGTTAAAATCTAATTTAAACAAATACAAAAAGAAGAAAAAAAGAAGAAACTGTTGAATTTCAAAAGAATCGATATTTAATTTTCACAAATTCTCCCTCTGTAACTCAAGTTATAATTACAAGTTTTAAAGCACTTAAGACACACAGTCTTCTCTTAGGCAAAAGAAGAAGAAGCCACTTATTAAAAAAAATAAAATCAAATCAAATGCAAAAAAAAAAGTGCTGAAAAGAGAAGGGAGGGATGGTAATTGGAGAAGAAGAAAATGTCAGAAAAAGAGAGAAAATGTTAAAAAAAAAAAAAAAAAAAAAAGAGGAAGTATAAAAAATAAAGGAAATGAAACGTTTAAAAAAAGTTCACATGTGTAATGGATCTCTTATTTATATTATAATATAGTCGAAGGTTCGTGATATAATTTGCCCTTGTCTTCATTGTTAAAAAATAAAAATAAAAAGTGGGTTGGGCTTCTATTTAATTTCTACATTGAAATTCATTATATTTTAGTCTAACGAGGCTTGATACAGCTATAGGCTCGACCAACTAGATCAATGTAAATGTTCAAAGCCTATTTATCTAGTTGGAATCAGGTCGGACCTATGTTAAAGAAGGCCAGGCCTGCAATTTTGACTTGCTATTTATACATTCGGTATATAGATTATGGGGATTTTTTCAAAACTAACTGAAAACGGAAAACTTTGTTATTTTACGGTTGATTTTTCTTGAAAATTAATTTTTTTCAAAAATAGGGTCCTTTCAAAATCAATAAAACACAAGGTTTTTTTTTTATTACGTAACAACTAAAAATTTACATTCTCTCTACTTTCATAAACAACTAAAAAACTTCGCAGTTCAACCAAAATTTCGCATAGCTACCATTTATCATATTTTTGGAAGAAAATCAACAAATATAAATCATTTGTCTAGATGAAATCAATAGAAAAATAACAATATTAATAGAAAAAACATGAACAACACCCATAAAACAACCTAAAAACAACACACACAACAATGAAAAAAACTTAAAACAATAAAAATCATGGACAACAATAAGAAGAAAACCGTGCAACAACCATAAAAACAATCACAAAACAATCTTTAGCAATAAAAAACCAGCAAATAACCTCACAAAAAACCTTCACAGCCAAAACAACAACAAAACAATTAAATACAACCATTCAACAATAGAAAAAATAACAAATAATCTCACAACAACCTTACAACAAACCCTTCAACAATAAGAAAAAATACAAAATAACATAAATAACTTGAAAAAAATCAACAATCACTCAAGTATTAATAACCAAAAAAAAAATTAACACTTACTACAATTCTTGATGATTTTGTGACACAATGAGTTTTCAATAGGCAAAAAAAAAAAAAATAGAAAAGTGAAAATTTATAAGATTTGAGATTAAAATCTAATTACAAAATATATGAGTTTGTTCTCTTTCAATAAAGATATGTAAAAATTCTTTCTGAATAAATTAATTTTGTAAATCATATAATGGTTAGAGTTGAGCTTGGGAGAAAAGATGATGAGAATGCAAAGAAGAAATTAAAAGGACAAAGAGATATAAGAAAAAAAAGGAAAAGAATGATACACGACAACAACGTAAAAAGAAAAAGAATAAAGATAGAAAACGATATAAATGAAACATGCAAGAGTTAAACTGAAAAAAATAACCACAATATTAATAACTTTAGCAAAAAAAAAAAAAATGCATGTGGTGTAATTTTACCTAGATTATTTTCAAATAAATCAGCAAATCATTCGCCAAATACTCTACCTCCATACCATTCATATTATTAAAAAAATTTAAAAAGGAAATTCATATTCATATTCATATTCAGTATTGAATATAATTTCTAATTTTAAAAATTTTATAGTTAAATATAGAATAATTACATCATGTACACTAAATAATTATATATGATAATTATTTAGAATAACCTATATTTTGCTCTCTGTATTTTTATTTTTTTCTTAATTTACCCCTCCACTTTTATTTATATAGATTGAATCATCGCTCTTTTATTTTTATTCACATTAAACTTTTATAATTTTATTAACTCCTTCAATAAATATAATTTCAAAAATTTTAATCAACTCTATTATAATTTAATTATTTATATTTTATTTTTAATATAAAGATTATATAAATACTGTTAAGTGTCAAATACTTTTATAAAAATTAAATGTAAATTATATAATTGTAATTTATTGGTTAACAAAAATTGAATCTAATATTATAAAAATAAAAACTTTAGCTCTCTCATTGTGTTTTTCTTAGGTTATTAGGTCTCCCTTCCACCAAACCTAACATTATCTTTGTTAAAACACGCTTCAAAGGTATACAAATTAGTATTGTTCTACATGTCATTTTGAACCTTTCAATGAGGAAAGCTTGAAAATCCCTCAAAGCTAAAGCTTCAAAACTCACACAAGCTCAATCAAATTTGAGGACCACATAATTATTTTAGCACATTTATTTTATTGCATTGTATTTTATTTTACTATCACCAACATTTGTGAATGTTATTATGCTTGTATGATAAGACTGACAATTTGCATGCTATATAATAATTTATGCTTTATTTTGCTCATCTTATATCATCAATTTGCATCATCTAATTTCAAAACATAAAACCACATCATAAATATTAATAACATGAAAGATTCACATTCTAGACTAGAGTTATCATATTCACGGTCCAATGATGCCATCATGCATCCCTTATATTGTCATCATACATCATCATAGTATAAATAATCACTGCAAACATATAAGATTGTGTACATTTTATTCTATATCCGCAATCTTTTTTTCTTTTATATATATTTTATTAGGAAAGCAATGTAATAATAATATTTCAGCTTTATTAACTTCCACTATCTGATGTATTATATGAATTCTATATAAAAAGTCATTACCGAAACTATAGTGTTGAGGTAGCTATACATTGGATATCGTATAATGAGAAATAAATAAAAAGTATATGTGATCCCCTGAACCTGAAAAACTCTGCTAGGGGCGATACTTATTAAGTGACCTGATGTTGTTCCTTTCTTTTCTTTATTTTTTAAAAATCGGGTGGTGACTCCATAAAATAAAAAAAGTGTCTTATTCCTCCCGAGACTAATCATTTGTTCCTATTTGGTAAAGTTGCCATATCCATCGGAAACACAGAAACTCCAAAAACTCATGTCGACATTCCAACGAACATGAAAGAAAACAATTAAGGTCTCTCATTATGGCGATTCCACTGGGCACTTCTAAGTAAGAGGGATCAACTCAAAAATAACTATTTCTCATTATAGAATACTTAATCGTATAGAGCCCCTCACCACTGCATTTGCACTACATATCACATGTGCACCACTGGTCCTTAAAACCTCAATAATACTAAATGACATTGCCACTATGATTCCACTAGAGTCACGGGGCAATGAAGATAGATATTATCACCTTTAGACTTTACTCGTGCATTCGCCAGACTCATCTGACCAGAGTCTATAACCTAAGTCCTAAAAGGGGGTGACCAAGTTATCAAAAGAATGCTAAACTCACTAACCGGAGTCCATAACCCTAGTCATATAGGGGTATTCTCACTAAAGGAATCCTTAACCTTTTACCCTAATTCAGCTCATATAGATAAGCTAGTAGTAACATCCACTAGGATTCCACCAAGCTATGCATGATATCCTTATCCTAACACTATCTGTTTGACCTGATATTTATCAATGACATAACTCTCCTAATGTTTATCACCGAATGACGCCATAATGTCAATTTTCATAGGATGTTTATGCTCAGATCCACATGATTCTCATCTACTTCATGCAAGATCAAAGCATGAGGGATGATAAGAATCATGTACCTTAGCTTGGATAGTCTATGCGAACTAACAAATAACGACATCCCTCGATGACAGAACCTATAAGACATCGTCCATTTATTCTTATCAGATTAAATGAATTGGTTAGGAATTCAACTAGATTCTAGACCTTTATATCGATAAAATCAAACTGTAAATTATTGAACGATACTTTCATGACTCTTGGTAAACATATCAAATATTGATATGGGGGCAATAACTCCAACCGCTTCTGATTGACCTTGGCCCCATGCATATAAGCGTATATAGACTTTGGTCATCATTTGAAGCCCAACAATTGACCCTCACATCGACCTCATGTGATTACTTTAAGTACATTTGAGTATCATTCCTCAGTTTACCCTTTAATTCTGATCCATATAAATCAAAACAGCCTAGTTTCGAGAACAAAACTATAGTCCCCCAATGACTATAGGTTCAAAACCCACCTAGGTAAGAAATTAAATGACCTTGTGGAGAAATAAGGTTGGAAGCGAGAGCTTGCTTATGATTAGTTTATTTATTATACAAGAAATACTAACTAGCTTTCTAAGATCAAACATGTATACATAACATACATTTAGATAGCACATACTAACCACTATTTCTTACAACAATGATCATCTTTTATTATAAGATTTTGCATCCACTTCATGCATACATACTCGCCCTTTTCTTTTATGGGCACACATCATGCATCATTCATTTAGTTAACCTTGATTAATGTACAGGGATACAACTCTTAAATATGAGTGACCGAGAAGATACCTCTTATCAGGAATTCAAAAACATAAAAAAGGAAAGGATCTAAAAATTGCTCATTTATAGTACCATAGCTGAAATCCTCCAAGCCCAAATCAAGACCAGAAATACCTGAGATGGGAACAGTACACCACTAAATGAATCTTTCGCATCTGTTCACCCCAGGGTAAATAAAGCAAAGGAAATTCCCCATACTGTAGTTCAAGCTAATGATAATAATGACTACTACCAAGATCTCAGAAATGCACCAAAAGCTATAAAAATTACTGACATAACTAAGCCTAAATCGATAGGGGAGGTTAAACTATTGGCTAACATAATGGCTCAGTTAGAAGTCGCCTTTAAAAACATAAGAACCCATGGCTCCAAAAGCTTCACTAACCTAGCATTATTTAAAGGTTAACTACTCCCAGATGATTTTAAACTACCAAACTTTGCTAAGTTCAATGGAACTAGGGATCTAAGGGTCCATCTAAGGCAATATGATACCTTTATGGCTACTACGAAGCTTACAAAATCTCAGATTGTTTGATTCTTCTTCACATCACTAGAGGAAGTACCAAGAGCATGATTCTTTAAACTTAAGGATGAAATTAAAAGTGATTGGCTATTGTTAACTCAAAAGTTCATCAAATAGTATGAATACAACACTTAGCTAGACATCACTCCTAGAGATCTCGAGACCACAAGGCAAAAACCTGATAAAGCTTTCTCAGACTAAGTCATAAAATGGCAGGGAAAGGTAGTCAAAATGAGAAATTGTCCTCCTAAAGATGAATTCATAAAGCTAATAATCAAAGCAACATTACCACATTTCATAAAATAGATGATCTTTGCTCATTATCCTGACATCAAAGCTCTCCATCAAGCTGGAATCAGAATTAAAGATGAGGAACCTCAGTAAGCTAAAAACACCTTCCGCCATAATACCTAATCCAACATCCAAACACCTTTAACCAAGATGCATAAATAAACCTAATCCAACCCAACACTCATAGTTTACCATTTGTCAATATCATCAAACTACCGAGAAAATTCTTAAGATTCAACATCCCACTATCCAAAGTATTCTAGAGACTTCAACAAAAGAACCTTTTACAACCTCAAAAGCCTAAGCCATTTCCAAACCCATTACCCCCTTACATTGAGTAAAACCTGTTCTACCACTTTCACCAAATGCTCAGTCACACCACTAATACATGTAGAACCCTCAAGAATGCAATCCAAAACCTCATTGACTCTACAAAAATTGATGATCTAAAAAAATGACCCAACCTCAAGACTAATCCTCTCCCAAACTATCAAAACATGCCTCCACCAACCATCAATATGATTTCTTTTAATCTACTAGAAGATCTTATCAAAAAATTAATCCAAGCCATTTAAGAAACCCAAGATAAACTCTCAAGCCTTATCATTGAACCTCATAACTCTAGTAAAGATGAATAACTCCCTTCTATATTTGAATACATTCTGATGCCCTGGAAATTCCTCCCTTACTTGATAATGCAAAAAAGAACTGGGGATATAGCTCTCCCTATGAATGGTGAAGTGATTGATTGCCTTTACTCACAAGAAGTAGATACAGGCAGTAACCATAAAGTATGGGATTTACTGGGTTAGCCATCTGGGAAATTTTAAGGATTTACACGGCACCCCTAGTTACTCACACTTACTTAGAAGACATAGTACCCTCAGGATAGGGAGAAGAATTTGACAATAAAGATAGGGTAGATAGTACTATTCATTTTAAGTCATAGGGATCGATTTATAGTATGACTCCAATGATCTTGAAATTGTTATATGGGACTAGAAAAGTGGTATAAAGGTAGATAAGCAACTAGCTGAGAACCCCTAACTAGCAGTCAACCATGTGACTTGTAGTGGGCAAGTATATAAACCCTTTGAGAAAGAGAAAGACCCTTATAAAGGAAAAGAGGTGACAAGTGATCAAGCTCCAATCAAAGAGGAGGACACTATCCTTAAATAGTTTAAGAAGACTCAAGCACAAGCTAGTATCCAGGGACCTACTCATGGCCTCCAAGAATCATAGGGATGCCCTAGTCAGGGCATTAGATGAGACAAAGAATGCCACTAATGCCTTGCCCTGTGAGATGCTAACCTCTTTAATGAAAGCTCCATCCAATGCAATCACCTTTTTATCCTTTGAGGGAAGGGTCCACAACTGTCCTCTCTTTATACAAGCAATTGTCAGGACTAAGATGACTCTATATGTTATGGTGGATGATGGATCTGCTATCAATATTTTCCCTCTGAGGTTGTTACATAATTTTGGGATGAATACTAAAAACCTGGAAGAATCCAATGTGGTTATACGAGCCTATAATGATTCAAAAAAGCTACTCATTGTAATATCCCGTAATTTTTAAATATTTTTACACTGTACCGAAATATGCAGTGTTAATAATTTTTGTATATACATTATGATATTTTTACAACTTGATATTTATTTAAAACCTATTTTAATTATTGTGTCTTATTTACAGTGCTTTACGTAAAATTTTCCCGAGACTTTTATTTTCGAAAAAATTTTCACGTAAATAATTTATTATTAATTATATTAAATATATTTTCGGACTTGCATGAACTCATACGTATTTTTAAATTACTAAATAAAGCCTATGTGTGTATATATTTATTTAATTAAGGTTTAATATATTACCCTAATATTTTATTATTATTTGTTTATTAAATTAATATAATAATGTGTGGTGTGCAATTTTTTCACATATTTTATTTATACATAATATTATAATATATACATAATATTTTATTATTTCTTTTTTTTCCTTTTTCTTTTTTCTTTTTCTTTTTCTTTTCTTTTTCTTTTCTTTTCTTTTTTTTTTTTTCTTCTTCTTCTTCTTCTTCTTCTTCTTCTTCCCGCGCGGCCACCTTCCCCTCACCGCTGCAACTCCCGATCCTCGCCCGTCGGTGTGCCGCCAGCAGCTCCACCTTCCCCAGCCAGCCACTCCGCCGCCCCCAGCCTCCTTCCCCGGCGTCGGCAGCCTCTTTTCTTCCATTTTGGCCGAAATTCCTCTCCTCGCCGTTCACCAACTTTTTGACCACCGTTTCTGACACCGCTAGTCTCTTTATTATCCTTGAGCTCCAGTGAGTGTGATTCTAGCTTTGGTTTGAGCTGAAATGGTCTTGATTTGCTTAGGTTTCAAATTTTCCATTTCGGCCATATTAGGGTTTTTGATTTTTTTGAGCTTTGAATTGATCGATTCATGAAAAATCCCTTCACAAATATTGTTCCCATTATCTTAATCTACATGTATGAATTTTTGTAGAATTTTTGGAGATTATTTTGATTTTTGGGTATTTTTGAATATTTTAATATTATTTTCTAATTTTCGGAAATTAATTAAATAAATTATGAAATTGTGTTTTATGGTAATTATAGGTGTTTAAATGAATTATAGGAATTTATTTGGAATTTTTATGAATTTCTAAGTATTTATTTTGAATTATCGAAGTTTATGTAAATTTGGGAAATTAGGGTTAATTATGTTTTTAATTGAAATTAATTGATTAATTGAGTTTAATTATTGATATTATTGATAAATATGTTGAGAAAATTAATTTTGGTTAATTTTATAATTTTTGGTGAATTTTTGAAATAATTATAGTATATTTATATATATAGGGGTATTTTGGTAATTTTACACAAAATTGGCTAAAAATGTAATTTAATTGGTTTTAATAGTTATTTAAGGTATAAAAATGATTTCTACAAATTATTTGATATTTTTAACTAATTAAAACTATTTTTTGTGAATTATTTTCAATTATATATATAATATACGATTTTTCTAATAAAATGAGTTTTATCGGTTTTTATAGTGTTTAAAGGTTAATTATGTAATTTCTACCTATAAAATGTATTTCTATGTCATAAGGGTATTTTTGGTATTTTTATAATTGTTCTATGTTTGTGGACCCCGGTCGATAAGTTGTAGTCTAGAGTCCGACTGAGGGGTTGTGGTTGAGTATTGAGCTTGTTTTTTGAAGTGTGTTTCTTTGCAGGGTCGGCTTTACTCTTTGAGTAGAGAGCTGTCCGTTTTACAGGGGAGGTTCTGCCAAATTTTTGATAGAATTCTCGTAAAACGTGATATCCGGTCGAACCCTAATTTCGATTCTGTGTTTAATATTCTAGATTGAATTCTAGGATTTTATGTTAGGTTTATTCTAATGTTGGTTATTTATTATTTGTTTAGTTGCACCGAGACCAAGGGCTAGTGGACCAGGCCCGTCGGACCCATCTCGAGGAGCGCACTAATTTGTGAGTTACTATTTTATATATATATGCTTAGGATGCATGATTTAGAAATATATGTTTTATTTTGATTAAAATGCATAAATAATGTGATTTGTATTTAAGTATATTTTTGGTATATTTTTGGTTTATTCTTGGTATATATTAAATTATATGCATGTTTTGTTAATAAAATATATTTAAAATGTTTTTAAATATATTTCTAGCTTAATTTATAATTTGACTGGATTTATTTGACGTATATATACTCGAAATATACCTAGTTTATTTTTGGTATATTTCCGGTATATATATATGGTTTATAATGTTCTTTTATTTAAATTCATGCATCATTTATTTGTGAATGAATGTCTTATATTTATTAATGAAGGATATCGATAGAACGTGCTACCTAGTGGGCAGCACTAGGACCGAGTACGTACCGGTACGCCTATAGCATTTAGGCTATAATATTAACCATTTGTGGATATTGATTGGATATGATTATTACATGTGTGAGATATGGTTTGGAGGTGTGATTGCTGGAGCTCGGTTGACCAAGTGTCTCGGGGCCAATCACACTGGCAATCAGACTGCTGGAGCTCGGTTGACTTAGTGTCTCGGGGCCAATCTACTGTCTAAATGGATTAAGTGGATATATTTGGATTAAGTGAGCCTGTATGGCTAGAGTGTTGTCTAACACTGTTTTGAGGTTGCGATATCATAGGGTTCTATTTGATCCTTCATAAATAGTGATTTTCAATAAAATATATATAAAATGATTTTATTGCATCTGTGTGTATTTGCCTGTATATATACATATTAGATATATACTGTTGACTGTATGCATTGTCATTTAGCATGTATGTATATATATTATAGTAATTCACTCAGTGAGGTCTGACTCCCCTCCGTTGATAATTTTTCAGGAGAGTCAACATCTTCAGACCTTAGTAGCAGGCCTGTACGCTAGATTTCTTCCGCCCCGGCTTCTTTGTGTAAACTGCTTACTTGAGTCTTATTTTTATAATCTAGACACTGCAGTAGTTGTAAATTAAAATTGTGGGATTTTATGTATTTTATTTATGTGAGATATTGTATCATGTGAACTGGATTTGTATTAAAAGATTTATATATATATGAGATGAGATTTAACTTAAATCCAGTTGGTGAAAATACTATTGTGATATTTATGATTTTCTTTTCCGCTGCATTATATATTGCTACTATTATTGCATGTTTTATTTTATTTTTAGGCTTGCTACGGGTTCCGGATTCGAAAGAATTCCCGTTCCCTAGCGTCGGTCATGGCCCCTGTTTTGGGTCATGACAAAGTTGGTATCAGAGCGGAGTTCTGTGTCAGGGCTTAGTTGTGTGAGTTATGGCCCTAGTTTTCAGAGTTGTGTTTTCTGTTGAACTACTGCAGTGAATTAGGTTCGAGTACGTCTTGATAAGTATTCCTTGCTTTAGTTTTCTGCTTTATTCCTCCGTTGTCTGTTTTGTTTGAATATTTTCGTTTGTCTTTTCAGAATGAGGAGGCGAGCGCGTGTCGCTCCACCGGTCGTTGAGGCCGAGGATGATGAGTCTTTTTAGGATGAGGTTTTACCTCTTGAGCAGCCAGTTAGACGTAGAGGTCATGGCAGAGGTAGACCTCGAGGAGCGGCAGGTCGCCATAGGCAGAGAGAGTTACAGGACGAGGAGCCTGTTGAGCCTGAGTTTAATGTTCCTGTTCCTCCAGTTGTTCAGCCTGTTCAGCCTGCCTATCAGTAGGGTATGTCTGACCCTGAGGCAGCTTTGTTCTATGCCCGAGTTGGCAGGATTACTTTTGATGGGACTTCTGATCCGTTAGATTTTCTACACGCGATCGAGACTAGGACTTGGACTGCTCATACCGAGTACCAGCGGATCATGATCATCGAGTTGTCTGTCGAGGGACCAGCCTTAGATTGGTTCATTCATATGATCCAGCCTTATATGATGACAATGACGTGGGCTCAGTTTAGAGAGAGATTTATGAGGAGATTCTATCCAAAGCCTCTTCGTTTGAGCTATCATCTTCGACTGACGAGTATTTCTCATGGAGATCGATCTGTAGAGGAGTACACTCGAGAGTTTCTTCGTCTGGGTAGATATGCTGAGGATCTGATGCGAGACCAGTATTTCGTGGTCACTACCTACGTTACTGGTTTGGGTTCAGCTTTTGTTGGTATGCCTACAGTAGGCCTTACTCTGGAGTCTGTGATTGAGTTAGCCAAGGAGATTGAGCTGAGACTAGTTAGGCAGGGAGCGATGCCTGATTATTACCAGTTAGGAGTTCAGTCGAGTGGATTGCAGGCTACTCCGTATTCGAGTTTTCATGTTGGTTCGAGTAGTCAGCAGCGAGGTCTGACTCAGCAGAGTCAGAGACAGCAACAGCGAGTGCATCGGAGCAGTAGACATGGCCGTGGAGGTCAGCATAGATCATTCAGATTCGGGTCAAGTGCTTCGAGTAGCAGTAGTCGTCGTAGTTCTGGATCAGCGGCCAGTGTTTGCCAGACTTGCGGTAGAGTCCATCAGGGATCGTGTTACCTGACACCACTAACATGCTTCAGATGCGGGCAGACAGGACATTTTGCCAGATTGTGTCCTTATTCCGGGTATCAACAGCCACAAATTTTACGATTCCCACAGCAGTCGATTGCTAGTGCTGCACCAGTTCCATTTCAGTTACCACCAGCCCAGCATCAGAGTTCCACTCAGTTTATTCCACAGCAGAGTCGTGGTAGAGGTACTAGAGGAGGTGCCAGAGGTATTGGCCAAGCTTCTACCAGTCAGCAGGGAGGTCGAGGACAGGCCAGAGTTTTCCATCTCACTCAGCAGGATGCTCAGGCATCTAATGCAGTCGTGGCAGGTATTGTTTCTGTTTGTTACCTGGATGCAAGGGTTTTGTTTGATCCGGGTGCCACGCATTCATTTGTTTCTCCTATTTTTGCTTCTAAATCTTGTTGGCAAGCTTCGAGGATGGCTTTTCCTTTGTCTGTTACCACTCCTCTGAGCGATTCCTTAGACACCGATATTGTTCTTTCTGGTTGTCCAGTTCTCGTGGGAGATAGAGAATTACCCGCTGATTTGATTTTGTTGGATGTGATGGAGTTTGATGTTATTTTGGGAATGGATTGGTTATCTCAGCACTATGCCGTGGTAGATTGCAGGAATAAAGAGGTGACTTTCAGAATTCCTAATGAAGAAGATTTTAAGTTTATGGGTGATAGGAGTTCAGCACCTCAGAATCTTATTTCTGCTATTACGGCTAGGAAGTTGTTGAGGAAAGGTTGTCAGGGATATTTGGCATTGGTCAGGGATACTTCAGTGGAGAAGTTGTCACTCACAGATGTTCCTATTGCTTATGAGTTTCCTGATGTTTTTCCCGAGGAGTTGCCAGGTTTACCACCTCGCAGAGAGATTGAGTTCTACATAGATGTGGTACCAGGTACTACTCCTATATCTATGCCACCCTACAAAATGGCTCCTGCAGAGTTGAAAGAGTTGAAGGAGTAGTTGCAAGAGTTATTGGATAAGGGTTTTATCAGACCCAGTGTTTCTCCTTGGGGTGCACCAGTCCTATTTATGAAGAAGAAGGATGGTACCCTGAGACTATGCATTGACTACAGAGAGCTGAATAAGGTGACAGTGAAGAACAAGTATCCTCTCCCGAGGATAGATGACTTGTTTGATCAACTACAGGGTGCACAGTTCTTTTCTAAGATTGACTTGAGGTCGGGTTATCATCAGCTGCGGATCAGTGAAGCTGATATTCCTAAGACAACATTCCGCACTAGATATGGCCATTATGAGTTTCTGGTGATGTCTTTTGGTTTGACTAATGCACCAGCAGCTTTTATGGACCTGATGAATAGGGTATTCAGACCATATGTGGATCAATTTTTAGTAGTCTTCATTGATGATATACTGGTATATTCGAGGAGTATGGAGGAGCATGTATATCACTTGAGGATTGTATTACAGACACTGAGAGATCATCAGCTTTATGCTAAATTCTCGAAGTGTGATTTCTGGATGAAGAGTGTTTCTTTTCTTGGACATGTAGTGTCTAAAGAAGGTATCTAGGTTGATCCACAGAAGATTGAAGCAGTGTCTGAGTGGCCTAGACCTACATCTGTTACAGAGATTCGAAGTTTTATGGGTTTAGCCGGGTATTATAGGCGGTTTGTGCAAGATTTTTCCAGGTTAGTAGCCCCTATGACTCGCTTGACTCAGAAGAATGTTAGATTCGAGTGGTCAAAAGCTTGTGAGAATAGTTTTCAGATGTTGAAGGAGAAGTTAACCACAACACCAGTATTAGTTTTGCCTAATAGTGTGGATAAGTTCACAGTTTATTATGATGCCTTTAGAATTGGCCTTGGTTGTGTGTTGATGCAGAATGGAAAGGTGATAGCCTATGCTTCGAGGTAGTTGAAGAAGCATGAGCAGAACTATCCCACACATGATCTTAAAATGGCTGCAGTGATCTTTGCTTTGAAGATCTAGAGACATTATTTGTACGGGGTGACTTGTGAGATATTTACTGATCACAAGAGCCTTAAGTACATTTTCCAGCAAAGAGATCTGAATCTGAGGCAGAGGAGATGGTTGGAATTATTAAAGGATTATGACTGTGAGATTCTATATCATCCGGGTAAAGCTAATGTGGTAGCAGATGCCTTGAGTAGAAAGTCCTCAGGCAGTCTTGCTCACATCAGTGTTGAGAGCAGACCATTGATCCAGGAATTGCATTTGTTGGTGGATCAAGGTCTAATAATAAAGATTAGTAGATCAGGTGGACTGCTAGCTCAGTTTAAAGTATGATCTGTACTGAGGGATAGGATTAAAGCAGCTCAGAGTCGAGATCCTATTCTGGAAGTGCTTGCAGAGAATGTTCGAGCAAGGAAGTTCACTGATTTCACACTTGATGATGATGGTGTGTTGTGGATCAGTGGTAGATTGTGTGTTCCTGATGTGGATGATTTGAGAGAAGAGATTTTAGAGGAAGCACATTCTACAACCTACAGCGTACATCCGGGTGCTACTAAGATGTACCACAGTATCAGAGATCTATACTGGTGGGACGGATTGAAAAAGGATGTCGCTGATTATGTTGCTAAGTGTCTAACATGTCAACAAGTGAAAGCCGAACATCAGAAGCCTTCTGGGAAGCTTCGACCTCTTCCTATTCCCGAGTGGAAGTGGGAAAGGATAGCTATGGATTTTGTGGTCGGTTTACCTCGTTCGAAGGATAGATACGATTCCATCTGGGTGATTGTAGACAGGTTGACGAAGTCTGCACATCTCTTGCCTGTGAAAGCCACTTATTCAGTTGCCAGATTGGCGAAGTTGTATGTGAAGCCTATTGTGTGCCTTCATGGAGTACCTGTGTCCATTGTGTCAGATAGAGGTTCGGTGTTTACATCTCATTTTTGGCAGAAGTTGCAAGAAGCGATGGGAACTAGGTTAGATTTCAGTACTGCTTTTCATCCTCAGATAGATGGTCAGTCTGAGAGGACGATCCAGACACTAGAAGATATGTTGAGGATGTGTGTCCTGGATTTGGGAGGTAGCTGGGATGATCATTTTCCACTCGTTGAGTTTGCATATAATAATAGCTACCATAGCCGTATTGGTATGGCACCATACGAGGCGTTGTATGGAAGGAAGTGTAGATCCCCTTTGAATTGGGATGAGATTGGTGAGCGAGTTTTGACTAGACCTGAGATGGTTCAGGATGCTGCAGAGAAAGTCGCCGTGATCAAGCGCAGATTAGAGATCGCAGTTAGTTGGCAGAAGAATTATGCGGATCCTAGGCGCAGAGATGTGGAGTTTCAGGTTGGAGATTTTGTTTTTCTGAAAGTATCTGCGATGAAGGGTGTGATGAGATTTGGCAGGAAGGGTAAGTTAGCACCAAGATATATCGGACCGTTTGAGATTCTGGAGAGAGTTGGCACTGTTGCATATCGGTTGGATTTGCCTCCGAGTATGTCACAGGTGCATCCAGTATTTCATATCTCGATGTTAAGGAAGTATATCTCAGACCCTTCACACGTGTTGCAACCTGACAATGTAGAAGTGAGTGAAGATTTGACGTTTGTGGAAGAACCTGTGGCGATCGTAGATTATCAAGTTCGACAGTTGCGTTCGAAGCAGATTCCGATGGTCAAGGTTTTGTAGCGTAGCGACAGAGTTGAGGAGCATATGTGGGAGACTGAAGCTGAGATGCGAGCTTCTTACCCATATCTCTTTCCTTCCTGATCCTGTAATCTTTTCTTTCTGGAATTCGGGGACGAATTCTTGTAAGGGGGGAAGACTGTAATATCCCGTAATTTTTAAATATTTTTACACTGTACCGGGATATGCAGTGTTAATAATTTTTGTATATACATTACGATATTTTTACGAGTTGATATTTATTTAAAACCTATTTTAATTATTGTGTCTTATTTACAGTACTTTACGTAAAATTTTTTCGAGACTTTTATTTTCAGGGAAATTTTCACGTAAATAATTTATTATTAATTATATTAAATATATTTTCGGACTTGCATGAACTCATACGTATTTTTAAATTACTAAATAAAGCCTATGTGTGTATATATTTATTTAATTAGGGTTTAATATATTACCCTAATATTCTATTATTATTTGTTTATTAAATTAATATAATAATGTGTGGTGTGCAATTTTTTCACATATTTTATTTATACACAATATTATAATATATACATAATATTTTATTATTTCTTTTTTTTCCTTTTTCTTTTTCTTTTCTTTTTCTTTTTCTTTTTCTTTTTCTTTTCTTTTCTTTTCTTTTCTTTTTCTTTTTCTTCTTCTTCTTCTTCTTCTTCCTGCGCGACCACCTTCCCCTCACCGCTACAACTCCCGATCCCCGACCGTTGGTGTGCCACCAGCAGCTCCACCTTCCCCAGCCAGCCACTCCGCTGCCCCCAGCCTCCTTCCCCGGCGCCGGCAACCTCTTTTCTTCCATTTTGGCCGAAATTCCTCTCCTCGCTGTTCACCAACTTTTCGGCCATCATTTTCAACACCGCCAATCTCTTTCTTCTCCTTGAGCTCCGGTGAGTGTGATTCTAGCTTTGGTTTGAGCTTAAATAGTCTTGATTTGCTTAGGTTTCGAATTTTCCATTTCGGCCATATTAGGGTTTTTGATTTTTTTGAGCTTCGAATTGAGTGATTCATGAAAACTCACTTTACAAATGTTTTTCCCCTTAGTTTAATCTACATGTATGAATTTTTTTAGAATTTTTGGAGATTATTTTGATTTTTGGGTATTTTTGAATATTTTAATATTATTTTCTAATTTTCGGAAATTAATTAAATAAATTATGAAATTGTGTTTTATGGTAATTATAGGTGTTGAAATTAATTATAGGAATTTATTTGGAATTTTTATGAATTTCTAAGTATTTATTTTGAATTATTGAAGTTTTTGTAAATTTGGGAAATTAGGGTTAATTATGTTTTTAATTGAAATTAATTGATTAATTGAGTTTAATTATTGATATTATTGATAAATATGTTGAGAAAATTAATTTTGGTTAATTGTATAATTTTTGGTGAATTTTTGAAGTAATTATAGTATATTTATATATATAGGGGTATTTTGGTAATTTTATACAAAATTGGCTAAAAATGTAATTTAATTGGTTTTAATAGTTATTTAAGGTATAAAAATGATTTCTAAAAATTATTTGGTTTTTTTAACTAATTAAAACTATTTTTCGTGAATTATTTTCAATTATATATATAATATACGATTTTTCTAATAAAATGAGTTTTATCGGTTTTTATAGTGTTTAAAGGTTAATTATGTAATTTCTACTTATAAAATGTATTTCTATGTTATAAGGGTATTTTTGATATTTTTATAATTGTTCTGTGTTTGTGGACCCCGGTCGATAAATTGTAGTCTGGAGTTCGACCGAGGGGTTGTGGTTGAGTGTTGAGCTTATTTTTCGAAGTGTATTTCTTTGCAGGGTCGGCTCTACTCTTTGAGTAGAGAGATGTTCGTTTTACAGGGGAGGTTCTGTCGAATTTTTGGTAGAATTCTCGTAAAACGTGATATCCGATCGAACCCTAATTTCGATTCTGTGTTTAATATTCTAGATCGAATTCTAGGATTTTCTGTTAGGTTTATTCTAATGTCGGTTATTTATTATTTGTTTAGTTGCACCGAGACCGAGGGCTAGTGGACCAGGCCCGTCGGACCCATCTCGAGGAATGCACTAATTTGTGAGTTACTATTTTATATATATATGCTTAGGATGCATGATTTAGAAATATATGTTTTATTTTGATTAAAATGCATAAATAATGTGATTTGTATTTAAGTATATTTTTGGTATATTTTTGGTTTATTCTTGGTATATATTAAATTATATGCATGTTTTGTTAATAAAATATATTTAAAATGTTTTTAAATATATTTCTAGCTTAATTTATAATTTGACTGGATTTATTTGACGTATATATACTCGAAATATACCTGGTTTATTTTTGACATATTTTCGGTATATATATGGTTTATAATGTTCTTTTATTTAAATTCATGCATCATTTATTTGTGAATGAATGTCTTATATTTATTAATGAAGGATATCGATAGAACGTGCTACCTAGTGGGCAGCACTAGGACCGAGTACGTACCGGTATGCCTATAGCATTTAGGCTATAATACTAACCATTTGTGGATATTGATTGGATATGATTATTACATATGTGAGATATGGTTTGGAGGTGTGATTACTGGAGCTCGGTTGACCAAATGTCTCGGGGCCAATCACACTGGCAATCAGACTGCTGGAGCTCGGTTGACTTAGTGTCTCGGGGCCAGTCTACTGTCTAAATGGATTAAGTGGATATATTTGGATTAAGTGAGCCTGTATGGCTAGAGTGTTGTCTAACACTGTTTTGAGGTTGCGATATCATAGGGTTCTATTTGATCCTTCATAAACAGTGATTTTCAATAAAATATATATAAAATGATTTTATTGCATCTGTGTGTATTTGCCTATATATATACATATTAGATATATACTGTTGACTGTATGCATTGTCATTTAGCATGTATATATATATATTATAGTAATTCACTCAGTGAGGTCTGACTCCCCTCCGTTGATAATTTTTCAGGAGAGTCAACATCTTCAGACCTCAGTAGCAGGCCTGTATGCCGGATATCTTCCGCCCCGACTTCTTTGTGTAAACTGCTTACTTGAGTCTTATTTTTATAATCTAGACACTGCAGTAGTTGTAAATTAAATTGTGGGATTTTATGTATTTTATTTATGTGAGATATTGTATCATGTGAACTGGATTTGTATTAAAAGATTTATATATATATGAGATGAGATTTAACTTAAATCCAGTTGGTGAAAATACTATTGTGATATTTATGATTTTCTTTTCCGCTGCATTATATATTTCTACTATTATTGCATGTTTTATTTTATTTTTAGGCTTGCTACGGGTTCCGGATTTGAAAGAATTCCTGTTCCCTAGCGCCGATCATGGCCGCTGTTTTGGGTCGTGACAGTCATCGAGACTTTTGAAGTAGTAGTTATGGTGAGTGATATCGAATCAGTAACAGAATTTACTATCTTGGACATCCCTCCAACTTTTGCCCTGCTAGTAGGAAGACCTTGGTTCCATCCACCAGGGGGCATACCCTCCACTATACATCAGAAGATTAAGTTCCCTCTAAATGGAAAGGTTATTACCATCCCTGTTGAAATGAACAACATTATTGCCTATTTGAACGTGGTCACACTAGCATTTTAGGTTTCTATAATCTAATCATCAATCCTAAAGTTGTTAACATGATAAAGAATATGCAATATCTACCTAGAACAAGATTAGGAGGAAGGAACATTGGGGTCATATAATTCTTTAACTTCTAAGGACAGACCAATATATATGGTATAGGGTACGATCCTGAAAAGAACACTTGGGTTAAGAAGTTAATCTCTTTTATGGCTAAAAGCTCAACCCGAGTCTACTAAGGACAAGTTGAGAAATGGATAGGCAACAGGATCAAGAAACTAGGATTCAAGATCTTTAATAACACCATCAAGGGAGAGCACCTACTAGATATGGTCATTGAGACTGACATCAATGAGTTGATAAAAAATTTGGAGCTAGAATCTCAAAGTAAGACTGTTGATTATGCTCAAGCTGCTACCATCCTCGAATCAAGCATTAATGACATCCTATTTGAAGACATTGCTTATGATGATCTTTGTACTTTTTCTTTATTTGAAACTAATAATGCAATGAACTCTAAAGTTAGTATAATGAAATCAAATTTTGCTTACTTATTTGATGTCTTTCTTGATGGTAGTGTTCATTACATTGATAAAAACATTAGCATATTTGACATTCATTCCATATGCACTAAATCATTTAACATTGGCATGGAATCTGAACCACACATTCAACATATTTCAAAATATGTTACCCTTGAAGAGAGGAGAGAAATTAATAAAATATTTAAAAGTATTTTCTTAGACGTACAATGATATGCCTCGTCATCCGCAAGTATATGAGTCAAGTTATAAAATAGGATTGTAAGTCCAAGTATCATTCCCACAGAGAAGAATTTAAGTACTAGTTCACTTAATTAACTTGCTTGTCTAAACTAATCAATCTTCAGGTTATAAAGGAATTAAAAAAGCAAAACTAAATCAAATTCAGTAAAAATAATTAATATGTATGCTATGTACTAGAGTTTCTCTTTTAAGATCCGTATTGATTTAAAATCTAATTATTATAATCTAATTAATAATTATGCTTAAAATGCTACCACTATGATTCTAATAAATCTCTCTCGAGTATTTATAAGGTGAGTTTATTAATTCAATTATGAATTAGAATTTATGGACTCTTGCCTCTCTAAACCCTAATTAAAAAATCATTAATAGACTTATGCTCTTAAGGTAAATATGAAATATTAACTCTTAATTGGTATCTCTACTTAGATTAAAACTTAATAGTTTTTATTTTAGGTCCCTAAATGTTAATCTCCTCTCAGTCTCAAACACTAAGCATAATATAATTCAATTTTGATTATTAAAACCCTTAGGTATAAATCATCTATCGATCTCAATACACCTAACTTAAATAATTGAATTATTAATTAAGCAAAAGAATAAAAACCATAAACATGACATGAACTGAGAT
The DNA here is from genome assembly GCA_947683625.1 of Mallotus nudiflorus. Classification (NCBI taxonomy): domain Eukaryota; kingdom Viridiplantae; phylum Streptophyta; class Magnoliopsida; order Malpighiales; family Euphorbiaceae; genus Mallotus; species Mallotus nudiflorus. The sequence goes on from CANTUR010000388.1 coordinate 918,496, forward strand.
TATAATTAAAAAGAAATATGAATTCAATACATCTCTAGGTTACTTAGATTATTCTAGTACAAAATAAAACTAAGCAATCATGTCTACAAAGAAAATAAGTAAAAAATTAAAAGACAAAGCAATCATGATTAAATACAAGATTAGAAAATAGAAAACCCCCTAATCCTTGTTTAATAGACTCCTTGGAATGCTTTTCTTCTTCACTATCTTCTTGTATTTCTTATGCTCATAAATGATTCCATCTCTCTATCAATTGATGATCTTCTCCCTTCTCCTGATACTTTATGATGCTTTTATAACTCCCTCAGGAATTAGGGTTGCACTTAGAATTTTATTAAGAATCTTTAACACTGTACAGAAATAAAAGCCCCGACCTATTAGTTTCCAATACGGGCATATTTCTATGTGACATGGCCATGCTTTTAAGTAGCACAAGTGGGTTGGGTCCAATATGGCCATGCATTCCTTTAGCACACATGTGCTCTACTTTCCTTTTGTCTTCTTGTGACATGGCCATGCTAAATTGATGGCATAGGTGTGTTGGCTCCAACACAGCCATGCATTTCTTTAGCACACCTGTGCTCTTGTCTTCTTATGACATGCCCATGTTAAATTAATGGCATGGTGTGCTGGCTCCAACACAGCCATGCATTTTTTTAGCACACTTGTGCTCTTGTCTTCTTATGACATAGACATGCTAAATTGATGGCATGGATGCGTTAGCTTCAACACGGCTATGCATTTCTTTAGCACACCCATGCTCTTCTTTCCTTTTGTCTTCTTATGACATGGCCATGCTAAATTGATGGCACGACCATGCCTCTTCTTTTGACTCGAGCTTTGACCCTTGACATCTTGCTATTCATGGCATAGGTGTGTTGGGTCGAACATAACCATGCCATCTTAATTCCTACAAATAGAATAAAATCAATCAGAAGAATTCTAAAAAGGATAAAAAATATGAAATTCTTAATTTATATGAATTATGCATGATTATGTATCTATTTTACTTAAAATGAACTAACATTAATTTAATCATATTTAAAATTAGCCTAATTTTTACTAAGAAAATGCAGTTATCAATTCTTGGTATTTACAAAGACATTGCTCAACACTTTATCCCTACTAAAGATAGGTGCAAACCAGTAATGCAGAAACTAAGAAGGCTTAAACTATAATAGGCCCAACTAGTGAAAGAAGACACTAAGAAATAAACAAAGGCAAAATTCCTAAAGATAGTAGACTATCCAAAATGGATAGAAAATATGGTGCCAGTATAAAAGGAAGACGGAAAGGTTAGAATCTATGTCTATTATAGAGATTTAAATAAGGCTTTCATGAAAAATGATTTCCCATTACCTCATATAGGCATACTGGTTGACAACGCCACCACATGTGCAATGTATTCCTTCATGGATGGATTCTCTGGCTATAATCATATCCTAATAGCCATTATTAACAAAGCAAAGACAACTTTCATAATAGAATGGGGCACTTACAGCTACAAATTAATGCCTTTTGGTTTAAAGAATGCAGGAGCAACTTACCAAAGAATGGCAACTACAAAGGTCCATGACATGATACATAAAAAGTGGAAGTGTATGTCGATGATATGATAGTCAAGTTAAAAACAAGGAAAAACACTCATTTGATCTTGAAACATTCCTCAAAAGAGTCAAGAAGTATAGTCTTAGGTTTAATCCAAAGAAATGCATATTTAATATCACTTCAGGAAAGCTGTTGGGGTATATTGTCAATCAGAATATGATTAAAATGGATCTAGACAAAGCAAAAGTAATCAGAGAGATGCCAATGCTAAAAGTAAAAAAAGAGATCAGAGGATTTCTAGGGAAACTACAATTCATCAGTAGATTCATTAACAACAGTGTGTGAACTAATCTTCAAGTTACTCAAAAAAATCAACCAGTTGAATGGAATGAGCAGTGTTAGTTAGCATTCGATAAGATAAAGAACTACTTAGCTAACCTACCGATCCTGAAACCACCTAAACTAAGGATACCTTTAGCCTTGTATTTGGCCATTAAAGGATGTGCAATTGGTGCAATGTTAGCCTAAGGGGGGGAAACAAAAGTAGAACACGCAATCTACAACTTAAGTAAGAAGATGTTATCGTATGAGGAAAAGTATAACAAAGTCAAGCAAATATGCCTAGCAATGGTATGGGCAATGAAGAAACTCAGACATTACTTTCAGTCTTATAGAATTTAGGCCATGTCTAAAATGGATATGATGAAATACCTCTATGAAGCTCCCTCCTTTGTGAGAAAACTTGCCAAGTGGCTCATGCTATTGATAAAATTTAATGTGCAATACTTGACTGAGAAGGCAGTAAAAGGAAGAGCAGTGTCTGAATTTCTAGCTCTAACCCCATTCCAAACTCAAAAGAAATCCAATTAGACTTCCTTGACGACCTTAGTTTACCTATCAAGATTCAAGCATGGTGGATGTATTTTGATTGAGCAGTTAATCAATTTGCCGTAAAAGTCAATGTCGTATTACAATCTCTAAAAGGCAAAGTAGTATTAATTGCCAAAAGCTAGAATTCAGAGTCACAAATAATAAAGTAGAATATAAGGCATGTGCGCTCAAAATAGAAGCACTAATGGCCTTGGATGTGGCAAAAGTTGAAATCTTCAGAGATTCCATGCTAGTAATTAATCATGCCACAGAAGAATGGGAATTGAAAGAGCAACACCTAAGGCCTTACCTAGATCACTTGAAGTTGCTAACCATGTCCTTCTGAAAATGCAGATTCATTCATCTCCTTAGGAACCATAATCAAATGGCAGATGCACTTGCTTCCCTAGCATCAGTATGGGAAGGACCATCCAAAATGCCTATAAAGCCTTTAATCCTACTCAAATTAGGATAACCCTACCATAAGAGCTGCAGGATAGCAAAAATAAAAATAGCTAAAAAAACCATGGTTCTATGACATCCAAAGATATCTGAAGAAATGAGCATATCCCGATCAAGCAAGTGAAGAAGATAAGGTAGTCATCTGACGATTAGCATCAAAATTCACATCACACTAGGGAGTGTTATACAGAAGAACTTCATATGGGTTATAACTTTGATGTCTAGATAAAATTAAGGTTGTAAGAGTAATAGAAGAGGTACACGAGGGTGTTTGTGGTCCACACATAAATGGAGCAATTCTAGCTAAGAAACTAATAAGACAAGGGTTCTTTTGGATAACAATAATGGAAAACTATATCAAATTCATAAGGGGATGCCAAAAATGTCAAATCCACGGGAATGTCAGTTAACTTCCCCCAATAAAATTACACTACATCTCCTCTCTATGGCCTTTCTCAGTATGGAGACTAAACATAATTGGGGAAATCCATCTGACAGCCTTGAACGGACACAGGTTCATCTTAGTAGTAATGGATTACTTCATAAAGTGGGTCGAAGCAAAATCATTCATAAAGATAGGAGCCAAAGCAAGTGGCTAAGTTCATCAAAAGAAATCTATTCTATCGATATGAGATCCCTTATCAAATCATCTCTAATAATGTTGTTCAGTTTCAAGGGGAAGTTAGAGAACTACTAAGGAGTTATAAAGTGGAACATCACAAATCTTCTCCTTACCGACCATAAATAAATGGGTCCATTGAAGCCACAAATAAGAACATCAAAAAGGTTTTTTCAAAAATGAAATAGATTACCACATGCCTTATAGGGATATCGAAAAACAGTCAGAACTTCAACAGGTGCAATTCCTTCCTCAATAGTATACGGGTCAGAAACAATACTTCTAATCAAAATAAAAATCAAGTCTCTTTAGGTAGCAATCAAATCTGAATTGCTAGAAGTATAATGGGCCTAATAGAGGCACGATAATCTCACTCTCTTAGACAGTAAAAGGCTCAAGGCTCTATACCACACACAGTTGTATCAAGCTCGGCTAACTAAAACCTTCAATAGAAAGGTGAAACGCAAGAGTGTGAAAGCAAGAGACTGGGTGCTAAAGCAAGCAAGGAAAAATGTTCCAGACCTTATAGGGAAATTTAGACCAAACTAAGAAGGCCTATACTTAGTCATATCGAAAAGAGCAATCAAGCTTATAGATTCTGAAGGTAATGAATTCTCTGAACCTATTAATACAGACCACCTAAAAAAGTACTATGTCTAGGGAAAAAAACCCAATAAATTAAAAACTTAAAATGACTGCTCAGGTAAAATTTAGGGACTTCTTGTTAGGTTGAAAACCCTACATGGGAAACCTAGGAAAAAATTAGGAAAAGAATAAAAATACTTAATTAGAAAACCTAAGAAGGCTAGTTAAGGACATAGGTAACCTCAAGTTCAAAATTTTGTATGAATGCACCTGTGCTTTTCTTAAATGATTTTAGTGAAATAAGAATGATTGCCAATTTTTATGAAATTTCTTTGAGAAGTGTGACACATTTTATCATCATGAATTGCATCAAACATACTTTGCATTTTCTTTCATTACATGACCACAGTTCTTTATCCTCGAGATCAGCCACTATCGTCAAAGCCTAAAAAAAAAAAAAAGAAGCCCAGCTAGGTATGAAGAGCTCCAAAAGGAGACACTCTAGGTAAAATTAGGAAGAAAAGAAAACCTAGCTGAGTGCGAAAAGCTTCAGAAGGAGACGCCTTAGGCAAAAGAAGAAAAAATAAAAGAGGCAGACAATAGCAATGGCAAACATCATTAGGCATAACAATGGCAAGAAGCATATATACTATAGTCATCATCATACATACATCATATAACACATATAGGACAAATGCCTAAATACAACACCTAGAGTCCATCACCTCGGGAAAATAATACAATAAATTTAACATAAGCAAAAATCCCTACACCTAGCTCTTAAATAACTACATCGATCGTGATTGTCATTAGAGGTAAACATCAATCCTACATAAGCATCCCCATCATCTGATCCAGGCTCCTCATCATTCATCACGAAGGATGCCAACCATGACTCTCTAGCTCACTGATACGATCATGATAAGTTATGCACTCCCGCTCCCACTCGTAGCTAGCATGGAGATGTTCAACATGCATTGTATAAAAATTGCATATCATACACACATACATAAAACATATGCAGGTATAATAAAGAAAGCATACCTTTGGTTGCTTGTAAACTCCATAAAGTACTGTTGCGCACTCCCTATAACAATATACTAATACTTGCCAGAAGAGATAGGGATCTATAAAAAAATAAGCAAATAAGTCAAACACCAATCATCAAATAGGCAAAATGAAGGCAAATATGTGAAATAAAGCATGGACATCGTCAAGAGGAATAACAACTGACTGAGGAAAGCTAGAACGAGGCAAATCAAGATACATTCCTCTGCCAAAGATGTCCATCCTAGGTAAAACTGAGGATGACCTAACCATCAAGTCCCTAAGAATGACAACACTAGAAGCCATGCCGCTAGCATGGGCAGTCGCCTCCCTACAGAACGTGCCCTTAGCCTCCTCGAAATGGGATCCTAATCTCTTCTAATGAGATCCCCATCGTTGCAAGTAAGTCCCCATAACCATGTCAATTATAGCTTATTACTAACAAATTTTGCTACATGCTTCTACAAAATAGAAATAAAAGCCTACAAAATCTGAAGCAGTAACTCTCGATGATTTGCACGATGGCCCAGCCCTCGAATTTGAAGGACAAGCCTCATCCACCTGAGGAGGTAGAGGTGTAGGAACAAAGTCACTAGCCAGAACATCAATCAGCTGTAGGATCAACACATCAGCATAAAGAGATCCTATGCCCTCTAAGAGACTCTCAGAAGGATACCCTATTATGGCGATAGCAAGCTTGTCCGCACTGAGCTCATGATTCCAAAACATATTACCAAGAGGAGGAATAGGGACTCTCCTTGCAAACAGACCATCCCACCAATGATGGACTTGCTCTCCTAGATATGTATTATAACCTGAATTTTTATAAATTATAAAATTAAATTTCTAAAATTTGCAGTGTTAATAATTATTTTATTAAATTATGATATTTGATTATTAGTGAAAATAAATTTGAATTTTGGTGTTGAATATTATTTTAGTATTATTAGTATTATTATGTAAATTCTTAATTTAGTATATTTGGAATACTTTAATATACATATTTAATAATTATTAGAGTATCTTTTCATTTATTATGTGGATGAAAAATAAGGTGAGAAAATATTTTATTTTAAAATAATAAAATTTTGTCCTTTTATGTTACAGAAAAAATATAAAAGCAATTTTTTTCTCTTTCCTTCTTTCTCTCTTTCTTTCCTTTCTCCTTTTCTTTTCTCTTCTCTTCCCTTGCACACACTCGATGCCCAACGCCACCTCCACCACATCGCATGCCTCTGCCGGTCAGCACCACTAGCTCACTGACACCGACAACAGTGTCACCACCCTCCCCTTCTTTCTTTCTCTTCTTCTCTCTCGATGATCGGCTCATATTAAGGATTGCTGGCGACGTTTTTGATGGCCTCTGAGCTCGTCGCCAGTCCCAAATTAATCCTCATCCTCTAGGCTTCTTAAGCCCTCAATCACTTGTGGTTTTCAACTTCAATAAGTCTCTTGATTTTGTTAATTTGTGTTTAGGTCAATTTCAGGTATTTTCAAAAATTAAGTTTAAATTATGTTGATTTATTTTAAATTGATTTTAGATTAGTGTTGTAGATGTTATGAGCTATAATGACCCTATATTTTTAATAATATAAAATTATTTTGAGATATGCATTATTAATAAAATTTTAAATTTTATTTATACATATTCATTATTTGTGAATATTATTTATTTATTTTATTTTAAAAGTTTTATTTACGTAAAATAATTTATTTTGGAAGTTTTATTATTTGAAACATTAAAGTTATCATTATTATTATTATTATTATTATTATTATTACTATTATGTGTTATTGTTGTTATTGTATTTAATTGTGTAATGTGCATGTGTATGTCTCTGTGTTGTGTGTGTGTGTGTGTGTGTGTGTGTGTATTATTAAAGCTAAGATTTTTTAGGTCCAAGCCATTTCTTTCTAACCTGATTTCTTCTTCTTCTGCCATAACCCACTACCAAAGCCCCTTCACCATCGTTGGAGCAACCACAACTGCCACCACCAACCACCATCGCCTCCCCTCTTCCTCTCCTTCCCTTTCACCACTGTAAACCACCGCCAGAAGCCGCTAGAGCGCCTGTGACAACAACAGTACTAAGCAGGTGTGTGTGTGTGTGTGTGTGTGTGTGTATATTATTAAAGTTAAGATTTTTTAGGTCCAAGCCATTTCTTTCTAACCTGATTTCTTCTTCTTCTGCCATAACCCACTACCAGAGCCCCTTCACCATCGTTGGAGCAACCACAACTGCCACCACCAACCACCATCGCCTCCCCTCTTCCTCTCCTTCCCTTTCACCACTGTAAACCACCGCCAGAAGCCGCTAGAGCGCCTGTGACAACAACAGTACTGAGGAGCTTCCATTGAAGCTGGTGAAGATTCTGGCCACCTCAGCTCATTATTTTAGTCTTGTTCGAACCTCCAAGCTTTTATGAGTGCGATTCCAAGCTCCGTTTGAGCTCAATCTTCCTTGATTTTGAGTTTTAGCAAGTTTTTAGTTTATGTGTTTTAGGGTTTCAAATTTTTTTGAATTATTGTGTTTGATTCATGGATTTTTGCTTTGATAATGTTGTTTATGGCAACTTAATCTTCCTAAATATAATTTTTTATTTTTTTAAATTATTTTAAATTATGGGTATTTTTGAATATTTTAATCATTTAAATTGAATTTTTGATAATTATGTTAATTAATTATTTTGAATGAAAATTTGGTTAAATTAGTGTTATTAATTTAAGTTATTAATTTTTGAATTTAAAAAATAATTTTTGTAATTTTATAAAAAATTTGGGAATATATTAATATTATGTGATTTTTGGATTTATAGGTTAAAAGTGTATTTTTGTTGAAAATATTGTTAAATAATATGTTTTAAATAATTTTGGAATAATAAATGGTGTTAAAATAATTTTTGCAAATTATTTACTACTTTTAACTAATTAATACTAATTTTTTGAAAATTATATTCAAATAATAAATTATTTACTATTTTGGTGATTAAATGGATTTTTAACTACTTTTATTATATATATAACCTAATAGAGGAAAGTAAATGTGAACTTACTATTATATTGTTGGATAATTGAAATTTTGGATTTGTATTAATATTATATTATTAGTTGAGATTTTTATTTAATTATTGTGAGAATAATTATATTTAGTGATTTAATGTTTAAATATATAATATTTTAGTATTTTATGGATATTTATGAAATTTAATGATTTTTAATATATTTATTATTTTATATTGATTTGTGGTGAATCGTGAACCTCGGTTAAGAATTTGTGCAGTTCGGGATCCCAACCTGAGGTGTTGAGCTTTGTGGAATTTAAAAGTGCATTTTCTTGCAGGATCAGTTCTACTTTTTAGTAAAGAGATGTCTATTTTACAGAGGAAGTTGTATCAATTTTTCAGTAGAATTCTCGTAAAATGTGACATTGGGTCGATCCTTAGTATTTGTGTTTTGACTGGATTTTAAATTCCTAAATCGAGTCTTTCTTTAGAATTCTTAGAAGTATAACTTAGAATATATTCTAATTTTTATGATTATTTATTTTCTAGCTGCGCCGAGACCGAAGCCTATCGAACCAGTTCCGTCAAGTTAGTCTCGAGGAGCACAAACTTGTGAGTTATTATTCTATATATGCATTGCATATAGGATGCATGATTAAGGATTTTCGCATTTTCATTATATGTTTAAATACGATTTCTTTTATTAAATGATTTGGTATACTTTTGGTTTATTTTTGGTATATTTGTTATATCTGAGACATGTATGCTAGGTATATTTTTTGTATATCTTTTGTATATATGTTAGTATTTATTTGGTATAAATTCAGTACATTTGACATATATTCAGCATATTTAATTGGTATATTTTTGGTATATAGGTGGTATATTATGATTTAATGATGCATTTTATTATTTCTAATATGTATACGTGATTTTACATGAAGGATATCGATAGAACATGCTACTTAATGGATTGCACTAGGACAGTGTACGTACCAATGCGATAGATTTTAGGGTTGAGTTATAAAAATCATTTGAGGTGACATATGATTTATTGATTATTGAGAATTGATCTAATTGAGTAGTATGACTACGGGAGCTTGGTTGATCTAGTGTCTCGGGGTCAATCACACTGACAGTGAGATTACAGGAGCTTAATTGACTTAGTGTCTAGGGGCCAGTCTACTATCTATAATGGGATAAGAGAATTATTTTGGAATTAAGTGAGTCTGTGTGGCTAGTATGATATTTTGTTTGAGGTTGTGAACATTAGGGTTCTATTTGATCCTTTATTTAAATAAATGTTTTCTGCATTTATTATATATACGTAAAAGAAGAGTTTGGCATCTGTGTGAAATGTGTGTATATGTATATATATATATATATATATACATACATATATTCTGATGTCTAACTATATATGTTTTAAATTGCATGTATATATATTATAATAATTCACTCAGTGAGGTCTGACTCCCCTCAATATTTTTTTCAAGAGATTTCTTGTATATATATATATATATATATATATATATATATATATATATATATATATATATATATACTGACGTCTAACTATATATGTTTTAAATTGCATGTATATATATTATAATTATTCACTCAGTGAGGTCTGACTCCCCTCAATATTTTTTTCAAGAGATTTCTCATTGTCAAACCTCAGTGGTAGACCTCTACGCCGGACTTCTTCAGCCCTGACTAAATTATGTAATCTATTTATCTGAACTTTTATTGTATTCTAGAAAACTACAGTAGTAGTGTATTGTATTAATAGAATGTTATGTTAGTAAGAGATCTATCTCTAAATATTGTATGAATATATTTTTATTTTATGAAATGACATTTAAATATTTATTTTATATCGATTAAAGTTTTAATTCTAATGTATTTTATTTATTTATTGCATGTTTTTTATTTTTAAGGCTTGTTACGGTTCTGAATTCAAAAGAATTCTCATGTCCTAGTGTCAGTCATGACTCCCCGGTTTGGGTTGTGACATGAGCTTTCCAAATATGTGTTTAGATTTAATTTTGAAAATTATTTTCGTAATGGCACTATTCTGAGTTCGGGGTTTCTGTTCGTTTTGGGTTCAAAAAAACTATAGTTTTAATAAATTTTACTAATTATTTTGAGTAAGTTTTGTAAAGTAAGTTTATTGAAATTATGTGTAGAATTTTTATTATCAATTTTTTGAATATTTATGTGAAAAATAAATTTTTGGAAAAATTGGTGTAAATTAGTAATTTTTTATATTTTAGTTGAAATTATTATTAATTATTATTTTTTGACAGAATTTGAGTAATAAATAACATTGAAATAATTTTTATAATTTATTTCCTATTTTTGGCTAATTATTAGTAATTTTCGGAAAAATATATGAATAATGATTTTATTTATTATTTTTAATTTTAAATAAGTTTTTGATTATTTTTATTATATATTTTAGCAATTTAAATAATTAATTGCAATTAATGCTATTTAATTGCAAAATTAGAATGGATTTTATTAATATAATTTAATTACAAATTAGAATTTTATTATTTATTTTGGAAATAAATATTTTTATACTTTTATTATGTAAATAAATTGATTTATGATATTTAAATGAATTTTTATGATTTTTGGTGAGTAATTGGAATTTATATTATTTTATTATTAGTGGATCTTGTTGGTTCTCAGTTAGGCAATAATTGTAGTTTGGAGATCCAACCTGATAAGTTGAATTGTGGATATTTTGAAGTGTTTTGCGTGTTGGATCAACTCTATTTTTGTAAGGAAATGTCCATTTTACAAAGGATACTCTGTCGAGTTTTCGGTAGATTTTTCGTAAAACGTGACATATGGTTTATCCTAAGTTTTGAATTTTAGTCGAGTTGTATCCTAAATCGAGTCATTCTTTAGATATTCTAGGTGTATAAAATTAGGAAATTAATTCTAATATCATTATTATTATTATTATTATTTTTCCTTAGTCACTTCATTATTTTTCTTAAACCTACCAGACTAGGCCAATCGAACAGGAATAGAGGAGCGCACTTGAACTGTGAGTTATTATTATCTGTATGCATGGCATGTAGAAATATTTTGGCATCCACACTTTTAATAAATATGGATTTCATTATGCTATGTTTGCATATATATTAAAGTGAATATTTATTTGTATAAAATTGGATGTTATTTACATTTAATATATGATTTTATTATTTTATTTATAAAATATTATTTTAAATGATAGTTGTAGAACGTGTCACCTAATGGGTTACACTAAGGCTGTTGCACAGTAATACGTTAGATGGTATGCCATAAATTTATTGATTTGAGACATGATTAATTGATTATTGAGATTTATGGTGAGAGAGTAGTGTGATTGCGGGAGCTCGGTTAACCTAGTGTCTCAGGGCCAATCATGTCGACAGTGAGACTGTGGGAGCTCAATTGACTTAGTGTCTTGGGACTAGTCTACTGTCAAAAATTGAGAAGAGAAATATTTTTGGAATTACGTGAACCTATTGGCTTGTGAGGTTTAGTGATCGAGATTGTGGAATATTTTAGGGCTCTGCTCCTGTCACGACCCAAAACAGGGACCATGACCGGCGCTAGGGAACGGGAGTTCTTTCGAATTCGAAACCCGTAGCAAGCCTTAAAATAAACAAAACATGCAATAATAATAACATAATTAAAATATTTTGTAGCGAAAATAATTTTTCATAAATAAAATAAATTACTACTCCATCAATCTCGTTTAAATAAATAGTTCATCTCATATATATAAATAATCCTTTAATACAAATTCCAATTCAAATCTTTAAAATACAATCTCATTTAAACATGATATATAAATATCCCAATTGACTACAACTACTGCAGTATCTAGATTATAGAATAAAATCAAGTAAGCAGATTATATAGCAAAGCCGAGGTAGAAGAAATTCGGCGTATGGGTCTGCTACTGAGGTCTGAAGACGTAGACTCTCCTGAAAAAAATAATCAACGGAGGGGAGTCAGACCTCATTGAGTGAATTGTTATAATATATATACATGCATAGCTAAATGAAAATTGCACACATTCAATAGTATATATAATAAATATATATACAGGCAAAATCACACCGATGCAATAAAATCATTTTATATAAATATTAAGAAATACATATGTATATGAAGGATCAAATAGAACCTTAGAGAATCGCAACCTCAAAACAGTGTTAGACAATACTCTAGCCATACAGGCTCACTTATTCCAAATAAATTCACTTGTTCCATTTGGACAGTAGATTGGCCCCGAGACACTAAGTCAACCGAGCTCCAGCAGTCTGACTGTCAGTGTGATTGGCCCTGAGACACTTGGTCAACCGAGCTCCAGCAATCACACTCTCAAATCACATCTCACATCAAATAAATCAAGCCGATCATAATCCACAAATAAGTTAGTAATAAAGCCTAAAGGCTATCAGCATACCGGTACGTACTCGGTCCTAATGCTGCCCACTAGGTAGCACGTTCTATTGATATCCTTTATTATTATATAAAACATACATTCATAAAATCAATGATGCATGATATTAAATAAAATAGCAACATAAACCATATATATACTAGAAATATACCAAAAATAAACCAGGTATATTTCCAGTATATATACGTCAATAAAATTCAGTTTAACTATAAAATAAACTGGAAATAAACCATAAATATACTTGAAAACATTTTAAGCATAAATCATTAATAAAACATGCATATAATTTAAAATATACTAAAAATAAACCTAAGCAATAATTAAATCATTTATGCATAATTTACTAAAATAATTCATACATTTCTAAAAACATACATCCTAAAACATGTATATATAAAATAACAACTCACTGTTATTGTGCTCCTCGAGACGAGTCCAACGGGCCTGGTCCACTAGGTCTCGGTCTCGACACAACTAAACAAACAAATGACAACACGACATTAGAATAAATCTATCGGAGTTCTAAAGATTCGACCTAGAATCTTAGACACAGAATTAGAATAGGATTTCGACCAGACATCACGTTTTACGAGAATTCTACCAAAAATCTGGCAGAACCTCCCCTATAAAATGGACATCTCTCTACTAAAAGAGTAGAGCCAGTCCTGCAAAGAAACACACTTCAAAAATAAACACAATTCACAATCCCTCGGCCGGACTCCAAACTACAATTTACCGATCGAAGTCCACAATTTACGAAATAATTACAAATCACATTAAAAATGCCAAAAATACAAAAAAATGCCCTTCAATACTCAAAATATAGCAAACTAGGTATTTAAACGCTAAAAATATTTATTTACCGATAAATACATAAAAACCCTAATTTTAATAAAATATTATTAAAAATAAAAAATTCTCAATAAATTCATAAATATTGACCAAAATACATTTTATAAATCCAAATTGCATAATTAACCCTAAAACTTACTAAAAATGAATAAAAACTCATTTATTTAAAAAAAATCGTATATTATATATAATTTGAAAATAATTTACGAAAAATAGTTTTAATTAGTTAAAAATACTAAATAATTTGTAAAAATTATTTTTATACCTCAAATAACTATTAAAACCAATTTAATTATATTTTTAGCCGATTTAGTGCCAACTTACCAAAATACCCCTAGTTATGTAAATTCACTATAAATGTTCAAAAATTCACCAAAAATAGTATAATTACTCAAAAATTAATTTCTCAACATATAATTCAATAATATCAATAAATATACTCAATTAACCAATTAATTTCAATAAAACACATAATCAACCTAATTTTCCAAAAATTACATAAAATAAATAAATACATAATAAATATATAAAATTCAAAAAAATTACAAATAAATTTCTAAAATTCATTTCAACACCTATAAACACTATAAAACACAATTTCATAATTTATTTAATTAATTTTCGAAAATTAGAAAATATTAATAAAATAATAAAAAATTCACAAAAATCAAAATAATTTTGAAAAATTCCGTAAAAATTCACAGAGCTAGATTAAGCTACTAGGATCAATATTTGTGAAGGAAGATTGCATGAATCATTGAAATCAAAGATCAAAAAAAATCAAAAACCCTAAATGGCCGAAAATGAAAAATCAAAATCTAGGGAAATCTAGACCATTTCAAGTGAAACAAAGCTAGGAAATGCACTCACCGGAGCTTAAGGAAGAGATAGAGACCAGTGGGGCTCGAAATGGTGGTCGGAATCACGTTGATCAGAGCTAGGATCGATTTTCGGCTTCTCGAGTTGTTGCAACGTTCACCGGCGCCGGAGAGGGTGGCTGAGCTTCTGGAAATGGTGGTGGCATACCGAAGGGCACAGTGACGGTGAAGGAACGACAAGATCAGCGCCATAAATGGGAGGAAACCGATCGGGGAAGAAGAAGGAGGGGGAGTGGCAAAATGGTAAATATATCAAACTTTATTTTAGTTAATAATAATATATGTATATATATATATATATATATATATATATATATATATATATATATATCTCACTTATTATTTTAATATATAATTAACACACACAATAAATGTCCACCACACACTTTAATAATAATATATACACATATTTAATTAATTAATATAAAAACTATATAATATAATTTAATTTAATTAAATAACCCTAATTTAACTTTAAATGCATGTAGTCGTAAATATATTTTATTGACACTTTAAAATCATGCATGAACTCATGCAAATTCACTAAACTGGTTAAAATAATTAATATTTAATTATTCACGTTTTAATTTTCTCGAAAATAAAATTCCCAGGAAAATTTTACGTAAATATCTTAAAATAATATAAAATAATTAAAAATGACTTTAATAAATAAAAAACTCATTAAATAATCATCAATATAAATATAAATTATTAACACTGCATATCCCAATGCAGTTTAAAATTATTTAAAAACTAGAGATATTACAACTCCAGTCCTCCACCTAAATATTATTGCATTTTTTTGTTTATCAAAAATGTGATTTCAAGAATTTGTATGAAATGCATATATAAATTAAAATAAATATAAATATATAAATATCACTATACTGATGTTTAAATGTATGTATCTTTAGGTTGCATGCATATATAAAATAATGATTCACTTAATGAGATTTGAACCCCCTTAAATATTTTTCAAGATCCTTCTCGTCAAACCTCCTATAATAGTTCCCTTTAATGGAACCTTTCCTCTTCGGCTAATCTATGTAAATTTTAAATTATCCTTTCCTTGTATTACTAAATGCTACAATTGTATTACATACTTGATGTATTTTATGATTGTTATTTTTTTATGGTTGTATTTTAAATATTGTAAAATATTTTATTATGATATATATATATGGAGATTTCCTTTTGATTTAAAAAGTTTTAATTCTGAATAATATTTATATTTGTACTTTATTGAGTTTTTATTTTAAGGCTTGCTACGAGTTTCGGATTCTCACAAATTCCCATTCTCTAGTGCCAGTCATGACTCTCGGGTTTAAGTCATGAAAAAGTTAGTATCAGAGCCGAGGTTTAGTATGGTTAGACATAAGTTGTTAGAGTTTGAGTTTTCTTTGAAACTACTGCAACAAATTAGTTTCAATCATTTCTTTGAAAGTCTTCCTTACTTTAAAATTTTGCCTAACTGATAGGATGTCTATTTTTTCTAAATTGTGCTTGTGTTTGTTATTTTCAGAATGAGGAAGAGAGCATGAACTGCTCCACAGGCTGATGAGGTCGAGGATGTGGAGTCCTTCTAAGAAGTGACTCTACTTCCTAAGCTAGTTAGGCATAGTGGTAGAGGTAAAGGTAGACCTAGAGGAATGATAGGTCACTGTAGACAGAGAGAGCTACAGGATGAGGAATCTATAGACTAGGATTTTGAGGGCGATGCTTTTGCACTAGGGGTTCAGCAAGGTGCAATGATGATACCTTCTCCGTAGATGCAGCCTATGTATCAACAATGTATGTCTGACCTAAAGACAGCCTTATTCTATACTAGAGTCGGTAGGATAGCATTTGATAGGACTTCAGATCCTCTAGATTTCTTATATGTAATAGAGATAAGGACTCAGACTACTTACACCGAGTACCAGAGGATTATGATTATTGAGCTATCAATTAAAGGGCCAGCCCCATATTGGTTTGTTCATGTTGTCCAGCACCATATAACTGCTATGACATAGGCTTAGTTTCGGGAGAGATTTATAAGATGTTTTTGCCCAGTGCCTATGCAGATAAGCTATAAACTCTGGCTTACCAACATTACTAAAGGCAATAGGTCAGTAGAGGAGTACACTAGAGAGTTCCTCATACTGGATCAGTATGTAGAGGACTTAATGAGAGATCAGCACTTCACAGTTTGTGGCCCAGCAGAGGCGAGGCCAAGAAGTAACACTCGTCTCTCTGTCAACTGTCACACTGTCACCATCTTTGCCAACCAATCTGACCTTGCCACCTACAAATGAAGGAGAATCCATATAAAAGGCAAAATTGAATAAAGAATCCCTAAAAAATAAAGCAATCGACACAACAAGATTCAAGCATACCTATCCAGGCAATAACCTACCCATGTAGTCCCGGGCCTATATGTAATCCTCAATCAAATAGGTGGTGTTTCTAATCCAACTAGAATAATGAGGAAAACCATCCTCCAAGAGATGCTCAATGGTCAAATGAGGAAGAACCCCAAACTCATAAGCCTAGATTTGTCAAATTAAAAATTCAAAAAATAAAAAAAAATAAGCAAAAGACAAAGAGCAAAAAGATGGATACAAGAACTCTCACTCACATCCAGCACGAATAAACATCCATAAATCCTCAAGCCACCTAGGTATGTTGTATCCAAACTTGAGTATATATAAGTAAAAGCAGCAGTACCTCGATAAACCATCTAAGTATCTTAGGATAGGCAACAACCGCAAACTACCTATACCTAAAGGATTAGAGAAGATGATAACACTCAACAAATAGAACAAGAAGCAATGAGCTAGCTGCTCCACCGAAATAATATTAGCATCATTCATTATGATGATAATAAAAGCCAAAAAGAAGCATCATGGCTAGTGCTAGCAGACAATCAGAATAGAAAATAAAGCAAGAGCTATCAAGTTACTAGCACTTACAATAAAATTATGGATTAACAATCACAACAAGAGCTATAGAACTATAGTTATGGCAAACTCAGTTGAAAGAATAATAAATACAGTAAAAGCTAACAAACAGCTAGGCAGCCTAGATAGCTAAATAAAAGACAGAGGATAAAGGAGGACCTACCTAATGATGATGACAAGCCCAAGCATGAGTCTCCAAACTATGAACTATAGGAACTAGGTCTCATTAAGAAAGCCTAGGCGATTGAGGACCTTGAGTGCCAGACGGACCATCAGTACTAGTCCCAGTATTAAAGGTCCTCACTCCAGTGGCCTATGTGAAGTTACCCTCAACATCTAAAAAGATATCCTCTAGACCCATAGGAATGTCAGGGAACTCCATCTTATGCAGAGAAAAATAAAAATTCAAAAGCAAAAAACACTCGAAACTAAAAAAGGGTCAAGAAAAGATTAAAAAACTCAAAAAAAAACCAGAAGAAACTTCCTCAAACCTCAAAAATGCACATATAAAGTAGACTAAAGAGGGGGAGGCGCATGGCCACACGCAAGGTACATGATCACACACTAAGCACATGACCACACGCTTAGCCATGTATACTTCTCCCTCCACGTGCTCCCATACAGTTGTACACGCACTCTGAGACTTTGCACACTCATTTCTTTGGTCCTAAACATCCATTTGAGCATAAAATATGCACCAAAATCATATAAAAGTATACTAATATGGACTACATCTATCTAAAAACACCCTGCACGGCCTTACCACTTTTAAAAATTCAGCACTTCCTAAAAAAAAGAAAAATAAAGAAGAATCAATGAAAAGATATCCTGCTCGAAATCATCAAAATAACATCTACAACATAACAAGTGATGACATCATCATTACTGCATTATTATTGTATTATTACTACATCATCACTTACCAAGACTAAAAAAAGGACACATTACATCAATCACAATTATCATAATAGTATTCATTCGCTTGACACTCGCAGAGGTTATAGTGGTAATATTTGTCTATTTATTGACAGTCGCAGAGGTTATAATGGCAGTATTTATCTGTTCGCCTAACATCTAAAAAGGTTATAGTGACAGTAGCTATATGTTCGCTTGACACCTGAAGAGGTTATAATGGTAGTATTTATCTGTTCGCTGACACCTGAAGAGGTTATAGTGGCAGTATTTGTCTGCTCGCCTAACACCTAAAGAGGTTAGAGTGGCAGTATTTGTCTACTCGCTTAACACCCAAAGAGGTTATAGTGGAAATATCTATCTATTTGCCTAACACCCAAAGAGGTTATAGTGGCAGTATCTGTCAGTTCGCTTGACACCCGAAGAGGTTCTAGTGGCAATATTCATTTGTCTGACATCCAAAGAGGTTATAGTGCCAATATCTGTCTATTTAACTGACATTTGAAGAGGTTATAGTGGCAGTATTTACCTATTCACCTGACACCTAAAGAGGTTATAGTGGCATTATTTTGCATTTCACGCATATGCTTGCATAACACTATCATATGCTTATCTCACTTGCTTGAATTATTCGTGTGAAAATTGTAAAATTGCATATTACATGAATCCTAAAATTGCATAATCTTGCATTAATCCCGAAATTACATCCTTATATGAATCATGAAATTACATCTTGCATATGTCCCAAACTAAATCTCCCCTGACACCTGAATAGGTTATAGTAACAGCATCTGTCTATTTACCTGAGACTTAAAAAGGTTATTGTGGCAGTACTCTAATAATTGAATCATAACACAACACTCAAGTAAGTACCTCTCTCCTCAAAAAATGATTTTTTGCATATTTGCATTTACTTTATGTGTATTGACACTAACATTAGGTGGTTATGCAACACACATAAAGCAGGGGGCAACTGTTATACTTTAAATTTAACTATCCTTAAAAAGGTCCAATAATGAAATGAATCTTTGAAAAGACTAGAGTTTACTAATTCATAATGCCTTTGAAGTGTGCACCCTTAAAACTATAACCGATCCCATCAGTGTGTGAAGTCGATCATCGAGCCATTAAGTTATGCTCTAATCTTATAAAATATGAATTATCAAAATAGAAAAGGCTTATTTTGAGAATCTTCTCTCAAAATACACAGCTTGTTGAGCTGGTATTCATTTCATCAGATCGGGACCCAATTTCATAAAAAAAATAAAAATCGATTTTGATAAAACAGACTTTGGGAAAGCATCCAGAAGGCTCTGAAACCTTTGAAAGTGGTCCCATAATAGTTCAAAATAATATGAGGATTAGCGCATCTCGCTCAGAAGTGTGCATGAAGCCACGAACACCTATAGGTGTCACGTGCTAAAATCAAAGCCAAACTAGGCAAAACGGACTTCAGGAACACATTTAAAAGGCTCCAAAACCTCCAAAAGTGGTCCCAGGATAGTCAAAAATAACTCAAGATTTAGCTCGTATCGCTCAAAAGTTCGCGTAAACACCTTTAGGTGTCACACGCTAAAATCAAGGCCAAATTAGACAAAACCAACTACAGAAATGCATTCAGAATGCCTAAAATCCCTAGGAACCAACCTTAGAATAGCCTAAAAAATCCCCAAATAGGTGCATAACATGAAAAAGTGTGCATAACCACACGTGAGTGCACCCAGTCACGCATACTTCGTGTGGTCACACACTCTGTCTTAGGGATACGTGCATGATCACGCCTATTCCCCCTCTTCCTCACATTTTTCACTATAAATAGGCACCTCCACACCCTATTTTGAGAGGTACAAAAGAAAATACACACACACTCAAAAATTTATCAGCTCAAAGGCATTAGAAATGCACTTCCAAGTAGTTTAAGCTCTCCTACTGCATTTTTCTTAGGTTATTAGGTCTCCCTTCCACTAAACCTAGCCTCATCTTTGCTATAGTACACTTTAAAGGTGTACAAACTAGCATTTTTCTACACGTCACTTTGAACCTCTCGACGAGGAAAGCTTAATAATCCCTCAAAGCTAAAATTTCAAAACTCACACAAGCT
This sequence comes from Mallotus nudiflorus, assembly GCA_947683625.1. Taxonomy (NCBI): domain Eukaryota; kingdom Viridiplantae; phylum Streptophyta; class Magnoliopsida; order Malpighiales; family Euphorbiaceae; genus Mallotus; species Mallotus nudiflorus. Next base: position 938,786 of record CANTUR010000388.1, read on the forward strand.
CAGTTGAATCTAAGGACCATATAATCATTTTATCACATTTATTTTATTTTATTACATTTTATTTTGCTATCCCCAATATTTATGAATATTATTGTGCTTACATGATAAGACTGGCAATTTGCATGCTATATGAATAATTTATGTTTTATTTTGCTCATTTTATATCATCAATTTGCATCCTCTAGTTTCAAAATGTGAAACCACATCATAAATATCAATAACGTGAAAGGTTCACATTCCGAACTAGAGTCATCATGTTCACAATCCAATAATGCCATCACGCATCCCTTATATCATCATCATATATCATTATAGCATAAATAATCACTGAAAACATGCATGATTGTGTTCATTTTTATTACTCTTTCAAGTGATTAAGTGTCTATTGCTTATCCCATTATTCATGTGATCGAGCAAGCTACATGCATAGTCATGGTAACCTTGCAGGTATATTATATCTAAGCTAGATTTACTTTGTAATAATATTTTAGCTTTATTATCTTCCACTATATGATATATTGTGTGAATGCTATATAAATTGTCATTACCAAATCTAAGGTGTTACGATAGCTATACATTGAATATCGTATAATGAAAAATAGTTAAAAATTATATGCGATCCCCTGAACCTATAAAACTCTACTGGGGGCAATATTTGTTGAGTGACCCGATGTTGTCCCTTTCTTTTCTTAATTTTTAAAAATCGATGGCGACTCCACAAAATTAAAAAAGTGTCTCGTTCCTCTCAAGACCAATCATTATCCCTATTCAGTAAAGTTACCATGTCCCTTGGAAACATAAAAACTCATATCGACATTCTAATAAACACAGAAGAAAAAAATTCTGGTCGCTTACAATGGGTGTGATGAGTCAACATGGTTTCTAACTTCATCTTATGGTTGGTGATGACTCGGCATGGGTGTGACGAGTTAGCGCCAAGGCTTACTATCACTACTCGATAGTAATGTGTTGAGTTGACACCCCTCTCTAGTGCCTCCTTTCGACTTTCCATGCCTCATACTTCATTCTCATCAATGCTAATACACTTCCATGCACGAATTAAGCCTAATAAAACCTATAAAATACAAAATTAACAAAATAAACAAAAGAAATAGAAATAATGCATAAAAACATAAAAAAACATAATTAAAAACTAAAGAAAACTAAGCTATAACTACCCTAAAGAACTATGCTAATTTACATTATAATAAACACCCCCACACTTAAACTTTGTTTACCCTCAAGTAAGAAATAAAGACCTAAGTGGGTGAATAACAAAAATCTTTTATCTTCTCCAAAATTGATGTAGTTATCTCAATAAGTCATCTCAATTAAGAAATAAATTTTAAGAAAATGGTAGTTAGAAACTAAACTTCCAATACTTAACAATGATAGATAGGATAAATTTCATAGCATAATCAATAAGTTTAACAATTTATTTTAAACTATTATAAACAAAATCAAAGAATATAAAGTCAAAGTGCTAACCAAGCTTTCTAACCATAATGCTCATTCATCAAATTTAGGATTTTTAAGAACTAAAGTAGTCATGGGACATGGATTAAGCACATGCATTAACTAATAATTCTCATGGAATTTTTAAACACACATTATATTTATATTTATTTTTATGGTCTAATTGCATTTCTTTCTAAATGAATGTAATTAAGGAGCATAATCAGTTACATACAATTTACTCGAAATGCAATAACTTATAACATCATACATTCTTTCCAAATGAGTGTAACGTCTTACGCACAACTTACTAGAAATTCATCACATTAACAAGCATACGTATTATTGTATTTTTTTTATAAATATCCTCATCCGTTATTGAAAAATTAATTACACATATTGAGGCTATAGTTTCCCTAAATCTACAACAATCCTTAAAAACTAAGCTCAAATCATGAACATCATAACTTAAAGCATAATTAGAAAGTTGACTAGATATTCTCTTAGATTTTAAAAATAATAATAAAAGATAAAATTAAAAAAATTAAAGCTTATGCTAAATAAAAGTTTAAAATTCTACCAATTAAGCATAGGAAGATAATTACTAACATAACAATCAAAAAGAAAATTCAACCATAACCAAAATGAACTTGAAGAGAAAACTATTTAAAAATATAGAGAAGATAAAATTATGCAAAATTAAACATAGATGACACACAAAATAATAAAACATCACCATAAACATAAACTTATACCTAATAAAATAACAATTACTATGACTCCTTTGCTCCACACTTAAAAATGCACTTTACCCCCAATGTGACACCATAATAGTAAGGAAAGGAAAAAAAAACTCCCCTAATCATCCAAAGGTGTTGATGGAGGAGACTTAATGTTGTATCCACAATACGTAAAGAATTGATTGAGCTTGTATTCCATTTTCCTTTTCCTACAATCAAATTTTTGGTTTTGAGTCTCTATTGCATCCAATTGGGGTTGCATTGATATTTGATCATCTAGGATTTGGTTCTAAATATGAGAGTGTCCACTAGAAGAACCACCAGCTTCACCCTACATAGGGTAAGTGAGTAATAGGACATCACCATATGGTGTATAATCAAGAGAGTGCTTAAGGTCAACATCGTCTTCCTCTTTATAGGTTTCTTCGACTTGAGGTGGATGTTCTAAGCCTCTCTAACATGATCGGAACCTTGCCGAAATCAAAGGGAATGAAGAATCCATAACTTCACCTGTCATAAAATGTTTGCTTAGTAAAGTAAAAGCACTTAACAACACGATCAAAGTTGTTAAAATTGACATTTAAAGACTTAGTAATAATGGTAACAACATGACCATGAGTACTAGGGCATCCTTACGAGCATCACAAGTTAATAATTGATTAAAAATTCAATGTGTCCAACACACTTGCCTTTTTATTATGAATGAACCACATTAAAAACAACTCTTGTGTAGAAATTCAATTGAATTTAGACTTATGGAAAACCACACAAGCAAGGACTTTGTGTAACAACTAGAATTTTAAATCTTTAATGAACATGGCTTTACCCTTCTTTGGTTGAAATGGTGTTTGCAAGTCAGTTAAAAATGTCCAAAATTCATTTAATCTAAAAGACTTAGGGGGATCACACATACTATCTTTCTTAAAACCAAAAATTCTTTGCATGAATAAATATGTAAGTTGATGTTTTGTCCCTAACATGCAAAATTCAAGAATTTGAGAACTATTTGAGTTCATGTCTAAGGTTGTATAGAATTTAGTGATCAACTTTACATATGTATCTTCTTGCATAGACACAAATTCTTAAACCCACAAGTTATCAACAATTGATTAAAAGATTCTTGCATGCCTACATCATTAAGAAGAGAGGTAGGAATATACTGTAATATCTCGTATTTTTAAATATTTTAATACTGCATCGGGATATGCAGTGTTAATAATTTTTGTACATATTCATGATATTTCATGAGTTGTTATTTAATTAAAATTTATTTTTATTTATTTTATGTTATTTTAAGCACTTTACGTAAAATTTTCCCGGGACTTGCATTTCCGGGGAAATTGACCCGTAAATTATTTATTACTAATTATTTTAAATAGATTTCCATATTTTCATGAGCTTATATATATTTTTAAAAGTAATAAATAAAATATATATGTGTATTTATTTAATGAGGGTTTAATTAATTACCCTAGTATTTTTATAATTTATTAATTAGTTTTAATATTATTTAATTATTTTTAGTGTATAAATTACTTAATATATTAAATTATATGTGTGGGAATTTATATTATTATAATATATAGTGTGATATATATAAATATACATATACACATATATATAGTTGAAAAATCAAAAATTTATTGTAAAATTACCATTTCTGCCCCTCCTTTCTCCTTCTTCTTCCCCAACGTCCTTCTCCTCCTTCCTCACTGTGCGACTCCATTCACCACCATTCAAAGTGCTTGCCGGACGTCCACTGCCTTCCTCCAGTTGCTCAGCCCCTCCTTCCACCCTCTCCGACGTCGGTGAACACTGCAACAACCCGAGAAGCCGAAATTTAGAGCTAACGTCGATCAAGCCGATTCCGGCCACCATTTTCGACACCGCTAGTCTCTTTCTTCTCCTTGAGCTCTAGTGAGTATGATTCAAAGCTTTTTTTCAATTAAAATGGTCTAGATTTGCCTAGGTTTCGATTTTTTCAATTCGGCCATTTTAGGGTTCTTGATTTTATTGAACTTTGAATTGATTGATTCATGGAAAATCCCTTCACAAATGTTGTTAATCTTAGCTTAATATACATGTGTGAATTGTTTTAGAATTTTTGGAAATTATTTTGATTTTTGGGTATTTTTGAATATTTTATTATTATTTTCTAATTTTTGAAAATTAATTAAATAAATTATGAAATTTTGTTTCATGATAAATATAGGTGTTGAAATGAATTATAGAAATTTATTTGGAATTTTTGTGAATTTTTATGTATTTATTTTGAAATTAATTAGTTTATGTAATTTTGGAAAAATAGGGTTAATTGTATGTTTAATTGAAATTAATTAGTTAATTGAGTTTATTTATTGATATTATTGATAAAAATGTTGAGAAAATTAATTTTGTGCAATTATATTATTTTTGGTGAATTTTTGAATGAATTTTAGTATATTTATACACATAGGGGTATTTTGGTAATTTTACCCTAAATTGGCTAAAAATGTAATTAAATTTCTTTTAATAGTTATTTAGGGTATAAAAATGATTTCTATAAATTATTTAGTATTTTTAACTAATTGAAACTATTTTTCGTAAATTATTTTCAATTATATATATATATTATATGATTTTTTTAAATAAATGAGTTTTTATTGGTTTTTAATGTGTTTTAGGGTTAATTATGTAACTTCTACTTATAAAATTTATTTCTATGATATAAGGGTATTTTTGGTATTTCTATATTGTTTTGTGAATTGTGGACCCCGGTCGGTAAACTGTAGTTTGGAGTCCGACCGAGGGGTTGTGGATGTGTTTCTGTGTCTATTTTTTGAAGTATGTTTCTTTGCAGGGCCGGCTCTACTCTTTGAGTAGAGAGATGTCCATTTTACAGGGGAGGTTCTGCAGGATTTTTGGTAGAATTCTCGTAAAACATGATGTCCGGTCAAACCCTAATTCTGATTCTGTGTCTAATATTCTAGACCGAGTTTCTAGGATTTTCTATTAGGTTTATTCTTATGTCTATTATTTTTTTATGTTTAGTTGTGTCGAGACCGAGGCCTAGTGGACTAGGCCCATCGAACCCATCTCGAGGAGCGCACTAAGTGTGAGTTACTATTCTATATATATTTGCTTTAGGGTGCATGATTTAGAAATGTATGTTTTATTTTGATTAATTATGCATAAATAATTCAATTAGTACTTAAGTTTATTTTGGTTTATCTTTAGTTTATTTTCGGTATATTTTAAATTATATGCATGTTTTGCTAATAAATTAGGTTTAAAATGTTTTTGAATATATTTCTAGTTTATTTTATAATCTATCTGGATTTCTTTGATGTATATATACTCGAAATATATCTGGTTTATTTTTTATATATTTCTGGTATATATATGGTTTATGTTGTTATTTTATTTAAATTCATGCATCATTTATTTTTATGAATGTATGTTTTATGTTTTAATGAAGGATATCAATAGAACGTGCTACCTAGTGGGCAGCACTAGGACCGAGTACGTACCGGTACGCTGATAGCATTTAGGCTATATTACTAACCATTTGTGGATATTGACTGAATATGATTATTTGATGTGTGGTATGATTTGGGAGTGTGATTGTTGGAGCTCGGTTGACCTAGTATCTCGGGGCCAATCACACTGACAGTCAGACTGTTGGAGCTCGGTCGACTTAGTGTCTCAGGGCCAGTCTACTGTCTAAATGGAATAAGTGAATATGTTGGATTAAGTGAGCCTGTGTGGCTAGAGTGTTGTCTAACACTGTTTTGAGGTTGCGATTTTCTAGGGTTCTATTTGATCCTTCATAAACAGTGATTTTCAATAAATATATAAAATGATTTTATTGCATCTGTGTGTAATTGCTTGTATACATACATATTATATATATATTGTTGACTGTATGCATTGTCATTTCGTATGCATGTATATATATTATAGTAATTCACTCAGTGAGGTCTGACTCCCCTCTGTTGACCATTTTTCAGGAGAGTCTTCTTCGTCAGACCTCAATAGTAGGCCTGTACACCGGATTTCTTTCGCCCCGGCTTCTTTATGTAAACTGCTCATTTGAGTTTTATTTTCATAATCTAGACACTGCAGTAGTTGTAAATAAATTATTAGTTATGTATTTTAAGAATTTAAACTGAAACTTGTATTAAAAGATTTATTTATATATGAGATGAGAATTCGATTTAATTTCGTTTGACGGAATTATTATTTTGACATTTATGATTTTATTTTGTTGCATAATATTTCATTTAATTGTGTTATTATTATTAATATTGCATGTTTTATTTTATTTTAGGCTTGCTACGAGTTCCGGATTCGAAAGAATTCACGTTCCCTAGCGCCGGTCATGGCCCCTGTTTTAGGTCGTGACATATACTTACAATCGATTATTTCCCAAAACTTAATAGTTGTGAATCTAGCTCCTTCTTCATGTGAAAGAATGGAGAATTTGGCTTCGTAAGTGAGTGCAAAGTCCTCTTCTTTAATATGAGGTCTTTTAGATGCAGAGCCCTTTGTTTTACCCATTTGGAAAAGAAATGATATAGTAATAATAAGAGAAAAAAATAAGGAATAAGAGGAAGAATAAAGAAATGGAATAACTACATAAATAAATAAATAAATAAATAAATATATATATATATATATATATATATATATATATATATATATATATATATATATATGTATGTATGTATGTATGTATGTATGTATGTATGTATGTATGTATGTATGTATGTATGTATTTACGTATGTATATTATTTATTTTTAAGATATAAATGTATTTATGTAGAATTGTGGACGGCACGAGTCGACACCATTATGCCAACTCGACACCAGGACTCTCTGTCTTAAGTTGACAAGAACATGCTGACTCGACACCTTAGAAATCTATTATGAGTTGGTATAAATGTGTTGAGTCGACACATAGAAATAAAAACCTTTATTCTAATAACTAAAAATAAATGAATTAGGTGGTAATAATGTGTATATTAATAAAAATTAATTTAATTGTAAAACAATAAGCCTAAGAAAAAGAAATAAAGAAAAAGAAATAAAATAAGTAAAAAGAATTGAATATAAAAAGAAAACATAAATGTGTAAAACAATAAATCTAAGAAAAAGAAATAAAACAAGGAATTAAAGTGTAAATATCATACCTTGCTACATATAATGGTTTATAGTTTGACTATACCTTTAGCAAACTAGGGTGTAGAGAGAGAGATTGATCTTGCTTGATCAATTGTTTCACTGATCAAATGTCACAACCCAAAATAGGAGCCATAACCTGCGCTAAGGAACGGGAATTCTTTCGAATCCGGAACCCGTAGCAAGCCTAAAAATAAAATAAAACATGCAGTAATAATAATAACATAATTAAAATATTGTGCAGCGGAAATAAAATCATAAATAATTAAATAATAATCCACCACGGGATTTAAATCAACAACTCATCTCATATATATAAATAAACTTTTAATACAAATCCAGTTCAAATATTTAAAGTATATAACTCGAAACAATATAATACAACATCTTTTTTCAATTTTACCACTACTGCAGTGTCTAGATCATAAAAATAAAACTCAAGTAAGCAATTTACATAATAAGTCGGAGCAGAAGAAATCAGGCGTAAGGGTCTACTATTGAGGTCTGATGACGACGACTCTCATAAAAAATAGTCAATGGAGGGGAGTCAGACCTCACTGAATGAATTACTATAATATATATACATGCATAACTAAGTGGCAATGCACACAGTCAAAAGTATATATAATAAATATATATACAAGCAAATACACACAGATGCAATCAAATCATTTTTATATATTTTTATTTAAAATCACTGTTTATGAAGGATCAAATAGAACCCTAGAAAATCACAACCTCAAAACAGTGTTAGACAACACTCTAGCCATACAGGCTCACTTATTCCAATATATTCACTTGCTCTATTTGGACAGTAGATTGGCCCCGAGATACTAAGTCAATCGAGCTCCAGCAGTCTGACTATCAGTGTGATTGGCCCCGAGATACTTGGTCAACCGAGCTCCAGCAATCACACTCCCAAATCATATCTCACACAATAAATAATCAAATTCAATCAATATCCACAAATGGTTAGTAATATAGCCTAAATGCTATCAACGTACCGGTACATACTCAGTCCTAGTGCTGCCCACTAGGTAGTACGTTCTATTGATATCCTTCATTAAAATATAAAACGTACATTCATAAAAATAAATGAGGCATGTAATTGAATAAAATCTCAACATAAACCATATATATACTAGAAATATACCAAAAGTATACCAGGCATATTTCGAGTATATATACGGCAAATAAATCCGATTAAATTACAAAGTAAACTAGAAATTTATTCAAAAATATTTTAAACATAATTCATTAATAAAATATGCATATAGTTTAAAATATACCAAAAATAAACCAACAATAAACCAAAAGTAAACTAAAAAATAAACTTAAGTACTAATTAAACCATTATGCATATTTAATCAAAATAAAACATAGATTTCTAAAATCATGCACCCTAGAGCATATATATATAAAGTAGCAACTCACAAATTATTGCGCTCCACGAGATGGGTCCGATGGGCCTGGTCCACTAGGCCTCGGTCTCGGCGCAACTAAACAAACAAATATGACAAGAATCAGAATAAATCTAACAAAAGTTCTAAAAACTCGATCTAGATTACTAGACATAAAATTAAATCAGAATTCGACCGGACATCACGTTTTACGAGAATTCTATCAAAAATCCAGCAGAACCTCCCTTGTAAAACAGACATCTCTCTACTCAAACAGTAGATCCGGCCCTGCAAAGAAACACACTTTAAAAATAAACACAGAATTCACAATCACAATCCCTCGGTCGGACTCCAAACTACGGTTTACCGACCGAGGTTCACAATTCACATAATATTTAAAAAACACCGAAAATGCCCTTATATAATAAAAATACATTTTATAAGTAGAAATTATGTAATTAACCCTAAAACACAGTAAAAACCGATAAAAACTCATTTTATTAGAAAAATCGTATATTATATATATAATTGAAAATAATTTACGAAAAATAGTTTTAATTAGTTAAAAATACTAAATAATTTGTATAAATCATTTTTATACCCTAAATAACTATTAAAACCGATTTACTTACATTTTAGCCAATTTAGTGTAAAATTACCAAAATACCCCTATATATATAAATATACTAAAATTAATCCAAAAATTCACCAAAAATCATATAATTACTCAAAATTAATTTCTCAATATATATTTCAATAATATCAATAAATATACTTAATTAACCAATTAATTTCAATTAAACACATAATTAACCCTATTTTTCAAAATTACATAAACTAAATAAATTCAAAATAAATACATAAAAATTCACAAAAATTACAAATAAATTCCCATAATTCATTTCAACACCTATAATTACCATAAAACAAAATTTCATAATTTAATTAATTAATTTTTGAAAATTATAAAATAATAAAAAATACCCAAAAATCAAAATAAATTCCAAAAATTCCACAAAAATTCCAGCATGAAGATTAAGCTACTAGGATCAAAGTTTGTGAAGGAAGTTTTCATGAATCAATCAAATTAAAGCTCAAAAAAATTAAGAACCCTAATAGGCCGAAATTGAAAAATTGAAACCTAGGAAAATCTAAACCATTTTAAGTGAAACAAAGCTTGGAATCACACTCACCGGAGCTCAAGGAGAAGATAGAGACTGGCGGTGTCAAAAACGGTGGCCGAAATCACGTCGATCGATGGTAGCTTGAAGTTTCGGCTTTCTGGCTAAAATGAGCTCGTCCGACGTCGGAAATGACTGCTGCAGGTGGCGGAGAAGGCTGAGGAAGAAGGTGGCATGCCGGGAGGCACACCAACAGGAAGAAAATGGCGTGACAGACGGTGGGTTGGCAATGGGAGTTAATCGGGAATAAGAAGAGGGATCGGGGGCAAAGTGGTAATTTGTCAAACTTTTGATTTTTAACAATATATAATGTATAAATGTGTGTCACGACCCAAAACAGGGGCCATGACCGACGCTAGGGAACGGGAATTCTTTCGAATCCAGAACCCGTAGCAAGCCTAAAAAATAAAATAAAACATGCAATAGTAATAATAACAACACAATTAAGTAAATATTATGCAGCGGAATAAAATCATAAATATCAAAATAATATTTCCACCAAATGAAATTAGATCAAATCTTCATCTCATATAAATAAATCTTTTAATATAAGTTTCAGTTCAAATATTTAAAGTACATATCTCATATAAGTATAATACAACAATCTCACAATCGACCATAACTACTGCAGTGTCTAGATTATAAAATAAAACTCAGATAAGTAGTTTACATAAAAAAGCCAGAGCGAAAGAAATCCAGCGTACAGGCCTGCTACTGAGGTCTGAGGAAGATGACTCTCCTGAAAAATAGTCAACGGAGGGGAGTCAGACCTCACTGAGTGAATTACTATAATATATATACATGCATACTAAATGTCAATGCACACAGTCAAAAGTATATATAATATGTATATATATATACAAGCAAATACACACAGATGCAATAAAAATCATTTTTATATATTTATTGAAAATCACTGCTTATGAAGGATCAAATGAAACCCTAGAATATCGCAACCTCAAAATAATGTTAGACAACACTCTAGCCACACAGGCTCACTTATTCCAAAATATTCACTTATTCCATTTAAACAGTAGACTGGCTCCGAGACACTAAGCCAACCGAGCTCTAGCAATCTGACTATCAGTGTGATTGGCCCCAAGACACTTGGTCAACCGAGCTCCAGCAATCACACTCAATAATCACATCACATATCAATCAAATCAATCCAATCATGATCCATAAATAGGTTAGTAATATAGCCTAAATGCTATCAGCGTAACGGTACGTACTCGGTCTTAGTGCTGCCCACTAGGTAGCACGTGCTATTGATATCCTTCATTGAAATATAAAACATACATTTATAAAAATAAATGATGCATGAATTTAAATATAATAGCAAAAATAACCATATAAATATACCAAAAGCAAACCAGGTATATTTCGAGTATATACACGTCAAATAAATCCAATTAAATTACAAAATAAACTAGAAATATACTTAAAAACATTTTAAACATAATTCATTAATAAAACATGCATATAGTTTAAAATATATCAATAATAAACCCAAAAGTAAACTTAAGTACTAATTAAGTCATTATGCATTTTTAGTCAAATAAAACATAGATTTCTAAATCATGCACCCTAGAGCATATATATATAGAATAGTAACTCACAATAAGTGCGCTCCTCGAGATGGGTCCGATGGGCCTGGTCCACTAGGCCTCGATCTCGGCGCAACTAAACAAACAGATAATGATAGGAATCAGAACAAATCTAATGGAAACTCCTAAAAACTCGATCTAAATTACTAGACACAGAATTAAATTAAAATTCGACCGGACATCACATTTTACGAGAATTATACTGAAAATCCGACAGAACCTCCCCTGTAAAATGGACATCTCTCTACTCAAAGAGTAGAGCCGGCCCTATAAAGAAACACACTTCAAAAATAAACACAAAACACAACCACAATCCCTCGGTCGGACTCCAAACTACAAATCACCGACCGAGGGCCACAATTCACAAAATAATACAGAATTACCGAAAATACCCTTGTATCATAAAAATACATTTTATAAGTCAAAATTACTTAATTAACCTTAAAACAGACTAAAAATCAATAAAAACTCATTTTATTATAAAAATCGTATATTATACATATAATTGAAAATAATTTACGAAAAATAGTTTTAATTAGTTAAAAATACTAAATAATTTTTAGAAATCATTTTTATGCTTTAATTAACTATTATAACCGATTTAATTACATTTTTAGCCAATTTAGTGTAAAATTACCAAAATACCCCTATATATATATATATATACTAAAATTAATTCAAAAATTCACCAAAAATCATATAATTACTTAAAATTAATTTTCTCAACATATATATCAATAATATCACTAAATAAACTCAATTAACTAATTAACTTCAATTAAACACATAATTAACCCTATTTTATCAAAATTACCTAAACTAAATAAATTCAAAATAAATACATAAAAATTCACAAAAATTACAAATAAATTTCTATAATTAATTTCAACACCTATAATTACCATAAAACACATTTTCATAATTTAATTAATTAATTTTCGAAAATTATAAAATATTAATAAAATAATCAAAAATATCCAAAAATCAAAATAAATTCCAAAAATTCTAAAAAAATTCACACATGAATATTAAGCTAATGGGAACAACATTTATTAAGGAATTTTTCATGAATCAATCAAATTGAAGCTCAAAAAAAATCAAGAACCCTAATAGGCCAAAATTGAAAAATCGAAACCTAGGCAAATCTAGACCATTTTAAGTGAAAAAAAGCTTGGAATCACACTCATCGGATCTCAAGGAGAAGATAGAGACCGGCGGTGTTGAAAATGATGGCCGAAATCACGTCGATCGACGGTGAGGATGAGTTTCGGGTTTTCCAGCCAAAACGAGCTCCCCGACGCCGGAAACAACTGCAGCAGGTGGCGGGAAAGGCTGAGGGAGAAGGTGGCATGCCGGGAGGCACACTAACGGCAAGAGAATGGCGTGACAGACGATGGTGATGGTGGTTGGGTGATCGGGGAAGAAGGAGAGGGGGTTACGGCAAAATGGTAATTTGGCAATAGTTTTGATTTTTCAACTATATATTATGTATATATGTATATATATATACATCCAAACTATATATTAAAATAATATAAATTCCCACACACATATAATTTAATATATAAAAAATTTTATACACTCAAAAATAATTAAATAATATTAAAACTAAATAATAAATAATAAAAATTAGGAAAATTAATTAAACCCTATTTTAATTTAAATATATACACATATATACACTCTATTTAGCACTTTAAAAATATATATGAGTTCATGCAAGTTCGTAAAATTGTTTAAAATAATGAATATTAAATTATTTACGTATTAATTTCCCCGAAAATAAAATTTTCGGAAAAAATTTACGTAAAGCACTTAAAATAATATAAACAATTAAAATAAACTTTAAATAAATATCAACTCGTAAAAATATCAAAGATATATATATATATATATATATACAAAAATTATTAACACTGCATATCCCGATGCAGTATTAAAATATTTAAAAACACGGGATATTACAATGTGTATATATATATATACTCACACTATATATTATAATAATATAAACTCTCACACACATATTTTAATATATAAAATAATTTTTACACTTAAAAATAATTAAATAATATTAAAACTAAATAATAAAAATTAGGGTAATTAATTAAACCCTAGTTTAATTTAAATAAATACACATATATACACTTTATTTTAGCACTTTAAAAATATATATGAGTTCATGCAAATGTGTACATCTATTTAAAATAATTAATATTAAATTATTTACGTGTCAATTTTCCCGAAAATAAAATTCTAGAAAAAATTTTACATAAAATACTTAAAATAATATAAAATAATTAAAATTAGTTTTAATTAAATAACAACCTCATAAAAATATCATAATTATATACAAAATTATTAACACTACATATCCCGATACAGTATAAAAATATTTAAAAACTCGGGATATTACATCAAATAAGGCTTAAGATGATGGTCATTAACCTTGAAGATTTCCCCCTTATCATTAGAAATTTCAATTGCACTATAAGGATGAACCTTCACAACCTTGAAAGGGCCCAACCATCTTGACTTCAACTTTTCGGGAAATAATTTTAATCTTGAATTATAAAGGAGAAAAAACTCTCCCTCATGAAATTCCTTCTTAGATAAATGCTTATCATTTATAGATTATTGTTATGGTTAAATTCCTTCCTAGATAAATGCTTCAATGACCCCTTTGTCCCCAATAATGGCGCCAAAATATGGTGCAGGTCAAAGTAATACCCTAATCTCTAAGACTAAGTATAGAGCAAGTAGAATGTCGAACACTAGGGAATCTTGGAGCAATTTTATATTAATCAAGTAGATACTTGGATGGATAGGAAAAATATTAAATTATGAAAAACTATTAAATTATTCTAATCAATCTAAAGTTACTAAGAATTATTAATTCCTTTATTTAATCTAAATTATCTAACATCAAATTCAATTAGCAATTATTAGAATTACAATTTAGAATTAATAAAATAACTATAACAATTAATAATACATGCAATGATTGGAGAATTTATCTAACAATACTTAAGAGCAACTCTCATTGTCAATTAAAGTTATTTTCATTTAGAGTCTACAGGCATTCTCATGAAAATGCAGAGATAAATAAAAAACATTAAGTTCCAAACCAATTCTTAAACCCTTTAAAGTGGGTTTTTTTATCTCCAAGTACTTTCCTAACCCTTAAATAAATTCAATTGCATTTCCACCAAAATGCTTCAATTCTCATTATGAACATTTGATTGACAAGTTAGATATGGTGATCAAATATAAATAACACATTCCAAAATTCAATTGAAATTAAACCATTCATGAATTATAAAGAAAAAAAAATGTAGTTCATATATTAATTAATCAATGTAATTCTAATAACAAGAACTTATCCAAAATACGTAGTATTCAAAATTAGTATAAACAAGGAAGTAAATTAAACATCAAGCAACAAAATAGAGAAAAGAAGAAAAGATTGTGGTTGATAAACTTTTCAATGATTTTAGGAAATTACTTATTATTGAATGATTCTTTTGATATCTTCCTTGAACTTTTTGGCTATGTCTTTTAACAGTTGATACTTCAATAATAAAACTCACAATTGATACTAATATTTTCTAAATAATAAGTAAGTGTTTTTTTCATGCCTAAAACAAAGCCAAGTTTATGTATTTATAGGATTTCCAGCATCCCAATAGATGTAAATATGAAAAGATACAATGAAAGGGTGTGAAGGATGATTAGGAGTAACTCGGCACCATCCTTTTCTGTTATGACTCAGCACCACTGTGCCAAGTTGGCACACTCTACTTGATCTTTGCCTTGGCCTATCTCAAACCCTTCTTCATTCCAAAACTTTTAAATGCACTTCTATATATGTATTAAGTTTAAAAGAACCTATAAAACATAAAATTAAAGTGAGTACAACAAAGATGAAGATAGTAATGCAATAATGAAACAAATATAAGCAAAAACTAAGGAAAAATAAGCATAACCATACTAAAGAACTATGTTATTTTGCATTATAACAAACTAGATAGTGATAAGCAAATTATGATATACTGGAACAACCACAACAAAAATCAAAAGGCAAAAGTTCAAATGTTCGTCAATAGAAGCTGAGGTATTTTGATTAAGAGTATGAAGTCAGCCATGTTCAAGTTTTCAATTATTATTTCTCTGACATACCTATTTATCCTTTAAATATATTTCATCGTAGGTTTCAAATGAGAAAAACGTTATTTTTTTGAATTGTGCAATATGTTAAAAATCATTTAGAATATGTTTCAATTAAAAGTTGATGTAGCTGAAAATATGGACTTTTTGCACTTTAAAAATGCACTGCAGTTATATGACAGTTAGCATATGGAGCACCAGCTGACCATTACAATGAATATATCATAATTGGTGAAAGTACTGCGATCGAGTGCTTATCCCATTTTTTTCAATGTATTATTGAGATTTATGCAGTACAATACTTGAGAAGGCATAATAATAGTGACATTGAACGTATACTTCAATTGCATGAAGAGTGACATGGCTTTCCCGGCATGCTGGGTAGCACTGACTGCATGCACTGGTAGTGGTAGAATTGCCCAGTTGCATGGAAAGGTTAATTTACTTGAGGTGATCAAGGCGTTCCAACAATAATGCTAAAAACAGTTGCGTCAGCAAACCTATGGATATGCATACATTTTTTGGCATTGCAGAGTCTAACAATGACATCAATGTGCTCAACCAATCTCCATTTTAATGATGTACTTCATGGATACACTCCCGATGTTCAATTTACAGTTAACGGAACACTTTATCGAAAAGGTTATTATCTAGCATATGAAATATATCCTGAGTGGGCAACATTTGTCAAAAGTTTCACATGTCCAAAGATCCTAAGAGAATAATGTTTAAGAAAATGCAGAAGGCTGCAAGGAAAGACGTAGAGCGAGTATTTGGAGTGCTCCAATCATGTTGGGCAATAATACGTGGCTTTTTGGCATATAAACAAACTGAAAAATATAATGTATACATGCATCATATTATATAATATGATTGTGGAGGATGAAGAAAATAAAATAACAAACTGGAATAATGATGATGAAAAGCCTACAATCCTTGTGAGCACAGGTTTTGTTGAGAAATTTCAAAATTACCTTCAAAGGAATGCATAACTACGTGATCGTGAAATCAATCATCAACTTCTATCGGACTTGGTTGAGCATATTTGAGAACAATTAGGGGGCAATAACAATTAAAATTAGTGTTTTAATTTTATAATTTTTATTTGTATTTTTAAAAAAATATGTCATGTATTATAGAGATTGAATCAAATATTTGTTTTAATTAAGGTTAATTATGTAATTTTTGAAAATTAATAAAAAATAATTAAATTATTAAAATATTTTAACTATTTTAATTATTTTATAACAAATATTTATTTTTTTCAAAAATATTAGCAATTATGTGTCTTAATCTACCTTAATATGATTTTAGTATGTAAATATAATTAATTTTTCTAAATATATAAAGAAAATTATTAAAATAAATATATAATTTAATAGTAAGTCCAGGTGAGTTCAGACTACTATATTTTTTTTAGTATAACCCATTGTGAAAAAAAGTATAAGGAATAAGGACATAATAAAATGATGATGTGGCATATCCATTAAACTCTTAGTAAAGCTAAAGACACTCCTTCCTGAGCTTCTACAAATTCTTTCTGGAAAGTAATCTGACAGCTCCACTTACAACTTAAAGTATGAATTTTGGTATGGAGATTAATGAATAATATTCTGCCATGTGCAGAGGTTTTACAATGTTGTGGTATTTAGGAAATGAATCTCTGTTACTTTTGTGGATCTAATGTTGAGACTATGCTTCATATTATTAGGGATTGTACTTGGACAAGAGTTGTGTGGCTATCATCTTCTCTAACTCGTCGGACTGATGTTTTTTATCAAGTTTCCATTGCTGAATGGCCAAAGTTTCTATTCGTGAAGCTTGGAAAGGATCTATTTGAACGTGTTGCTCAAGTGTTGTGGAAAATATGATTTGAACAAAACCAGATTGTCCATGGGCGTTATTTACGGTCTACAAATACTAAGGGTCATCAATCCTCATCCTAATTGTTTCAATTTAGACATACAACAGGAGGTTTTATTGCCTACTTCTGTTTCTTCTCCATCTTTTTCGGCTTGGCAACCTCCTCAAGCTGATAGTGTAAAACTCTATAATGATGCCTCCTTTAGATTTAATTCTTCCGAGGTTGGGTTGAGGGTTGTTATCCGAAATTCAAGGGGACAGATTATATTATCTGCTGGAAAGAAATATCAACTTATTTAAGAAGATGAGATTGAAGAAGCTAATGTTGTTCTATATAGGCTGAACTCAGCTTTGGAAATAGGATTTCGTTGTATTGGTCTGATTGTCAAACTCTTATTCACCATCTTTAAGGCCAGCAGTATTTCAATGTTTCAATTGTTCTAGCAGTTCTTCTTCTTAATGCAGCTTTTTTGTAGCTGAAAAAAAAAAATTGAGGCGGCCAAGTCAACTATCAAGTTTCAATTATTTTCTTCTTAAATCCCCATAGCAGCGTCAATAGATTCTTTTGTCCTTTTTACACTGGAGATCAGAAAAGTCCATTACAAATTTGCATAATTGTCAGTCCTTGAAAAAGAATTGGAGAACAATTAGAATTATTAATTAATCTGATACAAACTTTTCAGCAAATTTCAATCTTGACTTAAACGAGTTTGATCCTCAACTGCTTGTACGTGACCCCTCATTTTCGCAAATAAAAAAATTTTGCATGAATAAAACTTAATTTCGGAAAGCAAATTAACCACTGAGATGCATCTTAATCTTGGACAAATATCACTATTTAACTCTTGGCTTATACCATTTAACTATTCAACCTTGCAATATTTATTTACTACTAAATTCTAATTTTCTTTCTGAATTAAAAAATAATTATAAAAGAAAAAAACTAGGCTGTATCATTTTTTTTTTGGTTCAAGTATAACCTAATCTTAGTATATGACCGTAACAATTGCACACATCATTTTTATAATAATTCATGCGATTGAAGCAGCGAAAAGAAATAAATAAATAGTTTTCACAATCCTTTTTTTAGAATAATATTAAATCATATAAAAGAGATGATCTCGTGAATGCATCAGGCTTAAAAAGAAGGGGACAAGAGGGTCCTTGTATAATTAT
This sequence comes from Mallotus nudiflorus, assembly GCA_947683625.1. Classification (NCBI taxonomy): domain Eukaryota; kingdom Viridiplantae; phylum Streptophyta; class Magnoliopsida; order Malpighiales; family Euphorbiaceae; genus Mallotus; species Mallotus nudiflorus. The sequence goes on from CANTUR010000388.1 coordinate 957,536, forward strand.
TGATGACCAACCAGAATAATATGACATGTCTTTTTGTGTAATGTTATAATGAAAATTCAACATTACATATAAAATATATTAAATAATTAAATATTTGTACATTAATTTACGTATTATATTTAACTAAAAAAATAATATTAACTAAAAAGCTAAGTTTTCATTAATTAATCAATTAATTATTTTTATTCCAACCAAGTACAAGATCTTAAAATAATTTTTAATTTAATCAGTTGGACTCATTTAAAAATATATTATAAAAAATTTTAATATCCAATAACTATAAGAATACTAATTAATTTAAATCAAATTGGATGAATTTCTAAATAGAATAAGATATTTTCAATATCTATATCTTTATATATAAAATTTAAAATTCCAATACATTATTTAAGAAAATTCGAAATCCTTCTCTTCCATTGTGAATATACATAGTTCCACTCATGATTCTTTATACGGGATGTTTTCGTATAGTAATTATCAAATTGCGTTCTTTTAGGGTTCCATAATTATTGAGAACCTTAGTATGAATATAAAGTGGAGAGGGAGAGTTGAGGCGGCTGGCACTGGCAGCAACAAACTTTCAAGGCCTTAGAGAAAGTTAGTTCGTTTTTGAGAAAGCAAAAATAAAAGGACATAAAAAAAATCTTTATGTGCTCTCAATACAATACATTTAATTAACCAAATTAGTAAAAAAGATAAAATAAAATAATTTATTTTATATATGTTTTGTTTTATACATTATATATAAATTAATTTATGTTGATAAATTATATAAATTATTTTAACAGATTAACCTGTAATTCCATTTAAAATAAAAAAGGTTAAATGTATTATTTTAGATTATAAAATAAACTCATAATATGATAAGAAAGACATTCTATTATTACCATGTCGATCTAATAATATTTTGAATATATTAATCATTATATAAATCCAAATGTATTTTATTTCAAAAAAAAATCCATATTTTTGTGTGTAAGGTTTAAATAGATCGGCTACAGGTTAATTTAGGCTCAAAATTGAACCGCAGTTGATCTGTTCAAAATCGTGATCTAAATCAGTCAAATCAAGAATTGACCCGAAACAAGGGAGGAACCAACTTAGGCTGGTTCCTTTAATCTAGGAACCGTAAACCGCCAGTTCCGATTCCGAACTGTATTATTAAAAAAAAAAACAAAAAATTTTGATGTAAGTACATATTTTTAGCTATGTATATATATTTCAATATATATATTTTTAATTTTTTTTATATATTTTATTATAGATAAATAATATATATATGTTTTAGTATATATATTTGAAGCTATGTATATATATTTTTAATTTTTTTATATATTTTATTATTAATAAATATATTTATTTTCATTTTTATAATTTAATTTATTAATTCATTATTGTAAATTTTTTTATTTGAACCAATATTATATAAAAACTAACTTAATATAATTTTATTTCTATTTAAAGTTAACTAGTCAAAGTAAAGTATAATTTTTTTACTTTTTATATTTTAATTTTTAAATAAAAAAATTATTAAAATGCCATAATAAATTTTTATTTTAACTTTATGTTATAAAAAATTGTATCAAATCAAATTAGTTCAAAATCAGAAGAACCGAGCCTAAACTGGTCCTATTCTTAATTCCTTTTCGATTTCACTAATTTTGGAATTGTGAACTACCGGTTTATAAACCGGAACCAACAGTTCCAGAACCGTGGCCAAGCCTTTCATGTAATATTAGTCGTGTTCAAGTATAATATGTTACTATGACTTTTTTATGAAAGCATACATAATTGCAGAAATATGGTCCCTCTTTTTAAGGAGATATTATACACTAATCCTTTTTTTTAATGAGTTGAATAATCATATTAATAAAAGTTTAGTATTTAATAAAAGTATTAAAAATTAAAATATAGTAGCACATATGTGAATATTAGATAACGTTATACTATTGATTTCACCTTACAAGTCATAAAACGCTAGAATCATTATACAATGGAAAAAAAAAAAATCAATTTACCCCTTAAACCTCTCACCCAAGTTAAAATAAGTCACTTTAAACTTTTTAAGGTCAATTTAACCACTATTTTCTAATAAACATCAAACTATCCCAAAATAATACAATCAGCTCCTTGTTTTTTGACCAAATGGACAACAGCCCCCTAACAAATTATAAATAATTCTCTAATATTTAAAATAGTTAATAAATAAGTCCTTATTTTAGTTTAACAAATTTTTAATTAAAAATTAAAAAAATTTATTTTAAAATTATATTTAATTCATTTATAACTTGTAAAATTTTAAAATCTAATATATATTATATTATACTAATATAAATTTAGTTTTTCACCAATACATTTTAGTAGTTCTTAAAATATAAAAATTTTATTTATTTCTAAATAATTTTATTTTTAAAAATTATACTTAACACTCAACTTGTTTATAGTTTAAAAATATAAATGTACAATTAACATGTATATTGATATAATATATTATTAGATTTTATAATATTATGATTTAAGTGATAAAAATACAATAATAAACTAAAGTAAAATTTTATAATAATGATGATGATAAAATTTTATAATTTTAGTTTTAGATTTGAGTAATTCATGATTTTAGCTTTAGAAATTCATCTTAGTATTATATTTTTATTATTTTATTTTAAAATAAAATATATTATTAGTTTTAATATTAATATTAATGGAATATAATAAATTAATTATTTTTTAATTTGAATAATATATTGTAATATTAAAGTAATAAAAAAATTATAATTCTAAAAGTATAATAAAATCTTAAACTAAAATTTGTTGTTGTTGTTGTTATTAAATTTTAATTATAGTTTATCATTATATTTTTATTACTTTAATATTAAGTCATTAATATATTATTTCAATGTACATATTAAATTGTATGATTGTATTTTTTAGATTATAAATAAATTTGAATGTAAAATATAATTTTTTAAAAATTAATTTATATATGAATAAAATTTTTAGATTCCAATACTACTATAAATTATTGGTGAATACGTAAATTTATATTTATATAATATATTATTAGAATTTTTGAATTTTATATGTTATAAATGAATTATATATAATTCTAAAATTAAAATTTTTTAATAAAAAATTATTTTAGGTACTAAAATAAGGATTTATTTGTTAACTTTTTAAAACATTTTGGTTAAATTGATCCTAAAAAGTCTAAAATGACTTATTTGATCCTGTGAGAAAAATTTAGTTGCAAATTAAACCTCATTCCAAATAAAACTTCTCCTTGTTAAGGTTTGATTTTACTTTTTTTCCTTTTTTTTTTTTCTTTTTCTGTTATTTTGGTTCTGTGGTTGGTCATTGTAAATGGAGATACAAGACCAATCGTTTTCTTTATTTTTATGTTGATATGACACAACTCACAAGTGTTGCATCCCACACTTAGTTTATGGATCAACCCGCCGTCGAAGGCTTCGAGTTGTATAACGTCACCAACACACAAAAGATCAAAGTACCCACGTGCCGCATGCGCTTTGCGCACAGACAAAGGGTAGAGCGCAGATGGAGTCCTGATTTATGGACCAGCACTGTTAGAAGAAGGCACAGACATTTGCTATAAGAATGAACCTCAATTGAACAACTTACCTAAATTGAACAACGACACCAATCAGTGTTATATACTGTTGTGTCTTTTGTTACAAATATATATATATATATATATATATATATATATATAGCTAGAGAGACAATCTAAGTCAAGGGGCTCATCTCTAGTATTTTGCTGAGTATGGGAAGAAGCCCTTGTTGCTCTAAGGAAGGTTTAAAAAAAGGTGCATGGACTGCTCTTGAAGACAAACTTCTTACAGATTATGTTCAAGCACATGGTGAAGGCAGATGGAGAAATCTCCCCAAAAAAGCTGGTGAGGATATTTTATATTATACATATAATGCTTTTGCTTCTATATATGATTCGATTTCTCTTTACGTATCTAGATCTGCAAGGAAGTGCAGTAATGCCAAATGGTTCTTGATCGTTTATTTATATATAGGTTTAAAAAGATGTGGCAAGAGTTGCAGGCTTCGTTGGTTGAATTACTTGAGACCAGATATCAAGAGAGGAAACATCTCCGCAGATGAGGAAGAGCTCATCATTAGGCTTCACAAACTTTTGGGGAACAGGTTTTTCTTCTTTATTTACAGAGCTTTTTACAATTTTTCCTTAATTTTTCCAATGATCTTAGAGCAAGATATAGACAATCTGAGTTGATTTATAAGTTTTCTTTGCGGTGTTTTATTGTTTCAATATATGCATGTGTAGATGGTCCTTGATAGCTGGAAGACTTCCAGGGCGAACAGACAATGAAATAAAGAACTACTGGAATACTATTTTATGCAAGAAGATGCAGAAAGATCATCAACAAAATCCTATTCATAGTCATAGAAACTTGAACAATAATGAAGCTGATGATGAAGTTTCTCCCAAAGAGGTAACGCCGACGCCAAAAGTGGCCTCGACACAGCAAGATGAAAATGAGCATTGTATCACTAATATAGAGACACCCCCATCAGCTATGAACCAAGAAACTTCCATGGAAAGTGGTGGTTATAATGATAATGGGTTATCTTTGTTTGCTGCTAGAGGAAGTAATGATCCAACGGGTCTCATGTTTGAATTTGACATGGAAGAGCTTTTTATGTCAGATGTTTTAAACACTGAACTTTCGTATGAGTTTACTCATTACAACAGCAGCAGCAGTAGCATTAGTGGTAATTTACTGCAATCGACAAATGCAATGCCTGCAGCGCTCTTCTCAGACGAAATGCTGCAGGATTTTGTTGCAAATGAAGAAGGGTCTGATCTAAATCCTAGTCCCTTCGCATCGTTTCTTGATTTTGGAGATGTATGGCTAGCCTAGTTGCGTGTTGAGTTGTGAACTACTCATAATGAAAGATTCTTGTCAACTTGAAAGTACTCAATATATATTACCAAACCAATAATTGTTGGATGAGTTAATAGAAGTAAAAAAAATTCCAAACAGTGAAAGTTGGAATTTATATAATAATATTAAATTAGTTATTGAAATATTTAGTATAATAAAAAAAAATTTCATGCTAAATGTTACAAGAATCAATGGTTTATTAATAATGTCCAATGTAAAGGATAAATAAATATAGTAATACATGTAATAACTTGTTATATGAATATTATTTTCATAAATATTAAAAAATAAAATTTTTAAGCAAAAATGATATATTTACCTTCATATAAATGAGAATTATCAATTAAAAAATAATGATATAAAAATATTTCATCTCTTCATGATAATATTATTTATGTAGTAAATTATTATATAAAATATTATCCCAACAATAATTACTTCTTTTATAATTGTCCACCGATCAATCATTTTATTTTTTTATTTTTAATTTATTTTATATCAGTTTAAAATAATTTGCGTAATTTCGAGGTGGTGCGAGTCCCACATGCATGATGATGAAAGTTCATTTCAATTTTTTTTGAGTTTTATCTTTGTTACTCCATTTGTAAAAGCGTAATGTCTAGTGGTAGGACCGGCCCTCCCACTAGCAAGCTGAATAAAGTTTATCTTAATGGGGATAAAAAATTAGATGAAGAAAATTATTATTAAAAATTAACGTAGCTGTTTTTCTTGCAAATTAGGTCTGATATAGGAGGTTAAAATTATAAATTTTGTTGTTAACTGATAATAAATAAATAGATATATTTGATTATATTGTAACAGTTTTGAAATATTGACCATTATTCGTAGGGCATCGTCATTTTTATAAAGGGAGAGAATTCAATTTTAGACAAAGATAGGTATTCTGTGACATTTTGATTATTGGACCAATAAGGTGAAATTACTGATAATATATCTCATGATTCAATTAAAGATTTATAGTTTAATTTTTTCTTGAATTTTATATGAAAACAATTGAATTAAAAGAATTTTTTTTAAATAATTAGTATAAATAATTAAATTTCAACATTATAAAAAGAAGGGAAGGGAGTATAGGGAGAAGGGGTTTTTTTTAAACTGAATATACATACCTTTTATCATTATTGATGAAATATATATATATATAAGAAAAATCTTTTTATATCAAATAAACTAATAAAAACATGTCAAAAATCTTTATATATATATATAGTCAATTGTAGAGTGCTCCGCAGCAAGCTCACCTTCTGATCTACTGAAAAATTTATTGATTAGTGAATGGTATTTAAATATAGGATTCATGAAAAGAAGAAAAATGAGGTATTTGTATTTTTATTGGTGCATGACAGTCAATAAGGACAAATAACATGCTTTTAAGGGTACAAAGTTACCAGAACACAAAAAAATAAAATAAAAAGGTATATGAATTTTGTGATTTTATCTAAATTTTGTTTTCATAAAACGAAGGAATACAGAAAAAATTATGAAATAATTTTCAGTTATTATTATATAAAAATTAAATAATTTAATTATTTATTAATAAAAGTAAAATTAAATTAATTAAAATTTAATTAAAAATTTATTTTTTATTTTAATTAAGTTAATTTCTATTTTATAGGATTTCTATTTAAATTAAGATTAATATTTAGATATATTAAATATAATTTTATTTAGATTATCGATTTCTATTTAAATTAGGATTAACGATTAAATTAAGTTTATAAAAGTCAAATACTTTATTTCATAATTGCATTACTTAAAAATATTTTCAAAAAAAGGTTATAGTTTTTATATTTGATGAAATCTATTTAATACATGTCTTGATTGATTGTAACTATATATAGGTATATTTCAATGACAAAAAATTGAAAAAAATATTACGTTATGAATTTTACTAATTTTTTTTGTAATTTATATGTATTATTTTTATTATAATTTTATATTGTGGCCCTCCAATATTAATGCATTTTTTTCCCATTAAGCTTACAAATTCTGATTGCTAATGGAATTCAAAAACACATATTGTTTAATTTCTTGTTATGATCTATCTCTAGCTATAGATATAAACACATATTTATTTCATAATTTTTCTATTTTTTGAAATGCACTAGCCACCAATTATAGAGTTATTTTATAGTTTTTTTGAACTTGAGGTTTATTTTTTATATATAAATAGAGTTCATAATAATAGAAATACTTAAATTTTTTGAATATTTAAAAAAAATAAATTAATCATTTATTTAGAGATGTATTTTTTATAATAAAAAATTAAAATTATAAAATTAATTTTATTTAATAATAATAATAATAATAATAATAATAATAATAATAATAATAATATGCTTAATTGTTTATCTACTATATATCACGAGTCAAATGAACTTTTTATTCACGTATGAAACACGTCGTTGTTTACTATAAAAATTAGATGATTTAGTCATTTACTGATAAAAAAAATTTTAATTAATTACAAAAAATTAATTTGATTGAAAGTCTATTTCCTATTTTAATTAGGTTAACTTCTATTTTATCTCTAATAAAAATTAAATTGGCTAAAATATAATTCTAATTTAATTGAAAGTATATTTCCTATTTTAATTACGTTAATTTCTATCTTATCTCTAACAAAAATTCTAAATTAATTGAAAGCATATTTTCTATTCGAATTAAGTTAACTTCTATTTTTATCTCTAATAAAAATTAATTTAATTAAAATATAATTCTAATATAATTGAAAGTATGTTTTGTATTTTAATTATGTGATTTTTTATTTTATCTCTAATAAAATTAAATTAAAATAATCTAAATTAATTAAAATATAATTCTAATTTAATTGAAAGTGTATTTCATATTCTAATTAGGTTAACTTCTATTTTATTTCTAATAAAAATAAAATTAATTAACATATAATTTTAATTTAATTGAAAGTATATTTTATATTTTTATTATGATAATTTTTATTTTATCTTTAAAATATAAAAATAATTGAAAAATTTAGTACTAATTTTGTTAAAAATATATATTTTTCTATTTTAATTAGGTCAACTTATATTTTATCTCATATAAATCAAATTAGATGACATAATTTTATAAGTCTTATTATATTAAATTTAATAAGTAAATAATTAAAATCAAAATTAATAAATTTTATGAAAATAGGAAAAGTATATAATTTGTTTTAAAAGCATATGTTTTTATAAATTGTAATGACCCTAGTTTTTAAATTATTTTAATAATTATCAGGATATGCAGTGTTAATAAATTTTAAAACTATATTTGATTATTTTACTATTTTGTGAATAATTATTATTATTATTACGTTTAATTATAATTTTCTATGTAAATGCATATATTGAAGTGTATTATTTCGGACAATATTATTTTAATAATGTTTAATTTAGTGCATTAATATTTTACTATTTTTAATTTAATAAACTACATTATTGTATTGCATTTTATGTGTTAATATATATATATATATATATATATATATATATATATATATATATATATGCACATAAATATTAGGGTTTAGTAATATTTTAATGCATGTTATTATTATGTGTGTGTATATATGTATATATATTGAAATGTATGTTTGTGGTTTATATATATATATATATATATATATATATATATATATATATATATATATACACATTATTTTATTATTACATAAGGTTTACCCACTATATTATATAATAATATATACATATAATAGATACTTAATATACAAAAACAAAATCAAACACATACCCATCTTCAAACTACCCTCCCTATAAACCACCATCACCCTCTGCCCGTCACCATTCGTTTCCCTCATCGTCAGTGTGCCGTCTGGCCATCCAGCAGCTCCAGTCACCTTTTGCCATCGACGAGCGGTTGTGGCAGCAAGAAACCGAGAATCCAGCTCTCAGTCGTTCTCCTTAGTCCAACCACTATTTCCCTTGATTTCAGTCTCATTTTCTTCCTTTCTTGTCGATGAGTGTGAATCCAAGCTCCTTTTAGCTTGAAAACGTGATTTGGTGAGGAGTTTTGCTTGTTTTTGAATTCAGCCAATGTAAGGTTTCAATTTTTTTTGAGAATTTTTTAATGATTCATGGAAAATCCATTTAAAAAAGTTGTTCTCCCTAGCTCAAGCTACTCCCTTGAATTTTTGTGTGATTTTTTGGGAATTATTTTGACTTTTGTGAATTTTTTAATATTTTATTAATTTCGTAAATTAATTATATAAATTATGAAATTGTGATTTTTGGTGTTATTGGTGGTTATTATTAATTTTAGAATTTATTTTTTAATTTTTTGTGAATTTTTTGTAATTTTTATAATTATTTTTAGTTTATGTCAATTTTGAAAATATAGGTTAAATATATTTTTTGTTAGAAATAATCGGTTAATTATATTTTTTTGTTGATATATGGATATATATTTTGAGAAAATAATTTTTGTGTATTTATATAATTTTTATTGAATTTTTGAGTATTATTAGTATTTTATGTGTATTTTTAAATATTAGGGGTAATTTGGTAATATTGGTTGTAATTTTAGTTAAATATTAAGTTTAATTGGTTTTAATATTATTTGAGGTATAAAAATGATTTTTACAAATTATTAACTAATTTTAACTAATTAATACTAATTTTCAGAAATTATTTTCAAATAATATATAATATACTATTTTTGTAATAAAATGGATTTTTAGTAATCTTTAATATATGTTTGGACTATTTAAGTAATTTGGATTTATAAAATGAATTTTTATAAATATTTTTGGAATTATCGAGAAAATGGATTTTTAATAATATTATATTATTAATTAGGATTTTTAAGTAATTATTAGGAAAATAATTGTTTTTGGTGTTTTAATGCTAAATATGCTATATTTTGATATTTGGAGGGCATTTATAGTATTTATTGAATTTTAATATATTTTATTGTAGTATTTGAATTTGTAGTGAATGTGGACCTCGGTTGGGGAATTTTAGTAGTTCGGGATCCCAACCGAGGGTTATGAGAATTTTTTTATACTCGAAGTATTTTCCTTACAGGACTGACATTATATTTTAGTAGAGAGATGTTTATTTTATAGAGGAGGTTCTGTCGAATTTTCAATAGAATTCTCATAAAACGTGACATCGAATCTAATTCTTATTATGTGTCTATTTGTATTTTGTAATTCTAGATTGAGTCTTTAGAAGCCTAAGTTAGATGTATTCTAATTTTGTGATCGCTTTTATTGTTTAGTTGCACCGAAACCGAGGCCTAGCGAACCAGGACCGCATCCCTATGAGTTATTATTATATATATACTTTGCTTCATGTTGCATGTTTTAGAATTATATGTTTTAAATGTAAAATTTTGCATAGTTGCTTTATTAAATGCTTAAGTATATTTTAGGTATATTCTTGGTATATTTTAAAATAAATGCATGTTTTCCTTTTGATTTATATTCAAATTATGTTTAATTATATTATTGGTTGATTTTGAGTATATTTCATGATTTAATTGAATTTATTTTACGTATATATACTTGAAATATACTTAATTTATTTCTAGTATATACATGGTTTGCTTGATCATTTTGAATGCCATTTTATATTATTTATTCTCAAATGTATGTTTTATTTTAAATGAAGGATATCGATAAAGCGTGCTTCCTAATGGGCAGTACTAAAACCAAGTACATACCGGTACGATAAATTGTAGGTTGAATTACTAACTTATTTATGGAAATTATGACTTGATTGATTTGATTGATGTGTGATGTGATTGATAGTGTGATTGTTGAAGCTCGGTTGACCAAGTGTCTCGGGGCCAATCACACTAACAATCAGACTGTTGGAGCTCGATTGACTTAGTGTCTTGGGGCCAGTCTACTGTCCAGTTGGACTAACTGAATTTACTTGGAATTAAGTAAGCCAGTATGGCTAGAGTGCTTTCTATTGACATTTGAGGTTTGCAATAACTTAGGGTTCTATTTGATCCTTCATAAACTAATGTTTTTCAGTATTATACATAAAGTGATTTTCAACATCTATGTGCATATGCTTGTATATATATTTAGTATATATATATATATGATTGTCTGTATTTGGCATTTAGTAATGCGTGTATATATATTATAATAATTCACTTAATGAGGTCTGACTCCCCTCCATTGATATTTTACAGGAGAGTCTTCTTTATCATACCTCAGCAGTAAACCTGTTTACCGAATTTCTTTCACCCCAGCTTTATTATGTAAATTACCTACTTAATTATTTATTATTGTATTCTAAAAAACTGCAGTAGTTTTATCTTTATTAGTCAAAAATGGTATTCTGTATTATATATATTGATTTTAAATTCAGAGAGGCATATCTCTGAATGTTGTATTAAAATATTTTATTTTATGATATGCAGAGATTATTTTATCATAATTATTAAGTTTTAAATTCTGATGTATTTTTAATTATTTTAATTCATTTATTGCATTTTTTTTATTATTTTAAGGCTTGTTACGGGTTTTGAATTCGAAAGAATTCCCGTTCCCTAGCGTCGGTCATGGCCCCTAGTTTTGGATCGTGATAAAGTTGGTATTAGAGCAAAATTTTGTGTCAGGGCCTTAGTTGTTGAGTTGTGGCCCTAGTTTTTAGTGTTGTGTTCTCTTTTGAAACTACTATAGTTAATTAGGTTCGAGTATGTCTTTATAAGTATTCCTTGATTTAGTTTTCTGCATTACCATTAATGGTCTATCTTGTCTGAATCCTTTTGTTTAGTTTTTTAGAATGAGGAGGCGAGCACGTGTCGCTCCATCGATCATTGAGGCCGAGGATGATGAGTCCTTCCAAGATGAGGTTTTACCTCTTGAGCTACCAGCTAGGCACAGAGGTCGTGGCAGAGGTAGACTTCGAGGAGCGGCAAGTCACCATAGACAGAAAGAGCTACAGGATGAGGAACCTATAGAGCCTGAGTTCAATGATATTCCAGTACCTTTTGTTGCACCGCCTGTTCAGCCTACCTATCAGCAGGGTATTTCTAACCCTAAGGTAGCCCTTTTCTATGCTAAAGTCAGCAGAACTACATTCAACGAGACTTCTGACCCTTTAGATTTTTTGCATGCAATCAAGACAAGGACTCAAACTACTCATACCGAGTACCAGCGAATCATGATGTTAAGCTATCAGTAGAAGGACCAGCCCTGGACTGGTTTATTCAGATCGAGTCATACATGATGACGATAACCTGGGCTCAGTTTAGAGAGCAATTAATGAGGAGATTTTGCCTAAAGCCACTTCGTATGAGTTACAGACTTTAACTAACTAGTATTACCTGAGGTGACAGATATGTTAAAGACTATACTAGAGAGTTCCTTCAACTTGGCAGATATGCAGAGGATCTGATGTGAGATCAGTACTTCGCAGTCACTACTTATGCCACTTGATTGGGTTATGCATTTGCTAGTATGCCTACAACGGGCCTTACTCTAAAGTCAGTGATAGAGTTGGTCAAGGAGATTGAGCTGAGACTAGATAGGCAAGGAGCTATGCCTAATTATTATCAATTGGGTGTTCAGTTAGGTGGATTCCAGACTACTCCGTACTATAGTTTTCATATTGGATCGAGTAGTCAGTAGAGGGATCCAACCCAGCTTAGTCAGAGACAATAGCAAAGGGTATATAGGAGCAGTAGACATGGCCGTGGAGGTCAGCGTAGACCATTCAGACTTGGGTCAGGTGCTTCAAGCAGTAGTAATGGTCGTAGTTCTAGGTCAGCTGCCAGTGTTTGTCAAACATGTGGCAGAGTCTATCAGGGATCGTGTTACATGACACCACTGACATATTTCAAATGCGGACAGATGGGACATTTTGCCAGATTATGTCCCTATACTAATTATCAGCAGCCGTAAATTTTGTGATTCCCTCAGTAGTCGATTGCCAGTGCAGCACCTGTTTCTTTTCAGTTGGCTCTAGCCCAGCACCAGAGTTCTACTCAGATTGTTCCTCAGCAGGGTCATGGTAGAGGTACTAGAGGAGGTGCTAGAGGTGTTGGTTAGGCTTCTACCAGCCAGCAGGGAGGTCGAGGATAGGCCAGAGTCTTCCATCTTACCCAGCAAGATGCTCAGGCATCTAATGTAGTCATGGCAGGTATTATTTCTATCTGTTACCTGGATGTATGGGTTCTGTTTGATCCAGGTGCCATGCATTCATTTGTTTCTCCTGTTTTTCATTCCAAGTCTTATTGGCAAGCTTCGATGATGACTTTTCCTTTGTCTATTACCACTCCTCTAAGTGACTTTTTGGACATCGATATTATTCTTTCTGGTTGTCCAGTTCTTTTCAGAGGTAGAGAATTTTTCTCTGATTTGATTTTGTTGAATGTAATGAAATTCAAAGTTATTCTGGGTATGGATTGGTTATCTTAGTACTATGCCGTGGTGGATTGTTGGAGTAAAGAGGTGACTTTCAAAATTCCTGGTGAAGAAGAATTTAAGTTTATGGGTGATAAGAGCTCTGCACCTTAGAATTTCATTTTCGCTATTACGACTAGGAAGTTATTGAGGAAGGGTTATCAGGGTTATTTGGCATTAGTTAGGGATAATTCAGTGGAGAAGTTATCGCTCATAAATGTTCCTATTGCCTGTGAGTTTCCTTATGTTTTTCCTGAGGAGTTACCAGGTTTACCACCTCATAGAGGGATTGAGTTCTGTATAGATGTGGTTCCAGGCACTACCCCTATTTTTATGCCACCCTACAAAATGGCTCTTACAGAGTTGAAAGAGTTGAAGGAGCAGTTACAAGAGTTGCTAAATAAAGGTTTTATTTGACCCAGTATTTCTCCTTAAGGTGCACCAGTCCTGTTTGTGAGGAAGAAGGATGGTACCCTAAGATTATGCATTGACTACAGAGAGCTGAACAAGGTGACAGTGAAGAACAAGTATCCTTTCTCAAGGGTAGATGACTTATTTGATCAGCTACAGGGTGCACGATTCTTTTTCAAGATTGATTTGAGGTCGGGTTATCATCAGTTGCAGATCAGTGAAGTTAATATTCCTAAAATGGCATTCTGCACTCGATATGGCTATTATAAGTTTTTGGTGATGTCTTTTGGCTTGACTAACGCACCAACAGCTTTTATGGATCTGATGAATAGGGTATTCAGACCATTTATGAATTAGTTTGTGGTAGTCTTCATTGATGTTATACTGGTGTATTTGAGGAGTATGGAAGAACATGTATATTACTTTAGGACTGTACTACAGACACTAAAAGAACATCAACTTTATGCTAAATTCTCAAAGTGTGATTTTTGGATGGAGAGTATTGCATTTCTTGGACACATTATGTCAAAAGAAGGTATCCAGGTTAATCTACAGAAGATTGAGGCAGTGTCTGAGTGACCTAGACCTACTTCAGTTACTGAGATTTAAAGTTTTTTGGGTTTAGCTGGGTATTATAGGAGGTTTGTATAGGATTTTCCTAGAATTACAGCTCCTATGACTCGCTTAACTCAGAAGAATGTGAGGTTTGAGTGGTCAGAAGCTTGTGAGAACAACTTTCAATTATTGAAGGAGAAGTTGACCACAGCTCTAGTTTTAGCTTTGCTTAATGGAGAAGACAAGTTCATAGTGTATTGTGATGCCTCTAGAGTTGGCTTAGGTTGTGTGTTGATGCAGAATGGTAGGGTACTAATTGAAGAAGCATGAACAGAACTATCCTACCCACGACCTAGAGATGGCTACAATGATCTTTGCTCTAAAGATCTGGAGACATTATCTGTACGAGGTGACTTGTGAAATTTTTACTGATCATAAGAGCCTTAAATACATTTTCCAACAGAGAGATCTGAATCTGAGGCAGAGGAGATGGTCGGAATTATTGAAAGATTATGACTGTGAGATTCTATATCATCTAGGCAAGGCTAATATGGTAGTAGATGCCTTGAGTAGGAAGTCCTCAGGTAGTCTATCTCACATTAGTATGAAGATGAGACTGTTGATCCAAGAGTTACATCAATTAGTGGATTAAGGTCTGATGATGAAGGTGAGTAGATCAGGAGGATTGCTAGCTCAGTTCAGGGTGCGATCTATATTGAGAGATAGGATTAAGGTAGATCAGAGCTGAGATCCTATTCTAGAAGAGCTTAGAGAGAATGTTCGAGCAGGGAAGTTCACTGATTTTACACTTGATGATGACGGTGTTTTGTGGATCAGTGGTAGATTGTGTGTTCCTGATGTGGATAATTTGAGAGAAGAGATCCTGGAGAAAGCATATTCTACAGCCTACAGCGTACATCCAGGTGTCACTAAGATGTACCACAGTATCAGAGACTTGTACTGGTAGGATGGACTGAAGAAGGATGTCACTGATTATGTTGCTAAGTGTCTGACTTGTCAGCAAGTGAAAGTTGAACATCAAAAACCTTATGGGAAGCTTCAACCTCTTCCTATTCCTGAGTGGAAGTGGGAAAGGATTGTTATGGATTGGTTTACCTTGTTCTAAGGATGGATACAATTTCATTTGGGTGATTGTGGACATGTTGACCAAGTCTACATATTTCTTGCTTGTGAAACCCACTTATTTTGTAGTTAGATTGGTGAAGCTATATGTGAAGCATATTGTTTGCCTTCATTGGATAACTGTGTCTATTGTGTCAGACAGAGGTTCAGTGTTTACCTCTCATTTTTAGCAGAAGTTGTAGGAAGTGATGGGCACTAGGTTGGATTTCAATACTGCTTTTCATCCTCAAACGGATGGTCAATCTGAGAGGACAATCTAAACACTAGAAGATATATTGAGAATGTGTGTTTTGGATTTAAGAGGTAGCTGGGATGATCATTTGCCACTCATCAAGTTTGCATATAACAACAGCTACCATAGTAGTACTGGAATGGCACCATACGAGGCTTTGTATGGAAGGAAGTGTAGATCCCCTCTGAGTTGGGATGAAATTGGAGAAAGAGCTTTAACTAGACCTGAGATGGTTCAAGATGCTGCAGAGAAAGTTGTTGTGATCAAGAGCAGATTAGAGATCGCAGTTAGCAGACAAAAGAGCTATACATATCCTAGACGCAGAGATGTGGAGTTCCAGGTAAGAGACTATATTTTTCTGAAGGTGTCTCTGTTAAAGGGTGTTATGAGATTTGACATGAAGGGTAAGCTAGCACCGAGATATATAGGACCGTTCGAGATTCTAGAGAGAGTTGGCAATGTTGCATATCGGTTGGCTTTGCCTCCGAGTATGTCTCAAGCGCATCCTGTGCTTCATATCTTAATGCCGAGGAAGTATGTTTTAGACTCTTCACATGTGTTGCAGCCTGATAATATTAAAGTGAATAAAGACCTAACGTTTGTGGAAGAACTTATTGCGATCGTAGACTATCAAGTTCGATAGTTACGTTCGAAGCAGATTCCGATGGTTAAGGTATTGTGGCACAGCAATAGAGTAGAAGAGCATACTTGGGAGACTGAAGCTAAGATGCGAGCTTCTTAACCGTATCTCTTTCCTCCTTGATTCTTATTTATTCTTTTCTTGGAATTCGAGGATGAATTCTTATAAGGAGGGAAGACTGTAATGACCCTAGTTTTTAAATTATTTTAATAATTATCAGGATATGCAGTGTTAATAAATTTTAAAACTATATTTGATTATTTTACTATTTTGTGAATAATTATTATTATTATTACGTTTAATTATAATTTTCTATGTAAATGTATATATTGAAGTGTATTATTTCAGACAATATTATTTTAATAATATTTAATTTAGTGCATTAATATTTTAATATTTTTTATTTAATAAACTACATTATTGTATTGCATTTTATGTGTATATATCTATATATATATATATATAGGGTTTAGTAATATTTTAATGCATGTTATTATTATGTGTGTGTGTATATGTATATATATTGAAATGTATGTGTGTGGTTTATATATATAAATACACATTATTTTATTATTACATAAAGTTTACCAACTATATTACATAATAATATATACATATAATATATATATAATATACAATATATACAAAAATAAAATCAAACACATACCCATCTTCAACCTACCCTCCCTGTAAACCACCATCACCCTCTGCCCATTACCGTCCATTTCCCTGGCCGTCAATGTGTCGTCCAGACATCCAGTAGCTCCAGTCGCCTTTAGCCATCTTCCACCTTCTACTCTGGCGTCGATGAGCGGCTGTGGTAGTGAGAAATTGAGAATCGAGCTCTCGATCGTTCTCCTTCGTTCGGCCACCATTTCCCTTGATTGCGGTTTCATATTCTTCCTTTTCTTACCGGTGAGTGTGAATTCAAGCTGCTTTTATCTTGAAAACATGATTTGATAAGGTGTTTTGCTTGTTTTTTTATTTTAGTCAACTTAGGGTTTTGATTTTTTTTTGGGAATTTTTGAATGATTCATGGAAAATCCCTTTACAAAAGTTCTTCCCCCTAGCTCAAGCTACTCCCCTGAATTTTTGTGTGATTTTTTAGGAATTATTTTGATTTTTGTGAATTTTTAAATATTTTATTATTCTTTTTTTAATTTCGTAAATTAATTATATAAATTATGAAATTGTGATTTTTGGTGTTATTGGTGGTTATTATTAATTTTAGAATTTAGTTTTTAATTTTTGTGAATTTTGTGTAATTTTTATAATTATTTTTAGTTTTTGTCAATTTTGAAAATATAGGTTAAATATATATTTTGTTAGAAATAATTGGTTAATTATATTTTTTTGTTGATATTATGGAGATATACGTTAAGAAAATAATTTTTGTATATTTATATAATTTTTATTGAATTTTTGAGTATTATTACTATTTTATGTGTATTTTCAAATATTAGGGGTAATTTGGTAATATTGGTGGAAATTTTAGTTAAATATTAAGTTTAATTGGTTTTAATATTATTTGAGGTATAAAAATGATTTTTACAAATTATTTACTAATTTTAACTAATTAATACTAATTTTTGGAAATTATTTTCAAATAATATATAATATACTATTTTTGTAATAAAATGGATTTTTAGTAATTTTTAATAAATTTTTGGACTAATTAAGTAATTTGGGTTTATAAAATGAATTTTTATAAATATTTGTGGAATTATCGAGAAAATAGATTTTTAATAATATTATATTATTAATTAGGGTTTTTAAGTAATTATTAGGAAAATAATTATTTTTGATGTTTTAATGTTAAATATGCTATATTTTGATATTTGGAGGGCATTTATGATATTTATTGAATTTTAATATATTTTATTGTAGTATTTGAATTTGTGGTGAATGTGGACCTCGGTTGGAGAATTTTAGTAGTTCGGGATTCCAACCGAGGGTTGTGAGAATTTTTTTATACTCGAAGTGTATTTTTTTTTGCAGGACTAACTCTACTTTTTAGTAGAGAGATATTCATTTTACAAAGAAGATTTTGCTGAATTTTTGATAAAATTCTCGTAAAACGTGACATCGGGTCTAATTCTTATTCTTATTCTGTTTTGTATTTTGTAATTCTAGATTGAGTCTCTAGAAGCCTAAGTTAGATGTATTCTAATTTCGTGATCACTTTTATTGTTTAGTTATGCTGAGACCGAGACTTAGCGGAACAGGGTCGTCGGACCAGTGTCGTGGAGCGCATCCCTATGAGTTATTATTATATATATACATTGCTTCATGTTGCATGTTTTAGAATTATATGTTTAAAATGTAAAATTTTGCATAGTTGCTTTATTAAATGTTTAAGTATATTTTAGATATATTTTTAGTATATTCTTGGTATATTTTAAAATAATTCATGTTTTCCTTTTGATTTATATTCAAATTATGTTTAATTATATTATTGGTTGATTTTGAGTATATTTCATGATTTAATTGAATTTATTTTACGTATATATACTTGAAATATACTTAGTTTATTTTAGGTATATTTCTAGTATATACATGGTTTACTTGATCATTTTGAATGTCATTTTATATTATTTTATTATTGAATGTATGTTTTATTTTAAATGAAGGATATCGATAGAACATGCTTCCTAGTGGGTAACACTAGGACCGAGTACGTAGCAGTGCGATAGATTGTAGGTTGAATTACTAACTTATTTATGAAAATTATGACTTGATTAATTTGATTGATGTGTGATGTGATTTATAGTTTGATTGCTAGAACTCCGTTGACCAAGTGTCTCGGGGCCAGTGTACTGTCCAGTTGGACTAACTGAATTTACTTGGAATTAAGTGAGCTAGTATGGCTAGAGTGCTTTCTATTGACATTTGAGGTTTGCGATAACTTAGGTTTCTATTTGATCATTCATAAACTAATGTTTTTCAGTATTATACATAAAGTGATTTTTAGCATCTGTGTGCATATACATGTATGTATATATATATATATATATATATATATATGATTGTCTGCATTTGACATTTAGTAATGTGTATATATATATTATAATAATTCACTCAATGGGATCTGACTCCCCTCTGTTGATGTTTTACAGGAGAGTCTTCTTCATCAGACCTCAGCAGTAGACTTGTTCGTCGGATTTCTTCCACTCTGGCTTTATTATGTAAATTACCTACTTAATTATTTATTATTATATTCTAAAAAACTACAGTAGTTGTATTTTTATTAGTCGGAAATGGTATTCTGTATTATATATATTGATTTTAAATTCAAAGAGGCATATCTCTGAATGTTGTATTAAAATATTTTATTTTATGATATACAGAGATTATTTTATCATAATTATTGAGTTTTAAATTTTGATGTATTTTTAATTGTTTTAATTCATTTATTGTATGTTTTTATCATTTTAAAGCTTGTTACGGGTTCCAGATTCGAAAGAATTCTCGTTCCCTAGCGCCGATCATAGCCCATGATTTTGGGTCGTGACATAAATTAAAAATTAATAAATAAAAAATAAAGCATATAATTTGTTTGAAAGTACATTTTGTATAAGAAAAGTAATATAATTATCGTTTTTAGATATTTTTATAAAATTTAAGAAAAAATATTTAAAATTAAATTAATTAATATTTTTCATTTAATTATTAGTTGAACTTAAAAATTATATTAAATTAATTTTTGTATAAATAAAAGTATTAATATTAAAAATAATAAATTAATATTTGTCATTTAATTATTAGTTGAACATAAAAATTATATCAAATTAATTTTTATGTAAATAAAAAGTATTAATATTTAAAATATTAAAGAAATAAAGTGTTATAATTCAAATAAAGAATTTACTAAAATTATAATAAATCATAAATTTAATGTGATTATAATGTTTAAATTGTTATATAAAGAAAATATAACTTTTGTTATTTTAAAATTTTTTATTAATAAATAACTAATAATTTTTTATTATCTTATGATTAATTATGTTCATAATATATTTTTATATGAAATCAACTATACAGTTAAAAAAAATTAATTGTAAAAAATATTCAAGTAATATCATATAATTATTTAAATAAATATTTATAAAAATTATAATAAATTATAATTATATTAAATTAATATAAAATTATATAAATAAATAACACTATTTTTAATTTTAAAATTTTTAATTTAATAATTTTATTTACTATATATCATGAATAAAATTAAATTTTTTATTCATGTATAAAATATATAATTATTTATTAATATTTATTAAAAAAATATTTAAATAACACGTCAATGATAAAGTGGAAGAGACAACCGAAACGTGAAAATCAAAATCAGAAAAAAGAAAAAGCCAATTATAAGCTACAAAAGCTAATAATGAAGCTTTTTAACAATAAATTAACCATCCTAAATAGGCATAAACTATAGAAGAAGTCCAAATAAACATTTGTTTCGCACTCCCTTATTCTTCGATATAACTTATACTTCAAAACTTTATATTTAATAATTTTACAAATTAAAACTTTAGTTAAATTTAACGTATATAACTAAATTATCTAAAAGTTATTCCTCAACAGCTTTAGTTTTTTATTTATCACTAGTTATTTCTTAAATTGACGGCAATTTTTTATTATTTTTAATTTAATAAATATAAATTTTTAATATGTTTATTTTTTAAAATTAAATTATTGAATCTTACTTTTTGGAGCATTTACCTTTTATAAGATGTTATCTTTTATAGATTTCATATATTTTTATGTCATGAAAATTACAATTGAACTCCTTTAAACACTTGAAAATTGATTATAACTAGTCAAAATCATTGAGTGAAGTACATAAATCATAGAGTTATAAATTAAAAAATTTTTATTAATATAATTAAAAAATAAAAAAATTATAATAATGAGATTTTATTTTAATATTTTTTAATTGTGATCTAAAATTTTTATGGGCTAGTTGTGCCCTTTGTCAACGTCGATAAAGACATTTTATAAAAGACAAGACAAGACAAGACAAGTTAATTAATATGGCGTTTGAAAAAAAAAATTGGAAATAGTTTTTAAACATGCACATGCATAATACATACAATAACTACTTTCACCATTTTGGTGGGTAGTTGGTAAAAGTTGGAAAAAGTAAATTGTTAAAAGAAAAAATACCTCTAAATCCCACATGGGATGTGGCCCAAAAATTCAAATCAAATTCCATTTGTTAGGGTCAATCGATTTTGATTTTCGCTTAAGATTTTGATTTTTCTTTTTTTCAAAAGACAAAAGAGAATACAAGACATATAAAATAATATTTCATTTAACATCAACAATGGTTCACCGTATCATTTAAAAACTAAAGGAAAACATAATTTGAGAATTTCTAAAAATTCATATAAAAAAACACAAAATTTAATAATACAAATTAAATATTGTACATTCATAAATTTTAAGTATGCTCAATTATATAAAAGAATATACAGTTTAACTTCTTAATCTAAGGACTGAGGAGAGAGAGGTAACTAAAATTAAAAATTATATCATTAAGTTTAAATATTGAGTAAATCTAAATTTCTGAAAATTCTCTTTGAATTATAAATTATGGATGAAATCACAACACACCAAAATATTAGAAATGAGAGTAAATCCACATATATACACAATTACATAAAACCAAAAAATTATTTATAAATTGAATTAAAATTCGTATGAATTTGAAATCTTGTCTCAAATCATAGAGATTTATTAATAATATTTAAAACCACCCATGTACAGTGGATATTTACACAGAATAAGGAGAGGAATAAGACACTGTGCAGGAGAGGGGAAGAAGACTTTTTAATTAATGTCAAATTCAAACTTATTTAGATTTAGATTTTTCTTATAATGTAATGAAATATTTAAATTTTCTTGCTTGTGGGTTGTTTAATACATATAATTTATAATTATATGGTTGAGTTTGCAATGTGTTGTATAATTCATGGCCACATGCATCCGCATCCTTAATTATTCTAATAAAGGAAAGCTATAAATTGACGTGTTACTATATATGTCAATGGATCAAAATTTCTCATGTTTATGTTTTTCATTCATATTTATGTTGAATTGTTTATATTTTATAAAAGCTAAATCTAATTGTTAGAAGTGAACAATTAATTATTAAACAACAAAATAAACCTTCCAAAAAATAATGAAATATCTACTGTTAATTTTAAGTTAATTGATTTTATCATATTCAACATAAATAATAATTCCAAAATAAATACAAATTTGTTTAACAAAAAAAATGGCTGTTGGCAATGGCCTTATAACGCATGCTAAAACTTGAAAATATATATATATATATATATATATATATATATATATATATTAATCATCTAAAATATATGTTATTTATTTATCAATAAAGAGATCAAATAATTTTAGTGTCCATCTATTATACAATAATGAATAGTTTCTTTTTTAAAATTTATGTAACATTAAGATTTAACATATATAGAATGCCCTTCTTATTAATATAAAAATAAAATATTCAAAAAATTATTATTTCATTTACATATAATTTTTTAGTTAAAAAGAATAATATATTTGAAATTTTCTATAATATCTATATTCAAATTTAGCACGTAAATTTTTTTTAAAAAGTGATTATTTGAAATTATTTATGAATCAGTTATAAAAGGACTGCACAGTAGCAGATAGTTTTCTTCAATAATAAGTTGCTCACCTGCAATTTGTAGCTCATTTTTATTATAACGTTGTTGCCTTTTTCTATGATATTTTGTTTTATAAAATCTAAGTAAGCACATACATTACTTTAAATGAACAAAAACTCCTAATCACTATTAAAAACTTATCAAAATGGGGCATTCATGTTTTGAAAATTTCTTTTGAACTCAGTTAAAAATTTGTCTTTTTTTCTTGTTCTCGAATCATTGAAAATATTTATCCTAAAATGATTTCCTCCATGAGTGAAATGGTAATTTTTAATACTTTGAGATAAATTTTATTTTATAAACCTATTAAATATTGTTTAATATTGCAATATTGTATCATGTTTACAAAAACCACTTTAAAAAGAGCAGCAAAAGGTTTCGGAATAATCATTATTGTCATCATGGTCATTTTCATTTCTCTCATAGCATCAAGGGTAATTCCGGGTAAAAGAAAAGTCCATTAATCGAACAGTTATCATTATGGTACCTGAAACGTCTCATCTTCTGACATACGAACAGACGTAATGGTTACACAATTCAAAATTCAAAGGAAAATCGACAGATGTGGTGGTTGATAATCCCACTCACCTCGCTGCCAACTATCCATTTTATTGGCACTTGAGTCGTGCTTCCAATACACTGAGATTATAAGTCCAGTGATTGAAGCTAGCACCCTCAGGTTGCTTCAATAGTATTGAGGTTCGGTACTCGAGCCGCGCTTCTAATGCACTGAGATTTTAAGTCCAATGACTTAAACTGACACCCTTTGATATTCGAGCCATGCTTTTAATGCACCAAGATTTTAAGTCCAATGACTAAAACTGGCACCCATTAGCACTCGGGTCACGCTTCTAATGCAACAAGATTTTAAGTCCAATGACTGAAGCTGATATCCTCATGTCACTTCGATAGTACTGAGCTTTGGCACTCGGGCTGCGCTTCTAATGCACTGAGATTCTAAGTCCATTGATCCCTAGGGTTAGATGGATGTTAAATAGGGTTTAATAAAATTACATGTAATTAGAGGATGAAATAATCATTTATAAAATTATTCTAAATGAACACGAGACTAAGAGAAGTTAGTATTCCGTATCTAGCTTTCTTTTAGGGAATCGAGTACCACCTTTTTGATTTTTCCCAGTTATTACCCTGGGTGGCGACTCCTCATCTCCACGTCATGTCTTTATGACAGTGGTTAGTGTGTTCTCTAAGGCCCTAAGCTTAAACAGTGTCGCGGTTATTAAAATCTTGGACGTGCGCTAAACCTCGCCGTCTACAATGGTGACTCCATTATGGGGATAAGAGATACTGATTCTACTTATGCTGTTTAGAATTATTTTATCGATTATTATTTTGTTCTTGCATTCATTCTGTATGTCCCTACTAAACCGATGGCATTGGTTTATGATTCCATGATTCCACTAGCTTCATGGAGTCGTAGATTGGCTAACCATCACTCTTAGCCTTAACTCAATTCAAGAGAGATTACTGAGCTCATCTGACCAGAGTCTGTAACCCAAGTCCTTAAGGGGGGGTAATTTTCTCTCGAGTTGGTAAAGGATGCTATGCCTCTCTAACCTTGACTTGTAACTCAAAGTCCATAATGGAGAACATCTTGCTAAAGGAACCTTAACTTTTTCATCGGACCTTAACCACATATAATGGCCTAGTTACTTCCCCTAGGATTTTTACCCAAAGTGCTTATTTGTTTGAATTTCCATGAGGTATTTCTATTTATAAAAGCCCAAGCCTATACCTTTGAAGCCCATTTAGGCTAATAAGGATTAGGCTAGACCTTTATATTTCGAAATGATGTTTTTATGCTTTTGTTTTAAAGAGAGATTTGGCATGCGCATCAGCTCTTAATATCCCCTGTTGATATGAAGGCCAAGACTAAAATCCTAGGAAAAAGAGACTTGCCATTGAATATATGTGTGGGAGGAATAAGGTTGGGAGGCTTATGCTTGTATGTTGCCTGTTGATTGCTTCTTGATACTTGCTAAGTGTTTGCCTGCTATTTGTCGCATAAACACATACATTATACATACATACATACATACAGTCCATGCATTATACTAATACCTTGTTTTGCAGCCATCATAGATTCATCTGGCTCTTCTCGTGTCTGGGGACAAAGAGGTGGTAGATTGACCAAAGTTGATTTAAGTCCGAAGTCCATAGCTTAAGGCATTCTTCACAAACTGAAGAGACTAGAGGGGAGTCCAATCAATCCACAATTCCTAGAAGCTAAAACCAACTCAGACTGAACAAACTAAAATGGAACAACAACCAGAGATGTGGACCTTGAAGGGCATTAAGGGAGCTTTGATGGATGACATGAGAGCTATGATGCAAGATGAACTGAGACAGGCTTTAGCCGGACTAGTACAACCTATTATTGGATAACCACTTGTTGCTATTATTGAACAACCACCCATTGCTACTATTGAACAACCACCTATTGCTACTATTGAACAGCCACCTGCTATAGGAGCTCCACCTATTGCTATAGCTCCTCTACCTGCTACTAACAATGTTGGGGGGCAACTTGCTGCTAGAAATGTGCTTGCTATTGATGTGAGACTGAAAGATGTGAAAACTACATGGTAGAAAAGGCAAAAAGAGAATCACTTAAATTGGTTCAAGACTTTGAGTCCAAGCAGAAGCAAGCACTGACTTAGAAAATGTCCAAGATGGAAGAGCTGATTAGAGGACAAGGAATAGGATATTCTTTTGACTTTGATGATTTGCTGCAAATTGAGGGTGACAAGCTGCCTGACAAGTTCAATATCCTAGTTAGAATAATTTTTCCTAAAGAAAGTTAGTACCACAACTAAGAGATTCTGGATACGGAATACTAAATTTTCTTAGTCTTGTGTTCATTTAGAATAATTTTATAAATGACTATTTCATCCTTTAATTATATGCAATTTTATTAAACCCTATTTTGACATCCATCTAACCTTAGGCATCTAGTCAATAAAATTGCACATAAAAAATGCACTCAAAAATCGTATTGTCCCTAAGTCTAAACTATATTAATTTTATTAAAAAGTTAGCTAGATTTACATTTTATTTACAAGTAAGAAAGAGACTAAATGTGGGCCTACATTTTTTATTAATTAGTAAGCCTACATTTATTTATTTTACTTTGTCTAAAAATGGGCTTAAGTCTATCAATTTTAAAGGAAAATTAAATTAATGGGTCTAAGTCTAACTTGATTTTATTTTAAGTGAAATGTGGGCCTAGGTCTATTTATTTTAAAAGAAATGAATTTAAGTGGGCTAAGCTAAGTCTAAACAAGTTTTAATTAACTAAGTGGACCTAAAATCTAATTTACCAAATGGTCCTAAATTAATTTTAATTATTTAAAGTCCTAAACCATTTTTAAACCTATTTATTAAGTGGGTTAGACCTAAACGTGGGCTTAGGGCCCAAAAACATAAAAAGACATAAAAAAACATAACAAAATCAAATCAAAACACATTCACATATGATTTCTAAAAAAAACTAATTTAATTACCTACAAACCTTAATTAACTAAAGCCTCCACTAATTTTAATTAATTTTACCCATGAACCTAGTTTTACTAATTAATTTTAAAGTGCAGAAAATTAAATTTTTTACTATTCCCACTACTGGGGCTATTACAAACTACGTACAGAATTAAAATTTAACAATTATACAACCATGAATTAAAAAAAACTACACAAGATACCAAGATACAAAATAAAGATAAGAATACTAAGTTTACTAGAAAATAAACATGTTCTTTCATGGCATTCCATGGACCTTTTGTTCATCTAAACACAAGTAGTATCCTCCTCATCCTTATACGGACATCAAAAATAAAAAACATAAAAGTAATTAGATTAGTAGAGAAATTGAATAATTAAAAACAATAATAGAAATAAAAGGCA
Source organism: Mallotus nudiflorus (assembly GCA_947683625.1). NCBI lineage: Eukaryota > Viridiplantae > Streptophyta > Magnoliopsida > Malpighiales > Euphorbiaceae > Mallotus > Mallotus nudiflorus. The sequence continues at coordinate 984,492 of CANTUR010000388.1, forward strand.
AAAATCACAAAAAGAAAATAATAGAAAAGAAATGAAATAGAAAAAGAATAGAAAAAGAACATTGATGCTATGCAAATGCCCTTTTTTAACCCCTCAGATTGGATTATCACAGTTGAAATTGAATGGCTATTGATTATGGACTGAAAAGGGCGTTCTCAGTGGCGTACAGGGTTATGTGTGAGTCTCCATTTTTCTTCTTTCTATGTGAGTCTCCAAAAAATTTTCTCCCCAAAAAAGGTCCTCCCTCGCACTCAAGCAGACTCGACTTTTAAATGTAAAGTCTGTGCGTACTGCCTTCCTCCTTTAGAGGAACAGACTTATCTCTCAAAATAAACTGATAAGATAAGGTTTTGATCTTTGAAAGTTACGTGTTTTAAATGCGTCAAAATCTTTTTAGATAAAACTAATAATAAAAATTCAATTTTTAACCTATCAAAAATACTGAAAAAATTGACAAAAATAAGAAAAAATACGCAAAAAATAAAAAAAAATGGGACTTTACATGTCGGCATTGTGTAATGCCGATTGGAAAATTGGATTTCTGATCAAAAATCTAGATTTTCGATCTGCATTATGGATTTCTGATCGAAAATCCATAATTTTTATTTTTATTTTTTTTACTTTTAATTACCAAAAGACCCCTGAAAATTGACTTATTTGTAATCAAATCTTAAAAAATATTGCAATTTAGTCCCTAAAGTCTAGAAAATTGACAACCAAGTTTAATTTTGAAATGAATTTCATCATAAGCGCTTACATCGCAACTGTACACAATTGTATCCCAAAATTGGGTGCTTACAGTTGCCCCCCTTTATCGCTGTTTGCTTGACAAATTACGACAAAGCAATAGAAGTATATAATTTCGAAATAAAGAAATTAGGACACTTGATTGTATCCTAAGTGATAGATTGATGCTCAAATTGCTGATCAAAGTATAATGTTTGGCAAGAGTCACTATATTTCCTGCTGAACATCTAGTGGACTTTATGTAAATGAGTTTCGCTATATTCCCTGTGGAACGTTTAACGATGATCAAAAACTTGCTATCGTTCACGATAGAACGTCTAGCAGTAATGAATTTTGTTATATTCCCTGTGGGACGTCTAACGATGGCACACTATATTCCCTGTGGGACGTCTAGTGATGTTGAATTGAAAACTTGCTATAGTTCCTGTGGAACGTCTAGCAATGATGAATTTTGTTATATTTCTTGTGGGACGTCTAACGATGCTCACTATATTCCCTGTGGGACGTCTAGTGATGATGAATTGAAATTCTGTTATAGTTCCTGTGGAACGTCTAGCACTGATGAATTTGAAAATTTATGTCATAACTGCTATACAGTACATAACATAATGAAGGTTATGACTATTGTGCAGCTGTAATACCCTATATTTTTATTTTTATTTAAATAAAGTGATTTCTAAACCGTGTTATGAATAATTACCTTTGCATTATATTATACAATTGTTAATAATATTTTTAGGGTTATTAATTTATGAAATGATTATATATGTGAGTATTATTTGTTTATTGTCTAAAATTTCATTGTTTATTATTATTATTATTATTATTATTATTATTATTATTATTACTTTTACTATTTTAAACTATATTAATTTTATGGCTAATTATGTGTTACTATGTATATGCATATATATATATATATATATATATATATATATATATATATATATATATATATATATATATATATATATATATATATAATTAGGGTTAAATGTTATTTTGTGTGTGTGTGTACATATACCAATAACTACATATACATATATATGTATAAATATATAATAATAATAGTTTATAATATATATATATATATATATATATATATATATATATATATATTTATAAGTAGAAAGAAGGACAAAAACACGAAAAAAAAAAAAAAGAAGCAAGAAAATGAAACAAGAAGCTTCCTGACCCCTGCAACCTCTCCCTCTCTGTCCCTCACCATCTCTCCCTTCTTCCTCACTGCAATCGTTCTCCCTGCCACCGCCTGAGAAGCCATTGCCGCCGTGAGAAGGAGCTTCAAGTGGTGCTGTTGTCGCTGTTTCTTCTCTTCCACCTTCAGCCAAGCTTCCTCCTCACTGTTGGAGTTTGATCCAGCGCCACCCAAGCTTCCCCAACTTCCTTCATCCCCTTAGGTGTCTGTCCAAGCCAAGAGCCGCCGCTAACAACTCACCTTCGGCGCCAGAATTGGAGGTTGAAGGTGAGTTGCTCTGTGTTGTTCTTAGGTTGATTTCAGGTTGTTTTCTGATTGTTGATCGAAAATAGATGTTGATTTTAGGTTGTTATTAGGTATATGTTGAATTATACCACTTAATTGCTTCAATTCGAATTTCTAAACATTTTTTCTTAATTTTCCTTAATTTACATAATTTTTGCATAATTTTATTTAATTTTTCTTAGTTGATTTATTGGATTGTATTTGGTTTAATTAGTAAAATTAGAGTAATTATAGTTAATTGTTTTTTGTATATTAATTTTATTTAAGGTTTTAGAATGTTGGTGTTAATTAGAGGTTTATATAAATTTTAGGTATTAATGGGTAATTATGTTAATTTCAAAAATTATTGTGAAAAAATTATAAAATTTTAATAATTAAAGTTATTAGTGAATGTTAATAATTTTAGAACTCAAATTATAATTTTTGAGATTTTATACTATTTTTATAAATATTTTTGAGTTTATGTCAAATGTGATTTTTAGGTTAAATTATATTTTTAGAAGAAATTATTGGTTGATTTTATGTTTTAATTATATTAGGAAGATTAATTTTGAGAAAATAAATTTTTGGGGTGATTAAATAATTTTAAGGAATTATTTTTAGTACTAATAATACATTATGTAATTTATGTATTTAGGGGTAAAAATGTAATTTTACGCTAATTATAGTTAAATATAATATAATATTTGGAATTAATATTCAAAATTAACACTACTTAATTAAAAATAATATATATATATATATTTATATATATATATATATATATATATATATATTATATATATATATATATATATATATATATATATATATATATATATATATATTTATATATTTAATTTATAATACATTATAATGGTTTTAATTTAGGCTTTAATTATATTTTAATATGAAATACAAAATTTAGTCGTTTAATTTTTGAATAATTGAGATTTTATATATTTTATTTATTTTTAGTATATGTGTATGTGAAATATGTATTTTGAGAAATAAATGCTATTAATTCTTGATTTTTTGTTGAGTTGTGATCTCAGTCAGGGCTAAATGTAGTTTTGGGAGCCCGACTCGAGTGTGGATGTTTGTGGATATTAGAAGTGCATTTTTATGCAGATCTGGCTCTACCTTTGGTAGAGAGATGTCCGTTTTACAGAGGAGACTCTATCGAAATTTTGATAGATTTTCTTGTAAAACATGATATTCGTAAAATTTCTACCGTTAGTTAGGTTATCCTGTCTATCGAGTCTTGTCCGATTTTCCTTGAGTCAGCTTGAAATTTCATTGTTTTGTTGATTGTTGATTTCAATTCCATAGTCATGTTTTAAAAATTGATTTGTTATTTTTCTTTTAGAGCATATCAGAGCAGAAGCCGTGAGACCGAGGCAGACGCGTGGTTGTCAGCCTTCGCATTCATCTTGTAAGTCAATAGAACGATCTGTGCGTGTGTTTATTTAAAGAATGCATGCACTCGTATTTTATCATATTGATTACATGATTTATTTTAATTTAATGCTATTATTTATGATTTAAATGCATTTTATTTAAAATCGATTTTGAGAAATTTTGGTAGAACGGGCTACCTGGTGGGCTTCACCAGGACTATGTGCACATGTAGAGATTGAGAGATGGATCCGATATATATATGGGATTGGTGAATGTTAAACTGGGATGGGTGCCTCGGTGGAAGCCTTTGCTCTCGGGGACTGCCAGTGATTGTAAGGTTAATAATGGACTAGGATGGGTGCCTCGGTCGATGCCTTTGCTCTCGGGGACCGCCAGTGCCATATATTAGGATTAAGTGAATGACTACGACTTGGTGCCCTTCGGTTGATGCCTTTGCTCTCGGGGATCGGTAGTCTAGTTGGAATAAGTGGGCCCAGTTGGCCATATAGATTTGTGGGTTTAGGGTTCTACCGAGATTTTTCAAAAGCTATACCTATACATTATAAATTATTTTTCACTATAAATATATATAGTTTTCAAAAAGGTTTTCAAACCATACAGCTCTTTTATTGACTTACTTAGTAAGGTCTGATTCCCCTCAATTTATTTTTTTCAGGAGCTTGGGAGTTCGACCTCAAACTACCTCCACGCCGAGTTTCTTCTTCACCGGCTATTTTATATAAGTCATTGTAAGTTGTACTGTGTGTTAATCTAGGTTGCTACAATAGTATATATACTAAGAGTTATATGTTTTAAGTATATTGTGTAGTTATTTGTATGAACCACGCTTATGTATAAAGATTTAAATTTGATTTATAATATGAGACATTGAAGCACATTATAATTAAGTATTTGAATTTGTGTATTTTGAGAAAAATCAGTTTGATAATGTGTTCTATTTTAAAATAAAGTTTTAAATTGTAAGGTGTTGTTTATCTTTTCTTTAAGGCTTACTACGAGTTTCGAGGGCCTTATGCCTTCCCATTCCCTAGTGCCGGTCACGTGCCCTCGGGTTCGGGTCATGACAGCAGCACATAACATAATCATTTGAAATTCATATCATAGCTACTGTGCAGCATATGAATCCTTTGATTGAAATGATGCATGTAAAATGCAAAAAATGAATTCTGTAATCTTAATATGTATTCTGTACTTGACAAAAAATTCAGAATCACAGATTGATTATACAGTTTTAAATAATTCAATGAATTATTAATTTGATGAATATCATGATTTAAT